>QPKB01000010.1:3808712-4301409 GCA_003546025.1 Camphora micrantha | reverse complement strand
AATGGGAAACTAGAAAAAGTTTTATTTTCCCTTTCTACTTGTGAAGGTGGATCTTCGGATCACCATTCCAAGATTCCAAGTAGAAAAGTGAAATTGGCATACCCGTATAAAATGTTGATACCCTTTACTTTTTTTCTCCTCCCCTCCGCCGTACCCCGAAAGACCCAGGGCGGAGGCAGCGGTAGAGAGGGAAGAATAGGGTCCATCACCCATCATTAAAGTTGTCAAAGGACTGCATAGTAAAAAAGGAGTGGAGCTCATTCTCCATATGATTCATCATTTGGTCCTGATGTGCTTTCATGTGGATTTCATAACCATTGAATGAATTTCCTTGAATTTGAGTAGATAGAGTGTTGGATGGAGGCACTGGAATCCCAAGCAAAGGTTCACTACTGCTTTCTATTGTCTTCCTGTCTCTTCAAATGTTGAAACTGAGTAACTGATCCAAGCCATGAAATAATCTCTTGCCTATTTCATGTTTCGACCTTGATTAAAAAATAACTTTCTAAAAAAATCCTTATACACATGTTCTTGTAGAAAAATCTAGATAAATTTGATATTAGCATGCATTTCACATGCATGTAATTTTGCAGGAAATGTTGAATTAAATGTTAAAAAATAGCATTGAAGAACAAAACGAAAAGAAAAGTACATAAAACATTGTTGATTGCATAACCACAAAGCATATTCGATTGATAGAAAGCATTTTCAAGTTTCACAATCCTTTAGTGCATCCCTCTTAGTGCTTGCAAACAACAAAAAGCATTAAAGCATTGGGGAAAAGAGGAAAGAAAAAACCAAATGAAGCAGCATAAGGACTGTAGCTTGAAAGCTCAAAATGAGTGAAACTATGGAAAACTAATTTAATGATTGCTCTCTTACAAAAATAAAACAAAAGAGGTAGAAGGAACTTACGCTCTTGTGCTCAATAATTTTTTTACTAAAAAGAGGTGGAACTAGTTTTCTTGTTAATAATTTGTACATTTGCCAGACAAGTTTATAATGTTATGTTCTCAAAGTAGAACTTTAGATTCACTATCATAAGATAGATTCCTACTCATTTCATAGCATTAATAGATTTTTTATCTTCTTTTTAGGTGTCGATATTTCTCAACCAAAGTTTACTACTTATTTTGTTTATTTGTGGAGATTCCACACCATGGATGGTATTATTTGTTTCCAACTTATATATTGAATTTATACCGATGTCTTATTGAGTTCAAGATGCATAGATGTGTTACTTTTTACACATAGAACCTTAATTATTAATTTCATCTCATATTATAATGCATAATCATGTGATACTTACATAAAGAATATTTTGCTTAATCAACGACAAAATTGGACACTGTTGTAATAGTATCTGCCGTAGTCACTATAGTGGCTGTATGTTGTGAGTTAGTTGCATTATAGCTAAGCTTAGAAGATGAAAGACCAGGCAACATATGAGTCAAAGAACTCTTGTCTAACACAAGTCCCTAATGTCATGAGAACCTCCGAATGAATCCTGAATGCTTTGGTATATTGAGTGACACATTCAGGCACTGTAATCTCCTTCAGTCAAGACATCTTTCGTCAATTGATGAGAAAATTTCAATGTTTTTATATACATTGGCTCGTAGTGTTACTAATCGAGTGATTGCAAATCTATTTAACCATTCAGGAGAAACCGTTGGTCATTATTTTCATGAAGTGCTAAATGCAATTTGCAAGATTTATCTGGACTATATTTTCATTCCAGAAAATGATCCCGTTCCACACCAAATTATGGCAAATAACAGATTCTATCCGTATTTTAAGGTCAACACCTTATTTTCAGTTCTCTAGTTTCAATAACTATTCTTTTCATTAACATGTTCTCACTTTGTTCAAGAAATTCATTGGCTCATTAGGATTGCATAGGAGCCATTGATTGAACTCATATGCTTACTCATGTCTCACTTTCAATGCAAGCAATATATCGAAATAGGAAAGAGTTTCTTTCTCAAAACTGCCTCTTGGAATGTGGATTTGACATGAAATTTCATTATGTGCTAACGGGCTGGGAAGGTTCTGTGACGGATGCTACTGTGCTTTGGTCTGCGTTGAACAGGGGAGATAGTTTGCAAGTCCCGGATGGTAATTTTAATAAACTTATTTGCTTACGTCCTCTTCAAAATCTGGCATGAATTTAATCACGACTATATGATTTGTAAATGTAGGTAAATTTTATCTAGTCAATTTTATCTAGTCGATGCTGGTTACAGTAATCAACTAGGGTTCTTGACACCATATAGAGGCGTTCGTTATCATCTTAAAGAGTTTTACATCAGTGGCCTTCAAATGAATGCACAAGAACCTTTTAATTTGCGTAACTCCTCGTTACGTACCACGATAGAGAGGGTATTTGTAGTGTAAGAAAATCAATTTCCCATCTTGAGGTTGCCACATGGGTATTCATTGAGTATCCAAAGAGATATTGTAATTGCATGTTGTGTCCTATACAACCATGTTGCTATGTATGGTGCTAGAGATAAATTACTTCAAAAAATAAGAATGGCACCTCCAAATGCTCCGGAGATTGATCCTCACTTGAGAGTTGCAAGAGATGGAGTGACAGTGCCCAGGTGGATTAGAGATACACGGAATGCATTCCGAGACACCATAACTGAGCAAATGTGGGCAGATTATGAGTTACAACTCGAGGAGGAAATGACATAAAAACAATCATGCGATTTTTTGGCATCTATAAATCATGGTGTTTTGTTTAATGATGCTATCTTTCTCAAGAGTAATTTTTGCATTTTTTTTATTTTTTATTTTTTTTGTTATCGAACATGAATCGGTTTTGTGGAAAACTTCTAGTTTTATTTTGTACATTAAATTTTTTGGTATGTGGCATTAATATATGTTACCTTACTACAATTTCAATCCAAGTATGTTATGATTTCCTGTTTTCTAATTTTGTGATTTTTTAACTAGCATTTTTATATTAAGTAGTTGTGGTATAAATTTTATACACTCAAATTTAAATAGGACGTGCAAGGAGAGAAAACTACCATTGGGACCCAAAAGAGGAAATGGTCCTAATCGACATGCTTCTACTGATGAAGCAAAGAGGCAGAAAGACTTGAAAAAACTTTACGAAAGCATGTTGGGATGAGGTTCTTGCTAAGATCAAGGAAGAGACGAGACAAGAGCCGTACACGTTATAATGCAAAAAATAAGTTAAAGAATCGGAGGGATCGATACAAAGAAATGAAGCAACTTTTAAATATGTCTAGATTCGGATGAGATGATACTCGAAAGATGGGTACAGCCCCAAATGATGTGTGGAAAGCTTTGGTTCAGGTATGTCACTTTACTACAGTGATTCAGTCTTTTATAATTTTCTAATATAGTTAGCTTTTTATAGGCAAACAAAAAATTGAGCAAGTATAAGACTCTTCAAGTCTCATCCTTTGATGATATTCATGAACTTGGTGCTGATGATGTTGCTGAAGCTAATATTGCCATGACTGGCGACGAACGTAGCAATATAAATATTGAGGATATGATGACGGGTGAAGAATTTATTAATGCTACCTTTGGGACACCTTATATCGGGTTAGATGATATGAATGATGATAGCTTACCGAAAACAAATGTACAAACACCTGAGGCAAGCAGGCCTACACCGCCCACAATAGTAATAAGAATACAGGTAAAAAGCGAAGGACACAAGTAGGTGAAAGGATAAATAATACGTTGACCAATATTGCAGTAGCGGTTAATAATCTTACAGAGAGGATAAACACACTAGAGCTTGTTCATATGTTGATGAACAAAGTGACAAATGGTGTGATTGCATGTCCATTTATACCTCTGCAAGCTTATGTTGTCGTAACTGAATATCTTACTCAGTATGAGCGAAAGGCTAACTTATTTCTCACTAACAATGATGAAATGAAACAACAATGGTTTGAGATGGATTTTACTAATCTTGGTTCATCTAGTGTTGGTCGTTGAATTTCTAAATGGTGGGATGTGTAATGGGTGGTGAACTTTTGCTTTTGTGCGATATTAAAATGTTTTACCCTTGAACCTCTGAGCTTCTAGCTTAGACCTATGGATTAATGAACTTTAATGATGGACAAAATCTATTGACTGAATGCAATAGTTTGGATGTATGAATATTGAGGTGCTCTTCTAAATAGTGGTTTAATATGGTAGATGTTTTTCTTTTTGAATTATAGGATATGGGTGTGGATGAAGAATGCATTGAATGGATAGATAAATTAGGGCCTTCCCTATATGGGAATATTAAGATTTGGTTAGCCATTGTGTATTCACTTCTACATGAACCCACTTTGCAGATTGGATGCATGCATCGGGATTCATCCATGCTTATGTGCAAAGCGTCTCCTTCATTGTTTTGGTATGGTGTTTGAACTGAATACAGATTGTTTAGGAGACTTTTGTTGCATGTCCCATCTAATTTGTGTCCAAGAGATGAACAATTTTTGCATAGGCTATCAAGATCAGGGTCCAACAGATGAAAGTTCTTGTACACAGGAAGATGAGTCCACTTGAATGGACTGTAATTCTCCCTTTTCTTCTGTGTGCATTCTCTAATAAGAGAAATTCGTTGCGTATTAGTTATCCGGATGGTGGGTGGTCTGTTCTCTGTGGATGAGCCATGCACAAAAGGTTTGACCAAGTGGGAACTCTTTCTTTGATGGCCTTGGAACTAGACAGATGAGAATGAAACAAGGTGCATCAATGAGGCGGTTGTGGATGAAGAATGGAAGAATGAAAAATACATTTTATGGATGGATGAATCTTTGCTTGTATAGACATATGGTTGTGGATGTCATTCTATCAAAACATCATTTGTATGCCATTTATTGCTATTTATGTAGATGACTTGATGAATGGAGAAATTTTATTTAGGTGTTGATAAAGCAGGTG
Organism: Camphora micrantha; assembly: GCA_003546025.1. Taxonomy (NCBI): domain Eukaryota; kingdom Viridiplantae; phylum Streptophyta; class Magnoliopsida; order Laurales; family Lauraceae; genus Camphora; species Camphora micrantha. The sequence continues at coordinate 4,296,480 of QPKB01000010.1, read as the reverse complement.
TTTTGATGATAGTTTGAAATGGAACCCATATAAAGGCTCTCATATTTTATTTTTGTGTGGGACCTATATAAAAAATCTGGAAAAGAGTAATTAGATTTTCTATTTAATATTATCAAAAAATACATTTGAATTAAATTTGTAGTTTCTCAAATTTTTTAAGTAAAGATTTAACAAAGAATCTTAACAAGTAACCAAACAATGCATTTAGAGAATTCATGGTGAATTGAATTCTCATGCATGAAATCACAGGACGAATCAAACAAGGAATTGGAATTCAGGCGAAGTTTAGTAGCATTCTGAATTCCAGAATCCCTAATTCCCCAAATTCCAACAAACATGAATTCTTCAAATGCTTGCAACCAAACGGACCAGAGGCTGTCAAACATGGGTAGGTTTGCATGTCCTTTAGGCAATTTTTTTTGTACCAACGGAGAGAATCCAAACTTTCACCACTTTGAAGCCGTTGTATGGCAAGCCGGACCGATAAACACAACAAAAACAAGGACCTCATCCCTCCTAAGTGAATGAGACAAAAAAAAAAAAAAAAAAGTCCTAGAAGAGTAGGAGTTTTTGGGGTGTATTAAGGGTTGGTCACAGTTTTGGGTACCGTTTTGGGTCCTCCGGTTGTGTTCCCAGAAGTTAACTACCTTGTGTTTGAAACCTGAGGGTGCTGGAAAAAGTTTGAAAGAATTTCCACTTGGTCAAAGAGAATGTGCAGAGAGGTGATATTTCCATCACCAAGATAGCCTCTACAAAAAATCTGGCAGATCCCTTTACTAAGTTTTTGACCACCAAAGTCTTTAAGGAGTATATAGATGGGATAGGCTTGCGATGCAACCCTGGCTGGCATTGAGCCCAAGTGGGAGATTGTTGGATTATATGGTCTCAATCCATTAAATGATGTAATAAATTGGTTTATTTCTTTATTTATCAATATAATTGTGCTTTCCTTTCAGGAGATGAATAGTATTTATTACTTACTTGCACATAACTAATACGAAAGACATGATGGTTCATGAGATGAACCGGAGTCCATAAGTATATTAGATATGATACATATGTATGGATGAGATCCACATACGGGACATATGTGTCGCAAATCTTATACTTAAATAGCTTCACAACCAGGGATGAGATTGGGTATCTCATCTGACAAGGTTGCAGCATGATGATCACTATTGGATAGTGTGATTTGTCTCAATCATCAGAGTGTAAGACTCGAGGATCATCATGCTTGTACATTAGATGTATTGAAGGACCATGAAAAGCACCTTATGAAACACTATATTTACTTTAAGCTCGGCTCTCATGATTCCCTAGCTATAGGCTCATAATCCTAAGACATTAATGAACTCAAGTTTATGTCTATTCATTTGCTTTGAATCACCAATGAGTAAGGCCAATTGTAGGTCAACACCTCGGTGTCTTGGGTACGTGGTAGTAGGACTGTGGGAACATTCAATGGTCAAGATGGAATCTATCATCATTATCCCCTTGTGCCAATTAATGGATTTATCATTGGTAAGTGCGCACTCATTCCAATTAAGAGTTAATTTGATAGGTACCGATGATCACTATAATTAATTGGGTCTCAAGGTTAACAAGATATGGATCCAATTGGTGGACAGGTCCAATTGATTCATGGATATGGATGGAGGGGCCTACTTGTGGTCATATGGAAGTTTAGGGTCTTTATGTAATTTATTCCTAAGACTGGAGTTCAATTGCATTTATATAGTAGAGTTATTTGCAATTAACTGTGAGCCCGGATTGCACATGAGATGTGGGGTCGGGGTGTCCAAGTTGGAGCCAGCTTTCTATGGAATCCCTAGTGGCCCCCACGCTTGCCTAAGTTATTTAATAATTACTAATTCTACTTGAAGTCTAAAAGGAAATGAAATAGAAAGTTACTAATCCTTGTTGAAGTGAGACTTCTAATTGTGATATAAGAAGTTATTAATTATTATGGAAGTGAGACTTCTATTCTAACTAGTAAGAGGAGGTTGCTTAAGTGCTATAAATAGAGGAGAGGAGGGTTGGAACGTCCCTATGCTAATTTCCTCATTGGAATCCACGCCTAAGTAGTTGCACGCCCAAGAGTTGGACGTCCAGCCCTAGTGCAAGAGTTGCACGCCCCACTCTCATCTCCTCCTTCTTCTAGTTTCTCTTCCGGTTTCCTTAGGGCTAGCTTGTAGTTGTTTTCTTTTGGAGAACCCATCATTCTCCTTGAGAAAAGAGATCTAATAAGGAACATAGCATGGAAGACTATTGAGTCTTGGAGATTCTGATTTGATTTGTGAAAAAGTTCTTTATCAAAGAAAGAGATCAACTTCTCCATTAAGAGCACTACCAAGCTCCAAAGGTATAATCTTCTTCCTTGTATACTGTGGATTTATTGTGGTTGCATGGTGATGCTATATTTTATCTTATAGATAGTTTGTCTACTGGTCATGGTTGTTGAGATTGAGGACTTGGATCCTATATTAGGTTTTGTTGCCTAATGGATAGTTAATCCCTGCGTCAAGTGAGTCAAAAGTTTTTGAAACCTATCCACGAGGCCCACCTACTTCCAATAACCAGGTCTTGCCCAAAGGTCCTCTATTTATAGCCCTTCCCAGAGTGGGAGTAGTTGCAGGATGTGGGGGAGTGGAGGAAGTGGAAAAAATGGAGAAAGTGGAGTGAAATGGGCACCAAACTATGCACTGTCATCGACCGCCGGGTGGATTGGAACTCCGTCCGACAGTTTCAATTAGTCATCATGGGAGATCGTGGGCTAAAACCGCTCAACGTGTGAAAACTATCTGGAATAGTTGTCCGGTTGTTTGAGTCAGTTAATGTCAGCTGTTTTGGCTACGCACCCGGTCATCCTCGGCTGTTACTTGGTTGGTTGTATGGAACAATCCATTTGTTTGTCCAATGCAATGAAGGATTTTGGCCTTGTTTCTTATGATTTTGACCTTTATTTGTCTTGAGATTTTGAAGAGACTATGGTGACCACGTGTTTGACCTTTTTGGGGCTTTGACCCACGTTTTGACTATGGGAGTTTACCCATATTTTGACTTGCATTTGGCCGATTGTCCCTTGTTGTGCTTGTCTCTTTAACTTGATTTTCTCCGGAAAAAATTTAAATCCAACATTAATATGTACAATAATAGTGATCTTATTAAGACAACACTGTTAGTTTATATGGTCTCAATCCATTAGATGATGTAATAAATTGATTTATTTATTTATCAATATAATCATACTTTCCTTTCATGAGATGAATGGTGTTTTATTTCTTACTTACACATAACCAATACAAATGACATGATGGTTCATGAGATGAACCGGAGTCCACAAGTATATTAGATGTAATATATGCGTATGGATGAGTTCCACATACGGGAGACATGTGTCGCAAATTTTATACTTAAATAGCTTCACAACCAGTGATGAGATTGGACATCTCCTCTGACAAGGTTGCGGCATTATGATCACTATGAGATAGTGTGATTTGTCTCAATCATCAGAGTATAAGACTCTGGACCATCGTGTTGGTACATTGGATGTCTTGAAGGACCATGAAAAGCACCTTATAAAACACTGTCTTTACTTTAAGAACTGCTCTCATAATTCCCTAGCAATAGGCTCTCAATCCTAAGGCATTAATGAACTCAAGTTTCTGTCTATTCATTTGCTTTGAATCACCAATGAGTGAGGCCAATTGTAGTCTTGGGTACGTGGAAATAGGACTATGGAAACATTCAATGGTCAAGATGAAATATATCCTCATTATCCCCTTGTGCCAATTAATTGATTTATAATTGGTAAATGCGTACCCATTTCGATTAAGAGTTAATTGGATAGGTATCAATGATCATTATAAATAATTGGGGCTCGAGAATAATAAGATTTGGATCTAATTTGGAGGATAGGTCCAATTGATCCATGGATATAAATGGAGGGGTCTAGATTTGTGATTAATTGTGGGCCCAGATCGCACATGAGATGTGGGGTCACATTGTCCAAGTTGGAGTAGCTTTCTATAGAATCCCTAGTGGTCCCCACGCTAGCCCAATTATTAGATGGTTACTAATTCTACTTGAACTCCAAAACGAAAGGAAATAGAAAGTTACTAATATATTTGAAGTGAGACTTCTAAGAGTGATATAAGTAAAGTTTCTAATTATAATGGAAGTGAGACTTCTATTTAAATTAGAAAGAAGAGAGTTACTAATTGTTAAGAGAAGTGAGACTTCTATTTCAATTAGAATGAGGAGGTGGCTGCTTTAATGAGTTATAAATAGGGAACCTCCCCCTTGGACGTCCCCATGCTTTTACACGCCCAAGGAGATTCAAGTCCAAGTGTTGGACGTCCAACCCTAGTGCAAGAGTTGCACGCACCTCCTGTTCTCCCTCCTCTAGTTCCTTTCCGGTTTCCTTTAGAACTTCTAGTTGTTTTCTTTTGGAGATCCCACCCATTTCCTTGAGAAAAGAGATCTGACAAGGGACATAGCGTGGAAGACGATTGGGTCTTGGAGATTCTAATTTATTAGAAAGAAAGAGTTCTTCATTCAACAAGTTGTCAACTTCTCCATTAGAGCACAACCGAGTTCCCAAGGTATAACCTACTTCCTTGCGTGTTGTAGATTTCGTAGTTGCTTGTATGGTGTTGTTTCTATCTTCTAGATAGAGTTATTTACTGATCTCGGTTGATGAGTTTGAGGTTGGATTTTGGATTGGGTTTGTAGCCTTCTGGATAGTTGATCCCTGCATCAAGTGGGTCAAAAGTTTTTGAAACCTATCCACGAGGCCCACCTATTTCCAACAATTAGTATCAAAGACATATAATCTCTAATCATGTTAGATCAGTTAGTTTGTTCTAATCTTTGCATGAGATGCGAAGAGGATAGAGCAAGGGCTATGTACGGATCAGTTTTTGATGGATTTGCTTGGTTTCATAGTAGATTCATGTTTGGATAGTCACAAAAGTGTTTAACAATGATGGAAGGATAGTAGGAAGCCATTGGGAGACTTCAAAAGAGTTTTGGAGATGTTTGGACTCGAAACATAAAACCCAATTTTATGTGGTTCATCAATCCAGTCGACTTGGCTTCGTGCCAGGTCGACTGAGCCTTCTGACAGGTCTACCGAGGACACTGCTACAGCAATGCAGAATTTTCAATTTTTAAATTTCAGGTCTACTTTGGCATCTTGTTTTTCCAACATTGTTTGGCAGCCTGGTATTATGATTTGTATAGTTGTATGAGATACTAAGTTGCAGGTGATCTTTTCCTCTACATGTGGCCCACAAGCCTTTTGCTTTCTTTTAATGGTTGTTGGTTTATTTGAGGCTAAGTGTAAAGGGCATTATGGTTTCCTTGGTTTCCCATTATAGGGCAAGGTGTTGCGACCCCAGACCGGGTCCCACTAGCCTAATCCGGGATCGGGACCCATGATAATTGTGATGTTAAATGAATGATACAATCCATGTCAACACTATGAATTAATTTAAATCAAAACATATACGAGTCCATCAAGGATGCCACTTGTGCATGCAATTTCCCACAGATATCCACGGTGAGGATATCACATCAATATGAACATTTCTTTTAAGTGCGAAAGCATGTAGCAAATCTAATTCGTACATTCATATCCAAGATATCAATATCAAACATATATATAAAACCAGTATCAAAATGAGCAATGATCATTAGCTAATTCCCAAAAGTAGGTTAAGGTTTACAACAAGATCATTTAAATTACAACTCCCCAAAAATAGAGGCCAACAAAAGCCAATATAACAAAATATCAAGTTCTCAAAAGAATGGTTAATTTCTATCCTGGAATGTTATGTAGCTCGAACACCCGAATGTCTAAACGACATCATCGGCGTGCCACTTGACTAAACGTTGCAATTCTCCAACCGCCTCCTCGCGCTCCTCCTCGGGATAACCAACAACGGGACCTGAGTACCAAAACAAGGGTCAAACACGACGGTTTGGCAAATGGGTGAAAAGATATGACAATATAGAATTTACCTTGGAAAACATTTGAACCTGTTAGAACAACAATTTCATGAAACAAAAGAATCATTTATTCAAAATATACATGCAATATAAAACAAGTAAGGTATCCAAGGAAAACGGGAAACAACAAGATGGCAACCACACGAAGCTAAGTCCTCTATCACCGAAGTGACAAGAGCATATCAGGATGTTGACCTCAGTCACCGAAGTGAGGAGATACAACGTAAATAACATATACATATACATATAATAAATACGAGACATGACCACGGTAGCGAACCGGGCATCGGGAACCACAGTAGCAATTTGCGGCATCGGGACAATACCACGGTAATGACCGGGTAACGGGATCCAAACTGCAGCTGGCGGGACGGGGGGGGATTTTCAAGTCGGTGGATCAGACCGGCAAGGTTATCCAAGTTTAGTGGTGCCGACTCATAGGTCAAATATCATAAATCGAGACATGTACAAAATTCATATGATGCACTTATATAAATGGGCGGTACGGGGTGATCAAAGTCACAAATATCATTTTATACGGAAGTGCATATCAGGATTAGCAAAAATGCTACAGTTGCAAATTCAGTATTTTCGGGAATAGTAAATCATAATTCAAGAGATTCGGGACAAATATCAGAATTCGAAATTCGATCAAAGTGAATAAAGGTCCCGTATGTCATATACAATAAAAATTGGCACTCCTTGAGTTTGGAGACATTCCGAGCTCTTTATACACCTTAGGATTTTCAAAACTTAAATGAAAGCTTGTGATTTGATTTCTCTTTCCAAGTGGTGCTAAACAATGGTTACTAGTTTTCTCATCACAATAGGGTTCCCAACAGACACCTCTCAATCAAATAAACATTTCATTTTTTGCTCACAGATTAGTCCCAGGTGAATAGTGCTGGTCGCTCGAGCGGACGGGAAGTTCACTCGAGCGATGAGCTCTCTAAAATCGTTTTCTGGGAGGTTCGCTCGAGCGAACATGTTGGCTCGAGCGAACAGATGGTTCGCTCAAACTAACAAGGTTCTGTGACACTCTGATAAAAGTTCTGGGAGAGTTCGCTCGAGCAGGTAACGAGTTCGCTCAAGCAAACAATTAGTTCGCTCGAACTAACAAGGTTCTATGAGGAACCTGATATGATCCAGGGAATGTTCGCTCGAGCGAATAAGGGGTTTGCTCGAGCGAACTGTCTATTGGAATGGTTCGGAGCTTGTTCTGGACACTTCGCTCGAGCGACCACCAGGTTCGCTCGAGCGAACTACCCAGAAATGGGTTCCGAGACAGTTCTGCTCCCTTCTATTTCTCTCCTTCATATAACTCCTTTGAGTCCCATTCCCTCATCAAAATGAGAAGGTCAACTCTTACTTCTTACAACCTTCAAATCACCATCAAATCCCATGAACATTCAACCAATATCTCCTTCTCATTCACCACATTAAATCACCAAGAAAAGAGAAAGCCAACAAATTATAAGGATTCATTTAAAGCAAAGAAAACAACAAAAGAAGGATCATAAAGACAAAGGTTTCAAGAGTTAATACATCAACTAACTCATTCATGAGCATTTATTTCAAAAGCATGTAAATCAATGAAGGCACAAAAGAAATAGAGAATCCATCAATGCATTTCATGAAAACTATTCAAAGCTTATAATACCAAATCAACCACTTGCCTCAAGGTCTCTAAACAACAAATCAAGCTTCTAATTACCTCTCCAAGCTCAAAACCACAATCTCTACAAAAAAAAAACCCCAAAACACACCCTAAAATGGTCAAACAATGGTCAAACAATGAAATAGAAAGAGAGATCTTCCATAAATGAAAATGGAGCTCCTCAAGGACAAGAAGAATACATATCTAAGAGATTAGGAAGAGAGCTTACTTGTAGAATCTCCAAATGGAGAGGGCTAGCTCAAAGGGGATCTTAAAAATGAAGATATTCTCCACAAATACTATCAATGGAGAGGAAGAAGAATATCACCTTCATTTCTCAAATGATGCAAGGTGGGTGGTGATTGGAGATGGGAAATGCAAGAAGAAGAAGAACAAGGAGAAAACCTTAGGCTAGAGAGAGTTGTGCTAGAAAAGGAGAAAGGAAAAAGAGATGGGTGCTTATATAGCAATTGCAAGTGGGCTCCATCACTAGAAAACATTGTGGGGTCAAAATCATGATTTCCGGGACTTCGGATGAAATCGACAAAGAAGGAAGAAATGATCGTCGAAATTTCTAGTTTCCAAAAAGTATATGTTTCACAGGTTTCAGGAATATCAAATATTTGGTCCAGATTTAGTGTAAAAAGACTGTTTTGCCCTCAATGCAATGGAAGTTGGGTTTCGGGATTCGGGACGGGAACGGGTTCAACATGAGAGTTGAAGAGATCAACGAGATTAGCAAAACGGGATAAAAACATAAATCCAAAGAGTCTCGATTAATCTCCCGAGTACACGCAAAGTCATTAAAGGAACCCCCAAAGAGCCCCACTAGTCACAAAGGCACTCAAACTTCCCCAAAGTTATAACAAAGCTATTCTAAAGTAAACAAAAATACACTAAACACACTTAGAACTAACACACAACTTAGTCAACACTAATTGAGATCACTCAGGTCGGGGTCTTATACAAGGCATGGTGAATTTCCCTATAGCCTTTTTATTTCCATATTTAGATTACCATGTAAGTCTCATCGTTGAGACATGGGAATTTATGTAATTTTCTAAATTTGTAAATTCTGGCAATGTCCGAGACAAAGAAGGAAAGTGCAGTTCGACTCCTAATCAAAGAGTTTGAAGATTACCAAAAGCGTTTTTGGTGATGCCCAAAGAGTTTGAGGAATCCCAAAGTTTTGGAAAGTCTAGAAGTCCAAGAAGTTTACTCCGCTTGGGCCATGTGGAGGAGATGACTAGTTTCTATTTTTAACATTTTCTATTTATGGATGAATGCTTTTATAGAATGTTTCCAAATCTGATCCAAATGTAGTAGTTACCAAAATTGGTCAAATCAAATTAATTTTGGAAAGAGTTCTAATTAGTGTTGGTGGACCCATGAGATGGACCCATTGGTCACACTAATCTTAGAAATTGGATTTTCTTAAATATAATTTGACTTGGAACCAATCATTTGTCATATCATGAGATGATTTGATATCCACATATGTGAGACCTAATATCTTAAAAGGAAATCTTCAATTCTAAAATATTAAGTGGGAGCGGGGCATTTAAATTGAGATATCCCCATGGTTTTCCACCATAGGTCCATTGTAAGGAAAGTATTAGTCTCGAGCCATCTTGAGAATGGCCGTTCCCTACGAAGTGCTTTTATTTGTCTAGTTACTAGATATGGATCTCCTTATGATAGTATTGGTGAGACGTGGTGGGGGCCCACTCCCCAAGGAGGAGCTACCCAAAACGGTTATCACGCAATACTAGTTGGTGGGTCGCACTTAACTAAAATAGTGATGTTGTATCCCCAAGGATTTGCCTCATGTATTTTAGAAACCAAAGCTAATCGGGAGTCATACATTATTTGGTATGAGATACCTAGATAATAATGAATGATGGGGATCATGAATAGTTAGTCTTAATCCTAATTTTTACCAACTTTGATCCGCACCAATCTAAGTGGCATTCGCACTCCTCAATGAAGCATGCCCTAAGGGATTGAAATTTCGATGTATTCTAAATTTAGTGGTTATGAGGAATCCCACAAGAATTTGGTAGAATACTAAACCCTGTTTCATTTATATTCTTTTATTGAATGTATAGTTATGCACTTCAGTTTATACAGCATGAATTCAAATACTTTTCAACCACTTACGACCATCCTCAACCAAAATAAGTTGATGGGATCCAACTACATAGAGTGGAAAAGGAACACGGATATTGTCCTGACAACTTCAGGATACAAATATGTCCTTACCACACCCTACCCTAAGGAGCCTGAGCCAAATACACAATAGGACCAGAAAGACCTTTACACCAATTGGACCAAAGACGATGAGATGGCCAGGTGCTATATGCAAGCATCCATGTCTAGTATTTTACAACATCAACATCAATCCTATAAGACTGCATTTGATATTATATCGAACTTAAAGGAGATGTTTGCGGACCACGGGAGGCCTGCTAGGTAGGCTGCTATGAAGGTGCTCATTAGCACTAAGATGGCTGAGGGTACACCAGTACAGGATCACATGCTCAAGATGATGGACTCATTGAATGAGTTAGATATACTAGGTGCTGTGATTGATGTAGAATCGCAGATTGACATGATCCTCGAGTCACTACCAGATTCATTCAACCATTTTAAGATCAATTATAATGTGTATAAAATGAATCTGACGCTAGCTGGGCTGTCTAGCCAGCTGGTAGTGACTGAGGGAATCATGAAAAAGATAAATACCCTAATGACAAAAGAGTCATTTGCCAGGTCCAAGCCGAAAGGCAATAAGAAATTAGTCCCCAAAGGTCCTAAGGTGGATAATGGTTCTACTGATGGTGTGGCTAAGGCTAAGGGTACAGGAGCAAAGGGAAAGTTTTTCCACTGTGGTATGACAAGACATTGGAAAAGGAATTGTCCTGATCTTTTGTTTATGTGAAGGACCACAGGTATGATTGAGTCACTTATTTCTGAAGTTAGTTTTCCAACTAGTACTTCAAAATCCTAGTGTATTGACTCCGGTGCAACTAATCACATATGTAATACGTTGCAGGGGTTTCGGGAAACCAGGAGGCTTAGTGGCAGAGAAATCATTGTTAGCCTAGGATCGAAAGCCGAGGCAGAAGCAGACTCAGTGGGAGTAGTAACTTTGTTATTTTCAGATAGTAAGTTGATTTTGTCAGATACATTATAGGTACCGTCTTTAAGACGAAATTTAATTTCAGTTTCTAGTATCGTGAATAAGAGTTATTCTATTACTTTTGGTACTGAAATTGTCATTAAAGAAGAACGGTACTTTTATATGTTCTAGCAAGGTAATCAATGGGCTCTATTTGTTAACTCCCACAATGTATGAGATACAGGACACTGAAATAAATAATAGACCATCATTAAAGAGGAAGTCACTTTCATCTAACCCAACAAAACTTTGGCACCTGAGGCTATGTCATATAAACCTAAACATGATTGACAGGCTAGTGAAAGATGGTATCTTGCCTTCATTGGTGGTAGAATCAATGCCTGTCTGCGAGTCCTGTCTGAAAGGCGAATTGACCAAAAGGCCATTTTCATCTAAGGGCAATAAGGCCAAAGATTTATTGGAGTTAGTACATACTGATGTGTGTGGACCCATAAATGTTAGAACGAGAGGAGGATACGAGTACTTCATCACTTTCACTGATGATTACTCAAGATATGGATACTTATACCTTATGCACAGCAAGTCCGAGGCTTTTGAAAAGTTCAAAGAGTTTCAAACGGAAGCGGAAAAGCAGTTAGGTAAAAGTATAGAGACTCTTCGATCAAATCGAGGAGGTGAATATCTGTCCGCTGATTTTATGGGATACTTATCAGAAAATGGGATTCTCTCACAATTCTCTGCTTTTGGTATGCCTCAACAAAATGGAGTAGCAGAAATAAGGAACCGAACTCTTTTAGATATGATCAGGTCTATGCTGAGTTTCTCATGCTTACCTATATTCTTTTTGTTATATGCTTTGGAAACTGCAACGTACATACTAAACCTCGTTCCATCTAAGTCTGTACCTAAGACTCCCTGGGAGTTATGGGCCGGGCGAAAGCCTAGTCTACAGAATTTACATATTTGGGGTTGTCCGGCACACGTGCTAAAGGTTAAGACGGATAAGTTGAAATCAAAGTCGGAAGTATTCACTTTTATAGGATATCCCAAAGGAACTTAAGGTTGGTTATTCTATAATCTCAGAGAGCATAAAATGCTTGTCAGCACCGATGCGGTTTTTCTGGAGGAAGATTATATGATCAACCGGAAAACTTTAGAAAATGTTATCTTGGAAGAAATTCAAGAGAAATCAATTCAAAATCCAACTATGACCGAACTTGAAGATAATCAGCCCATACTTGACCCAGTAGTTACACCAGTGCCTCGTCTTAGTGGGAGAATTGTCAGGCCCCCTGATAGGTTCTCGTTTCTAGGAGTCTTATGAGGCAATCTCGGAAGAACTGAAATAAGATCCCTGTAACTATGATGAAGCAATCAATGACATAAGATTCGGAACGTTAGCAAGATGCTCTGAAAGCTGAGATGGAGTCTATGTACTCCAATTAGGTCTGGACACTTGTGGACTTGCCTGCCAATATTAAACATATTGGGTGTAAGTGGGTCTATAAGAGAAAAAGAGGACCAGATGGAGGAGTTGAGACCTTTAAGGCCAAGCTTGTTGCGAGAGTATATACTCAAAAAGAAGGTATCGATTATAAGGAAACATTCTCGCCGGTAGCCATGCTCAAGTTCATTTGGATACTCTTATCCATTGCGGCTCATCTCGATTACGAGATTTGGAAAATGGATGTCTAGACAACGTTTCTCAACGACCATCTTGAGGAAGACATCTATATGATGCAGCCAGATGGTTTTATAGCTAATAACCAAGAGCAAAGAGTTTACACGCTGCAGAAGTCCATTTATGGACTGAAGTAGGAATCTCAAAGCTGGAACATCCGTTTTGATCAAGCAATCAAGTCATTTAGTTTTTGTCAAAATATGGATGAGTCATGTGTGTACATGAAAAGTGAAGGAGGCATGGTAGCTTTTATTGTATGTATGTCGACGACATCCTTCTCCTAGGGAGTGACATAGGAATGTTATCAACAATAAAAGTTTGGTTGGTTAAGATTTTTGATATAAAGGACTTGGGAGAAGCTAGCTACATCCTAGGGATCGAACTCCATCGAGACTGGAAAAATTGGATGATAGGCTTAATCTAAGCTGCGTATATAGATAAGGTGCTGGTACGGTTTGTTATGCTTTGTACTAGACCGGATATCTGTCATGCAGTGGGCCTAATCAATTGATATCAGTCGAACCCTAGTCCAGACCATTGGATTGCTGTAAGATGTGTTCTTAAATACTTGAGAAGGACTAGAGATCACAAGTTGATTTACGGCAGTGATGAGTTGATTCCAGTCGAATACACAAATACTGACTTCATATTAGAAATCAACCTCTGGGTATATGTTTATGCTGTAGAGGCTTGTGAAGAAGCTAAGGAAACAGTTTGGCTCAAAAGATTCCTTATGGAACTTGGAGTGGTATTTTTGGTGCGACAGCCGCTCACAATAAACTGTAATAACAGCAAGGCAATCGCTCAGTCCACGGAACCCAGGAGCCAAAACACATATAGAGGGAGTATCAATTGGTCAGAGAGATTGTGCCAAGATGTGATATTACAATCACCAAGATAGCCTCTGTAGACAATCTGTCAGATCCATTTACTAAGCCTTTCACCACCAAAGTCTTTGGGCAGCCTATAGACAAGATGGGCATGAGATGCAACCCTGACTGGCATTGAGCCCAAGTGGGAGATTGTTAGTTTATATGGTCTTAATCCATTAGATGATGTAATAAATTGATTTATTTATTTATCAATAAAATCATATTTTCCTTTCATGAGATGAATGGTGTTTTATTACTTACATACACATAACCAATACGAACGACATGATGGTTCATGAGATGAACCGGAGTCCACAAGTATATTAGATGTAATACATACGTATGGATGAATTCCACATACGGGAGACATATGTCGCAAATCTTATACTTAAATAGCTTCACAACCAGTAATGAGATTGGACATCTCCTCTGACAAGATTGCAGCATTATGATCACTATGAGATAGTATGATTTGTCTCAATCATCAGAGTGTAAGACTCTGGATTATCGTGCTGGTGTATTGGATGTATTGAAGGACCATGAGAAACACCTTATAAAATATTGTCTTTACTTTAAGAACTGCTCTCATAATTTCCTAGCAGTAGGCTCTCAATCCTAAGACATTAATGAACTCAAGTTTCTGTCTATTCATTTGCTTTGAGTCACCAATGAGTGAGGCCAATTGTAGGTCAATACCTCGGTGTCTTGGGTACGTGGTAGTAGGACTATGGGAACATTCAATGGTCAAGAAAAAATATATCCTCATTATCCCCTTGTGCCAATAAATTGATTTATAATTGGTAAATGCGCATCCATTCCGATTAAGAGTTAATGGGATAGGTATCAATGATCATTATAAATAATTGGGGCTCAAGGATAATAAGATTTAGATCTAATTTAGAGGACAGGTCCAATTGATCCATAAATATAAATGGAGGGACCTACTTGTTGTCATAGGGAAGTTTGAGGTCTTCTTTGTAATTTATTCCTAAGACTGGAGTTCAATTACATTTATATACTGGAGTTATTTGCAATTAATTGTGGGCCTAGATCGCACATGAGATGTGGGGTCGCATTGTCCAAGTTGGAGTAGCTTTCTATAGAATCCCTAGTGGTCCCCACGCTAGCCCAATTATTAGATGGTTACTAATTCTACTTGAACTCTAAAAGGAAAGGAAATAGAAAGTTACTAATCCTACTTGAAGTGAGACTTCTAATAGTGATATAAGTAAAGTTACTAATTATAATGGAAGTGAGACTTCTATTTAAATTAGAAAGAAGAGATTTACTAATTGTTAAGAGAAGTGAGACTTATATCTCAATTTGAATGAGGAGGTGGCTTGATTGCTTTAATGAGTTATAAATAGGGAACCTTCCCCTTGGACGTCCCCATGCTTTTACACGGCCAAGGAGATTCAAGTCCAAGTGTTGGATGTCCAGCCCTAGTGCAAGAGTTGCACGCACCTCCTCTTCTCCCTCTTCTAGTTCCCTTCCGGTTTTCTTTAGAGCTTCTAGTTGTTTTCTTTTGGAGATCCCACCCATCTCCTTGAGAAAAGAGATCTGACAAAGGACATAGCGTGGAAGACGATTGGGTCTTGGAGATTCTAATTTATTATAAAGAAAGAGTTCTTCATTCAACAAGTTGTCAACTTCTCCATTAGAGCACAACCGAGCTCCCAAGATATAATCTACTTCCTTGCATGTTGTAGAGTTTGTGGTTGCTTGTATTTGTTAGATTGTATGGACTCAATCCATCAGATGATGTAATAAATTGATTAATTTCTTTATTTATCAGTAATATCATGCTTTCCTTTCATGGGATGAATGGTGTTTTACTACTTAATGCACATGACCAATACATATGACATAATGGTTCATGAGATGAACTTGTTCTCATTAGTATATTAGATGTGATATATGTGTATGGATGAGATCCACACACGGGAGACACGTGTCACAAATCTTATACTTAAATATCTTCACAACCGATGATGAGACTGGGCATCTCATCTGATAAGATTGCAGCACTTTGATCACTATGAGATAGTGTGATTTGTCTCAATCATCAGAATGTAAGATTCTGGATCACGGTGCTGGTACATTGGATATATTGAAGGACCATGAGTAGCACCTTATGGAATACTGTCTCGAGTTTAAGGTTTGCTCTCATAATTCCCTAGCAATAGGCTCTCAATCCTGAGACATTGGTGAACTCAAGTTTTCATCTATTCATTTGCTTTGAATCACCAATGAGTGAGGCCAACTGTAGGTCAACACCTCAATGTCTTGGGTACGTGGTAGTAGGACTGTAGGAACATCCAATGGTCAAGATGGAATCTATCTACATTATCCCCTTGTGCCAATTAATGGATTGTCATTAGTAAGTGCGCACCCATCTCGATTAAGAGTTAATTGGATGGTATTGATGATCACTGTGATTAATTAGGGTTCAAGGATAATAAGATGTGGATTTAAATTGGTGGGACAGTTTTAATCCAATTAATCCATGGATATTGATAGAGGGGCCTACCTGTGGTAATCGGGAAGTTTAGGATCTTCATTGTAATTTATTCCTAAGACTGGAGTACAATTGCATTTATATAGTGGTGTTATTTTCAATTAACTGTGGGCCCGGATTACACATGAGATGTGGGGTCGCAGTGTCCCTGTTGGAGCCAGCTTTCTATGGAGTCCCTAGTGGTCCCCACGCTAGCCCAAGTTACTGGAAAGATACTAATCCTACTAGAACTCTATGATGAAGGATTTAGAAAATTACTATTTCTATTTGAAGTGAGACTTCTAATAGTGGTAATAGTAAGGTTAATAATTTGTATGGAAGTAAGACTTCTATTTCAATTAGTACAAGAGGAGGGAAGGAGGTTGCTTAAAGCTATAAAAGGAGAAGCAAGGGGGCTGGGACAAGCACATTCTTGGATTTCATGCCCAGCCCTCCCTTTTGTGCAAGAGTTGCACATCTCTTCTAGTTCTCTTCTAGTTCCTTAAGTTTCTTGAAGGGTTTTCTCTTGAAGTTTCCACCAGTCTTCTTGAAAAGAGAGATCTGATACGGGACATAGCATGGAAGACTAAGAGGTCTTGGAGATCCTAAGTTGCTTACAGAGAAAGAGTTTCTTCAACTAGCAAGTCTTCTTCTCCATTAGAGAACAACCAGGCTCCAAAGGTATAATCTACTTCTCTATCTGTTGTAGACTATTTTGTTGCATGGTATTGCTTGCTTTATTGCTGTACATGATAGATGAGTATGAGGGATTGCATCCTGGATATGGTTTGTGGCCTTATGGGTACTTGGTCCCTGAGTCAAGTGGGTCAAAAGTTTTGAAATCCTATCCACAAGGCCCACCTATTTCCAACAGTATTGTGTTGTTTCTATCTTCTAGATAGAGTTATTTACAGATCTTGGTTGATGAGTTTGAGGTTGGATCCTGGATTGGGTTTGTAGCCTTCTGGATAGTTGATCACTGCATTACGTGGGTCAAACGTTTTTGAAACCTATCCACGAGGCCCTCCTATTTCCAACAAACACACATCGGCATCGTAAACATACATAGGGATTGATTCTTGGGTCTTCAAGTTGACAGCTTCACTCTTTTCTAGTAGGCCAACCATTGTCAAATATAAGTTGGGTAGAGGTAAACTTGAATTCAAAGGATTCTTAACCCTTGGACTGGATCAACACAACTATATTACGTAGGATTTGCCTCCAATCACAATGGACTTGACTGGACCCTGACTAGAGATTAGGCCCAACTCAACTCCAATCACATCTATTGAGAGTAATCTTCCCTTTCATCTATGTATCTATGGGCAAATGTATATATATGCTTTTGGGGGCGGTCACTCGGAACTGGTCGTCCACTTCTAGAATGCATATAAAACATTATGGGTTTGCTTCCAAAATTCACATTAAAATCCTGAATCCTCCCTGAAACCCACATGAGAATTTGTAGTTTGGTTCCAAAACCCAATTATTTGTTTGAGTCGCTCCCTTCAAATGAGAATTATGGACCCGCCACCATAAGCATCCTCATTTCCCTAGCAGAAGCATGGCTCTAGTCCTAACCTACCCCAAGCCGAGTTCAAATTGGATATGGATAATCCAGAGGCTAAGCTCGGCTCATTCTGTCTTCAAAATCCAAACCCGACCCAAATCACATTTCCATGTGGGCGAAATCTGACCCGACCCAACCAAGTTCTCAAAATCCTAGGGCTTTATCGTCATTTACCTTAATCGTTATCGGGAGCTCGAGTTTCCGTGTCATTTCTAGATAAGCACCTTTCTGCTTCTTGAGAGAGCCTAGGGTTTTGGAGTGTCGATTGGGGAGAGATTCCAAGCATGAAATTGTACGCATTTTGTTGATTTCAGATCTCTTATCACATTATGATTTCTTCAGCTTCTTACTTCTATGTGTAATTAATCGTCCCAAAACAGGGTTTGCAAATATAATTTATACCTAGCTACTATCTCTACTCGTGCAAGTAACGATGTTAACAGAGTGTCGTATCCACTGGGACAAAAAGGCTAAGTTGTGTTGGTTCCCAAATTCCTAAATTAATCATCTTAGAAAACGAGGTGTTGATTTAATGAGTTTGATTCCTAAATTAGCAAATTAAAGACAATATTTGATTCAATCAAAGAAAGGTCTTAGGGTATGAATCCACCCCAGCCTCGTGCGATGGCGAATATAGACCTAGGGTTTCACTATCAATGCTTTCAAGACTCATTTTGGTTATAAACCTTCACAAAGTCACCAAATAAATTGTGCGGGTTTAGATCTAGGCATAACCTATCTTTAGATTTAACCCCACACACATTCAAGCACCATTATATGACTGGTATTCCAAACTGCAAGAATAAAATACGAAAACTAGATCTTGCATCAATACATAAATCCAATACGTGGATAACATTCATGTCATATAATCAAAGCATCCAAAATAAAACCCTAGAACCTATACATCACCATAAACACAAAACTAGGGCTTCATCACAATCCTAAAATAAAGATTTAGTTAGTCATGTTGGGAGATTGACAAAAAAAAATTGACGAAATCCCCATTAATGCTCCTTCCAATGCTTCAAAACCAGCTCTAGTTCTTCTTCCGGACTTGAATGACCTAAAAACGAGTTTGGCTCACTTTTTATAGCTTTTTGATCAATTTTCTCTTCAAATCGCACAAGGAGACGGACTTCACTCGTGTCTAGCGTCTAGACGCCAGAAAGCAGAGTCTAAAAGGGGGTTGTGCAGATTCTGGTGTCTAGATGCCAAAAGGCAGAAGAGGCTGGCGTTCGGACGCCAGGAGGCAGTATGCTCCAATTCTTTGTACGATGGCTCTATCTTTCTCCAATTAGCTCTAAATTTCTTCTCTTCACCTAAAACAGCTGAAAATATTAAAATAACACAAATAAGGTCATATGCTACCCTCCCAAGGTGTAACAAAGTCATCATTAATGGGTCTTAAATGTACATTTTAGGTTCTCATCAAATCTGTAACTTTTCCTTGCGATTTCTTTGTTTCTATGCGATTTCTCTCTCTAGATTGGTGTTGAAAACATGTTATTGTTTGCATTCGGTTTGTCTTCGAAATCTCTATCTAATTGTGATGCTTTGCTGCGCAAATCGGCTGTTTGATCGAGTGAATATGTAGTTATCCAAATAAATTATTATGATTTGAACAAACCCCAAGTAGTGGGGAGTGATGGATTAATTGTTCATATGGTAGATTACGCCATTTGAGGGGGTTTTTGGGAGACCCAAGTGAGAGAGGCTAAACAGGATGCTTATCTCTTTCATTGTGTTACTCATATCACATGTGGAGGGTAGAAAGAGTTGTATTTCAGTCAATACAGTTGTGTTTTCATGTCATTCATTATGCTTAATGGATTAGAGATGAAACTTGGAGTATTAGCTGTTTCTTTGACAGTTTGAGGGCTTTGAGGACATGTTTGTGCACAGCAGTTTCTACAACTTTATATTTCCATGGTGATTTCACTGCTTGTGGAAAGTTTTCATTTTCCAAGGTTTTCAGTTTCTGTCATTTGGTGTGGTAAAACATTTTATGTACTGAAATGTGTTTTGCTTCTAGGATGAGAATTTAGAAAATGGCTTTCTATCTCTTAAGGTCTAAATATTCTTCTTCGAAAATCGTGGAAAATACTTCTTCATTTGAAAATATTAAACTATGAAGAATGCTGATATGGAATGTTGGGAGATCATTCTCCTTTTGATTTTTTATTTTTTTTTTGGGATGTCCCATAATTTATTTGTGGGGTGCGGCATGAAACACTAAAAAAATTGCAAACATGTTCGGGTCTTCTTAAACTATAACCAGTAAGGGTGTGATGGTTATATCATTTCCTATTTAAAAGAGAAGCAGTAGTAGTTCTATCTATGTTCTAGAGAGTTCTTGGTACTTGTAGTGCCTGTCTTCTGCAATTTTACTTAGATCCGATATCAGTGTATCTGAGACATCCTTTTTGTTGGACAGTACAGTAAGGCCAGAGTGATTGAATGAGACCTATAATGTTGTCTTGTCTAAGTATTAGAAAGTGCTTTCATGCAGGATTTGAGTTGTCTCAAATTTGATCGCCAACTCAATTTCTAAAAAAAGAAAAAAAAATTCAATAATAAAAAATAAAATCTCAATTTCTAATAATCTAATGACAAGAATATTCGTAATTATTTTGTACCATGCATTACAAAGGCTTATAGGCCTATGGTCCTTTAGGGTTTTAGCATCCTCCCTTTTGGTGATAAGAACTATGGTAGTCCTTTTGGTATGGTCTCTAAAATTCCTTCCCAAAAAATACCTCCTCACATGATCGACCACATCATTCTTGACTGTTGGCCAGAACAAACGAAAGAAGTTGGCATTGTACCCATTAGGTCCCGGAGCCTTCCTCCAATCAATGGATAAGGTAGCTTTGCGGATCTCTTCCTCAGAGGGTAAACGGATTAAGGTGGCATTATCCGCTTCAATGATGACCTTAGGTAGGTATTCAGGTAATTTCAGGTATGGGATGTGGTCCTTGTCTTTGTAGATTTCCTTGAAGTACCTTAGGCAGTGATTCCTCATGGCTATAGGATCAATGATGGTATAAAAAGTGAAACGCTCCAATTCTGATTACCGAGTTTACCACCAAGGTACCCGAAGTTGGTGCGCTACGTCCTAGAAAATCCGAGAACTTCCAAGATCACAAGTCCGCAGTGAGGTCCAATTTAAAACTTTTTAAATAATATAATTATCAATGGTTAAGTACGGAAGCATACAAGGTACCAAATTCAATCATAGTCAAATGTAGCAGGGCATTTGTCTAACTAATCTCAAAATAAGAATATAATGTGTACAAACCAAATGAATAAACCCCCTGCTCACAACATATGTCACTCAAACCCCATAATAAGTGCACTCAATCCCCATGTACAAGCACTCCAGTCTCTAGCGAAACCTCCTGGGTAGCCGGGCCCCATCCATACTCATCTGCTAGGGGCACCTCCATGAGCGCGTCGCCCTCAGGGTCGAGGTCAATACCTAAGCATCAAATGATGGGTCAAATCCATGGATCTGGCAAGGCACAGTATACAAGTAACATATGATGTATGCATCAAAAGAATAGAGACGATGATAATATCATAAGAATAGTAAAGGTACAAATGCTAGGCAATTGAGTAAGATATAACAAATAAAATCAATATGAAAGTAAAACATCTAATCTAACCAACCATCAATGTGGCAAATTCACATAAGCTGGACATTGCAGAATATCATGTCTCGGCCTCCCATACTGTAAACCAATTGTGGCATAGAAATAAAGTAATAATGCAAGGGATAACGAGCCCCACCAATAATAACAATATCAACACTCTCACGCTCAATAGACAAAAATCGGAATCCCACCGGCTGTCCAACCATAGCTCATCATGATAGCTCTAAACCACAACCAATATAGCTCTCACCAAGGATAATCGGTCCAATAGCTAAGCTTATAACAACTAAGCGAATGTTTAGTGCCAACTCAAGTAAAGAAGTAGGGGTTTGTGTCTGTCTAGGCTTGCCTTGCACGAGCAAGGTCCTATCATGTCCATAAAAGGTCCAAAGTACATGTACAATCCATAAATACAGTCCAAGTCCATGTCCACCATCAGACCCATTGCCATGACCCACCTTGTCATGGTCTTAGTCCGAAACAATCCAAGTTTCACATCAATATTGTAAACAGGCTAGGTCATCCAATTTTTATTTAATTAACAGGTATAAATAATAGAAAGGATGCAAGAACGACCGTAATGAATTACGTCTAATAAATCCTCAAATCCACGCCAATCAAGGAAGAGATAACGAAGGTCCAACCTAGGCAATGACCCCATGTTCAAGTCCAGGTCCATGTCAGTCAATTCAATTATTAAATGAAGTTTTATATGCCAAGGAAATGTATTTTGGTGCTCCTAAAGTTACGGACATCTTCCACAACGTTTAAGGATCGAATCAAAATCCAATTAATACACTAGACCCTATTTTGGCGGTCCCCATGAGTCAAGGTTGAGCCAAACGATTAACTCATGAATGGCACATCATTAGAAATCCATTTGGATGGTCAATAGGCCACATAACATATCAAAACATCAAAACTGCAAAATTGGAAATTCACAATTGTTCATCTTCATCCCCTCAATCTCCTCTTTCCATTGATATCAGTTGATAAGCCTTTTTCCTACCATCATCTTTCTAATCATCTTCCTTTCAGTTTAGATTTTGCCTATTCTTGATCTTGTTATTTCCATTCTTCTTCTTGGTGTTCTAGATTGCTTTTGAGTGGGTTAGATTGGGGATTTCATGGTAGTAGACCTCTCCTCCCATTTTCCCAATTTTTATCTTCTTCTTGGTTGAGGCAAGTAGATACGCAATTTATGATGTAACATGAATGTATTGTTTTATTGATTGATATTGATCAAATGCTAAAATACCCAAATGCCAAGTTTGTTTCTGATTTTGATTTGGGTTTTTAACATGCAAGGTTAGGTATGTGGAATCGGTTGAATTAATTGTAATTGGTAGTCATAGATGTGTTAAATGGCTTAAATGCATGATTTGTATTGTATGTGATGGATGGGGAGCATGGAGGCTCGTTTTCTGCAAGTTTGCCATTGGAATGGACTAGGGAAGAAGATGCAGAAAACCCAATTTCGGGTGACAGTTTATTGTCCGATCGAGCGAGCACTGTCTAATCGATCGACAGAGAACATGTCTCAGTTAGCTATAGTCGGACACTATTCGATCAATCGGGCACTCTGTCCGATCAATCGGGCAGGGTCACTAACTGAGGGACCTTCAATGCCGATCAATCGAACCCTCTGTCTGATCGATCAGATGGTAATTTCTATGACAGAATTTGGCAACTTCGAACCCTTGTAACTTTTAATCCAATCTTCGGAGTTCTACATGTAATATATCGTTGGAAAGAACTTGAGAATCCAATGGTTCTGGTTTCAGTACAACCAGAGATTGGGAAGTGATGCAATGCTCGGATTGATGATCCAGCTATTATAAAAGTGCAGCGGCCAGGAACTCTAAATATTGTATACAGATCACTACGAAAATAACTATAAACGAATATAATTAAAAACCATACCTTCGAGATCTCTCTGATTTGATCTCGGTCTTACAGCAACCCGAAAATCTCAAGATCTTCTACTGTATTCCCTTATGCTTGAACTCGCACCAGGGTGTGGGCCTCTTCTGCGAATTCTCTCTGCTCTCCAAAATGAGATTTCTCTTGTTGTTTTTAACCTAGTGAGCAATAGCGCATATTTATAGGTTACAATAGGGACCTTAAGAAGGAAATAATGATACGCTTTTTGTGGAATCAGGAAACCCTAATTCAACCCAAATTCGAATCCTAGTTCCATAAATTACAATTCAATCCACTAAAGAATTATAATTGCACTCCTGTCCTTATTCTCAAAATAACAATTTTAGGAAGGTAGAGGCGTGGTATCTTGGATTAGCATGGATACCAGATATTCTTCTTCTTAGCACATGGACTTCCATAAAAATGTTATCAAACTCTTTAGAGCTCCACTCCCTAAGTTTTCCCGCAAGGTCCATGAGCATATCACAGAGATCAGTAGCTCCTCTCGGCTCTTGCCATGTATTTTGGACCCAAGGAAGATAGGTGTCCTTATGGTGCCAAAAGTTCTCATAGCGGAAAGGGCGATGGGAAGGTCTCCTTCAAATAGAAGGTCGGAGGAAGAAGGGGTTATGGTCAGAGCCTAAACGGGAAAGGTGAAGAAGTTCCCAGTAAGGAAAATAGTTAAACCATTGAGTAAAGCCTAAGGGCACATTTGTGTAGCCCATTTCCGCGGAAAAGGATGTGGTTTTCTGCGGAAAACTTCTTTTTCATGTGTTTGGTGAGGCAATTTTTTTACGGAACTACTTTTTTTCCACGTCAGCTTTTTCCTTCCTAGGCATGGAAATGGATTTCCTATGGGGGGTATGAGAAGTCTATTTTCACAGAAAACTGACCCCTCATTTCCTCACTCCCACCCCCACTCCATCCAGCCACCCTCTTTCTTCTCCATCCCATCCCAACCCCACCCACCCACCCACCCACCCACCTAATAGTTTTCACCAAAGAATCTGCAGGTGCACCAAACAACATTAGCACCAATTCATCAAGGAAAAACTTTTTACACCAAACATGAATTTCTAACTTCCTCAGAAAACCTTTTCTGAGGTATTTAAAAACTATATAATTTGCTGATGTGACAATTTCATCTTTCCATGGAAGTTGCCTCTACACAAACGTGCCTTAAAGCTCTGTCGAGCCTTTCAAGAATGACCGAGGGACCTTTCCTACAGTTGGTCCAAATAAAAGGAGGGCATTTGAATCTTAAGTCATGAAGGTTGTTAGAATCAATGAACTGCTTGAAGTCCCTATTGGCCGCTGAGAAGGGGTCCGGATGACCTCCTAATTCCTCATGGAACCAAAGAAGGCTATTGAAGTCTCCAATAAGGAGCCATGTGTTATGAGTGGTGATGTGTTGGTTGTTGAGTCTGTTAACATCATCCAAAAGGGCTCTTCTTTTCACCGAAGAAGGAGATGCATAAATGCAGGACATAGAAAAAGATAGAGGGGACACTTAGAGCGTAAAACATTGGTGAAAATGGATTGGTCCAGGACATAGAAAAAGATAGAGGGGACACTTAGAGCCTGAATATTGGTGAAAAAGGATTGGTCCGAGGACTCAATGACTCTGACAGAGAGCTTGAGAGGGTTCCAAAACAACCACAGGCTTCAAGAATAGCCATTACCAAAAATGCAAAAGGAAAAGATGGGAGAAAGGTAGATAACCAACTGGTCATGTTGCTCGCATTCATGTTCTAGTTTCAGCAAGGAAAAACAAATCATGTTTATATTCTTTCATTGTCAATGTTAATTGGCATCTTATGTCTCGAATCCCCTCACATTCCAACTAATGATTTTCATGGAGAACAGAAGGAGTAAGGGATGCTACCATACTTGTGTTGCAAAAGAAAGCCTCCTGGAGCTGGGCCATAGTGTTGATATTTAAGTCTTTGATGATGAGCACCAACTTGGCCTTTTTGGGAGAGACCTTGAACTTCATAACCGGGTTGGCCAGGAGGCCGCCGTTGTAGAGTCTGCTCGATGAGGTTCTTCTAGGTGAATGACATTGTCTAGACTCTAAGGGAGAACCTCCCTTATCCGTGCTTAAATCTCCCAATCTTGCTCCTGATCTGAAAAATTGCTGCCTACAATTAAGGGCTTGATGGGGAGGGACTTCTCTCCCTCACTTGGGTCATTGGTGAGGGAAAGAGGTTCTGTGAGGCCGGTACGCCTAACACTGGGCTCACCTGAAGTGGGGTCCAACTAGGCATGCATGGACTGGAGGTGATTGGCAACGGAATTGGGAGGGAAGGTAAAAGTTGTGGGGTTATGATCCTGGGTTGGATTTGAAATAGATAAGGTCATGTCATGTTCCATAGGAAGACAATTTGTTGCACTGGATTCCAGTTTTAGCAGATAGGAGGGTTAAGGGGAATGGGTGGTGGTGGGAGAATGCCAGGTTGGTTCATGGTGAGGGGGAGCATGGAAAATGGTTGTTGTTGGTTCCGCATGGCTACGAAGCTGGTCAGTGCAGGAATTGATGTGGTTCATCCTGCGTTGGTTTGAAATATTTGCATTTATGGAGCTTGAGCATTGGGGTAGTGCCTGATGTACTTGGTGATTTATCTCCATTGGAATGTTTGGGGTGTTTTGGGGATCGGGACTAGCTTGATCTTGGGTGGATAGGTTGGCTTGACAGATATGATCTGTAGCATGTTTACCTTTATTGACATGGGTACTATCCACAATACTTGGCGTATCCCTTCCTTCCGAAAAATCATGTGAAGTTTGCTTGGGGTGGTGGTTACCTTTCCTCATACTGTTTCCTGGAAACAAGGAGTCCCTTTTGCTGCCCAAGCTTGCATTTTCAGAATGATTAGGATCAAAGCCACCATCGGCGTGCTTGGGCCGTAAATGCTTGGGTATGGCTTCTTTGCTCTTTTTCATTAAATGTTGTTGCATGCTTGTAGAGGCCATCATCGCCTTTTTCTCTTCAAGGGCTATAGAGCTCTGACCTTCATCAAAATAGGGAGTACATGACATGGCGTCCATGCAAGCTGAGTTGATGAGTTGGCCCCCCTTTCTTTGATCGTTGGTCTGGCTTTGGTTCCGGGTTTGAACTCTCTGGGTTTGGTTCCGGGTTTGAACTCCTTGCATGTCATGTCCGCCTTGCTCCCTGCATTGGTCCGATCTGGAGTGACTTTCTGGTCGGCGTTGCGCTCCCATTTGATGTTCATTTGCTGCATGTGCTTTCCCACGACTTTTATAGCGAACTACAGATCGTTCCTTACTTTTCTCCGAGTCCTCTTTGTCAGTGTATCGTTCGATGTTTTGTTGTGGGCTTGTGGTCTCCTCTATGATGGAGCGGCCTCTACCATTGTTAGAGAAGTTGCATGGCACCAACAAAGAGATCTTACCACAATTGTCACAAGCCTTAGGGAGATTTTCATAGTCAAGTTCTTGGAATCACAGTCCCACAACCGACTATAGGAAAATACCTTTGATAGGTGGTTGTCTGGTATCAATCTCCACCAGAGCATGAGCCGCTTTGGCTTTAGCAACATGCCTCCTTTGGATTCTCGTTACCCCCATCAAGTTTGATAAACCGGCCCATAGAGGAACCCAAATAGAGGAAGGGTTCCAATGTATGCTTTCATTGGATCGAAGTCTGGGACCCAACTCGTAAGCAGAAGTTGGCAACCTGCAACTGTAAGGTCCCCAACCTTATCGTGTCAGTTGGGCCCAACAACAGGCCCATTGACCCGTTTATTTAGTAATTATTATAATTAATTGTATTTTTAGATATTTAGGTGGGTTTAGATCATGAGCGAGTTTCTTTTAGAGTTGGAATAGTGTCTGCGAAGTTTCGTGCGATTCCGGGTTCGTTTGATCCTACCAGGGGGTAGTTTACAATTTAGGGAAAATTGAGTGTTTTTCCAGAAACTTCCAATCGACGTAATTTTTGGGTTCGCTGGAAAGGTCTCATCATGCTGATCATTTTTTATTTCTTAGCTCATCGCGATCTGACAATCAGAAACCCTTCAAGTGGTCCATTCTTCACCGAACTCACTTAAGGGCAAACTTGTCATGTTCCCCTTCTCTTCTTTTTAAGCAGAGATTAGCCCTAATTTCATTTGCTAATCCCTACAATGAAGCTCCAACAACCAGGTTCTTTTACCTCATCTTCTTAAAGATCCAGAACTCTACTTGGGAAGATCATCCTCAAAGATCCGAACTGCTCATCTCCATCCCCTCAATCTCCTCTTTCCATTAATATCAGTTGGTAAGCCTTTTTCCTACCATCATCTTTCTAATCATCTTCCTTTTGATTTAGATTTAGCCTATTCTTGATCTTGTTCTTTCCTTTCTTCTTCTTAGTGTTCTTGTTTTTGAGTGGGTTAGATTGGAGATTTCGTGGTAGCAGAGCTCTCCTCCCATTTTCCCAATTGTCATCTTCTTCTTGGTTAAGGCAAGTAGATACGCAATTTATGATGTAACATGAATGTATTGTTTTACTAATTGATATTGATCGAATACTAAAATACCCAAATGCCAAGTTTTTTTCTAATTTTGATTTGGGTTTTTAACATGCTAAGTTTGGTATGTGACATGGGTTGAATTAATTGTAATTGGTAGTCATAGATGTGTTAAATGGTTTAAATGCATGATTTGTGTTGTATGTGATGGATGGGGAGCATGGAGGCTCATTTTCTGCAAGTTTGCCATTGGAATGGATTAGGGAAGAAGATGCAGAAAACCCAATTTTGGGGTGACAGTTCGATGTCCGATCGATCGAGCACTCTGTCCAATCGATCGATAGAGAACATGTCTCAGTTAGCTATAATCGGACACTGTCCGATCGATTGGGCACTATGTCCGATCAATCGGACAGGGTCACTAACTAAGGGACCTTCAATGCCGATCAATTGAACCTTCTGTCATATCAATAGGAGGATAATTTATGTGACAAAATTTGGTAACTTCGAACCCTTGTAACTTTTAATCCAATCGTCGGAGTTCTACATGTAATATATCGTTGGAAAGAACTTGAGAATCCAATGGTTCTGGCTTCACTACAATCAGAGATCGGGAAGTGATACAATGCTCGAATTGATGATCCAGCTGTTATAAAAGTGCAACAGCCAGGAACTCTAAATATTGCATACAAATCACTGCAAAAATAACTATAAACGAATATGATTAAAAACCATACCTTCAAGATCTCTCTAATTTGATCTCGATCTTACAGCAACCCGAAAATCTCAACATCTTCTATTGTAATCCTCAATGCTTGAACTCGCACGAAGGTGTGGGCCTCTTTTGCGAATTTTCTTTGCTCTCCAAAACGAGATTTCTCTTGTTGTTTTTAACCAAGAGAGTAATAGCACATATTTATAGGTTACAATAGGGACCTTAAGAAGGAAATAATGATAGGCTTCTTATGGAATCAGGAAACCCTAATTCGACCCAAATTCGAATCCCAGTTCCATAAATTACAATTCAATCCACTAAAGAATTATAGTTACACTCCTGTCCTTTTTCTCAAAATAATATTTCGAGCTTCTTATTATTAAATGCTTATTAATCTCCTCACGTTAAGATTTCAAATATCCATCGATTAAATAATTACTAACATCTATATTTAATCGATATCTTTATAATTCCTTGAGACCTTACATTTAACTTATTTGATATATCGGACACAAAGTCCACCTGCAGGGTTTTACATAATCAAAACTTAAAAGCTTCATCAAGAGGATATCATCAATCCCTATTAAGGGATGCGGATTCCGTCAATAAACTAATATACACCTTACACGTAGTGTAGTCATCCAATTTACTGAGATTATTGACTCATAAAAGATCTCATGTTGGATTTTGAAGAGAGTTTGAGGTTTGAAGCTCGGTTTTGTGTTGGAATTATTGTCAACACAGTGTTGGAATTATTGTCAACACATTGTCACACAAGTATAGTACCGAATGTCTCAGCTCGGCACCGAATGCCTCAGCACGGTAACAAATGCCTCAGCACGGTAACGAATGTTTCAGCCCGGTCAAAGCGTCAAGCATTAAGCCCGGTCAAAGCGTTAAGCGTTGAGCTCGGTAAAGCGTCAAGCGTTGAGCCCGGTCAAAACGTCAAGCGTTGAGCTCGGTAACAAGGAAGACATGAGCTCGGTTACAAGGAAGGCATGAGCTCGGTAACAAAGAAGACATGAAGAGCTCGGTAAACAAGGAAGACATGAGCTCGGTAACAAGGAAGACATGAGCTCGATAAAAGCACGGAGCTCGGTAAAAGCACTGAGCTCGGCCATGACAGCTCAGTTCGGCGAAGCGCAGAGCTCAAAGAAGAATCAAGCGCAGAACTTGTTCAAGCACTAAGGTCGGTCAAGCGCAGAGCTCAAAGCAGAATCAAGTGCAGAGCTCAAAACAGAAACTTGCGCGAGAAAAAACAGGGGGTCTCTTCCAATCCTTTAAGGAGTTCTCAAAACAGAAACTTGAGGGAAAAAAACAGGGATCTCTTCCAATCCTTGAAGGAGTTCTCAAAACAGAAACTTGCGAAAAAAAAAGAGGGATCTCTTCCTATCCTTGAAGGAGTCTCCAAAAGCTCTCCTAGCCTTTTTGCAATCACGAATTAGGGTTGGCAAATCCTATAAAAAGGCATGCTAGGGATCTTTGAAAATACACACACAGAAAGAGAGAAGTATTGTGAGGGTGTGTGAGCTTACAAGGAGATACTGCTCTGATTCTTTACAGCAAGTCAAGAAGAAACTCTGAATCAAGAAGATAGTTCTTCATCAGTAGTTCCTTTAGATAAGTATTTCTCAATTCATATTTATTAAAGATCTGATTTGTATGGGATTGAGAGTGAGAGAATGTAGAAAGGAATTTCTGTAAAGGGTTCTTCTCTAATCATTGTAAAACATCAAGTGGGTGCTTGGTGTTGGGGTTTGGTGATCCTGTCTGTTGGTGTAGACGAATTGTAAAATATCAAGTGGGTGCTTGGTATTGGGGTTTGGTGATCCCATCTGTTGGTGCAGACAAATTGTAAAGGGAGTTGTTGCTTCCTAGATAGTGGGTGATATCTAAATTGTAAAGGGAGTTGTTGCTTCCTAGATAGTGGGTGCTATCTGAATCAAGGGTGGGTGCTCCTTGAAGTTGAAGCTTCAGAACTAATCAGTAAGACTAGCCTCGGATTGGTGTCCGGGTAGTCGTTGCATCGTGGACGTAGCCTTTGGGTGAACCACATTAAAACATCGTGTTCCTGTGGTTGCTTGATTATTGTTTTATAGCTTTGATTATTTGGACTTATTTATATTCAAGTAAAAAGTATTGAGACATCACTGATTCACCCCCCCCCCCCTATGTGATCGTGTGATTCTAACAATTGGTATCAGAGCGAGGTTCCTTTAGCAAACATTAACACGCTGAGGATGATCTTTAAACGAATCACATGGGGTCCAATACTGGGAACACAAAAGCACCATTGTTTGATGGTACTAACTACTCCTTCTGGAAACTAAGGATGCATGCTTTCATTAAGTCACTTGGTTATGATGTTTGGGAAACTGTTAGAGTCGGCTACAATGCTTCTATCACACCCACTGATGCTGCAACGAAGAAACTAGCAGACAATGACTCCAAGTCGCAGAACGCTCTCTATAGCGGCCTTGTGGACAGCGAGCTTGTCAAAGTCATGATGTGCAAAATAGCCAAAGAAATCTGGGACAAGCTGCAGAGTATACATGAGGGTGACGAGAAGATTAAAGAGGCAAAGCTTCAGACTTATCGCTCTCAGTTTGAATCTCTTCACATGGTGGAAGACGAGAACATTAACACTTACATGTCACGAGTCAATGAAGTGAGCAACTCCATCCGTGGGCTGGGAAAGGAGATCAAGGAGCCAGTCATCATTAAAAAGATACTTAGATCTCTTCAGCCTCGTTTCGACTCCAAAGTGTCCACGATAGAAGAAGCAAAAGACCTGAATGTTTTCTCCATGGATGAGCTTCATGGTTCTTTGACTGCTTATGAGATGCAGATAGGCAAGACGTCTGCATCTGATAGAGAGGTGGCCTTCAAGGTATAGAAAAAGGAAAAAAGGAAGTTGCTGATCATGATGATGATTTTGATGATGAGCTTGAAGCTCAATTCGTCAGAAGATTGAAGAAAGGCAGCAACAGAAAGTACAAGGGGAAGTTACCTTTCAAGTGCTTCAATTGTGGCGGTGTTGGCCACTTTGCTGCGAAGTGTCCGTTCAAGGACAATGATGAAGAAGACTCTTATGCTGATAAGAGTCAGAGAAACTAGGAATAGATATGGACATAAAATAGCTGAATGTAGACTTTATGTTAAACCTAGTATTACTGTAATTAGGAACCCTTTCTCAGTCCTAAGTAGCCACAACATTGAGTGCCATAAGTGTTATAATTATGGACACTTGGCTAGGGACTGTAGGTTGCAAATTGCTAACCAATTTCAGGTTGAGAAGAAACCCAAATTGGTCAAGGTCTGGAGGGTGAAGAAAAGGACAGAAAAACATAAGGAATCCTTCATTGTGCAAACCACTTTCAATGCTCAAAAGAAGGCTGCACCATGGATTCTTGACAGTGGTTGTTCAAGTCATATGACCGGTGACAAAGCCAAGTTCACAAAGCTACAGCAGTTCGAAGGTGGCTCTGTAAAATTCGGCAACAACGACGGCACCAAAATTTGTGGAAAAGGAATTGTTCAGCTGAAAGAAGGCAAGATCAGTTCTAAAGATGTGTTGTACGTGTCTGGACTTAGACACAACCTGCTAAGCGTAAGTCAGATTTGTGACAAAGGTCATGAGGTAATCTTCACGAAGAATGGGTTCGCAATCAAGAAGTGTAGCAATGACAAAACACCATATGAATTATGGCTTGAACGGAAACCTTCAGTCAAGCACTTCAAGATATTTGGCAGCAAGTGCTTCATCAAGCGACTTGAACAGAATCTGGGAAAATTTGAAGAAAGAGTTGATGAAAGTATATTTCTGGGTTACTCCTCCACTAGCAAGGCATATAGGTGTCTTAACAAAAGGACCAGAAAAATCATAGAGAGTGCTGATGTTAGAATTGAAGAACATTATGAACCAATGAATGTTACTCATAATGACAGTCCAGTTTATGAGGACTTGAGTGAGTTAGATGATGAAAGGGCTGAACCTAATGATTCTAAGGAATTAAGGGATGGTTCAGAAGTTGCTACTCCTAGGAAGCACAACACTTGGGTCGAACAACATCCTAAGGACCAAATAATTAAAAATCCTAAGGCTGGTGT
The DNA here is from genome assembly GCA_003546025.1 of Camphora micrantha. Lineage (NCBI taxonomy): Eukaryota > Viridiplantae > Streptophyta > Magnoliopsida > Laurales > Lauraceae > Camphora > Camphora micrantha. The sequence continues at coordinate 4,264,173 of QPKB01000010.1, read as the reverse complement.
TCAAACTAGACATAGTGTGGCGAACACTTTTTCACTAGTATCAATGATCGAACCCAAGACAGTAGCTGAAGCAAGCCTCGATAAAAATTGGTTAAAGGCTATGCATGAGGAGTTAGAGCAAATAGAGAAGAACTCCACTTGGGATTTAGTCCTTAGACTTGTTGATAAGAATGTCATATATACTAAATGGGTCTTTAGAAATAAGCTGAATGAAGATGGTCAAGTTGTGAGAAACAAAGCAAGGTTAGTTTGTAAAGGCTATGCTCAAATTGAAGGCATAGATTTTGAAGAGACCTTTGCACCGGTGGCTCGTCTAGAAGCCATTCGTATGTTTCTGGCATTGGCTGCATACAAAGAGTTCAAAGTCTTTCAAATGGATGTGAAGTCGGCCTTTTTGAATGGGCTACTTGAGGAAGAGGTTTACATTGAGTAACCAGACGGTTTTCTCTTGAGCAACAGTTCAGACCCGGTGTGTAAGTTGAGGAAGGCTCTATATGGCCTGAAACAAGCACCGAGGGCCTGGTATGCACGGCTGGATAGTTATCTTTGCAAGATTGGTTTCGGCAAAGGACTGGTTGATAGCAATCTCTATGTCAAAACAGAACAAGGTAACCAACTAGTTGTCATAGTCTATGTCGATGACATTATATTTGGCAGCAACGACGAGGAGTTGTGCAGAACTTTCGCTGAAGAGATGAAGTGTGAATTTGAGATGTCCATGCTTGGAGAGCTGAGTTTCTTCCTTGGTCTCCAAGTGCAGCAGCTAAAGCATGGTATCTTCATATCACAGTTGAAATACATCAAGGAGATGCTAAAACGGTTCAACATGGAAGACAGCAAGCCGGTAAGCACGCCTATGTCCACGAACACAAAGCTAAGCAAAGACGACAAGGCTCCATCAGTTGATCACACCACTTACCGATCAATGATAGGGAGCTTGCTCTACTTGACGGCTACAAGACCGGACATTCTACAGGCGGTGTGTATGGTGGCCAGATTTCAGTCTTCACCAACAGAAGAGCACCTTACAGCAGTGAAGAGGATATTTCGGTATCTCAAGGGTACCTTGGAGCTTGGCATATAGTATCCCAAAGGTAAATCATTCACTCTAATTGCGTATTCTGATGCTAACTGGGCTGGATGTGTAGATGACCACAAAAACACAAGTGGAGGTGCATTCTATCTAAGTGAAAGATTGGTGGCTTGGCACAGCAAGAAGCAAGATTCAGTATCTCTTTCTACAGCGGAAGCAAAGTACATAGCAGCAGCAACTTGCTGTACCCAAGTCCTGTGGATGCGTCAAATGCTCTCAGATCTTGGTGTTCAGACGAGAGATCTTACGCCAATCTTATGCGATAACACAAGTGCCATTCATATCTCCAAGAACCCTGTCCAGCACTCCCGCACAAAGCATGTTGCCATATGCTATCACTTTCTCAAAGAAATGGTTGCTGACGGTGAGGTAAAATTGGAATATGTTCCAACCACTGAACAAGTGGCTGATATCTTCACAAAGCCTCTACCAAAGGAAGTCTTCGAGTATCTTCGCAAGAAATTGGGAGTTACTCACTCTCCCAGGCATTAGGAGACCTTCTTTTTAGGGGGAGCACGCATTATTGCTATTCCTTTTGCTCCTAAGCAAGTCCCTTTGTGATTGTTGTCAAAGGGGGAGAATAAATTGTAAGAACAAGTTTTTCAGGGGAAGTCTGTAAGGGGTGATTGGTTGAGGTGATTAGAATCTGCCAAGAAGACTTGCTATAGTAGTTCAGAACAGAACAGAAACTTGTTTGCAGGCATCGTGAAAGTCAACATGTTCCAAGTGTTGCCAACAATTCCAAAGGGGGAGATTGTTGGATTTTGAAGAGAGTTTGAGGTTTGAAGCTCGGTTTTGTGTTGGAATTATTGTTGACACATTGTCACACAAGTATAGTACCGAATGTCTCAGCTCGGCACCGAATGCCTCAGCACGGTAACAAATGCCTCAGCACGGTAATGAATGTCTCAGCCCAGTTAAAGCATCAAGCGTTGAGCCCGGTCAAAGCGTCAAGCGCTCGGTTACAAGGAAGACATGAGCTCGGTAACAAAGAAGACATGAAGAGCTCGGTAAACAAGGAAGACATGAGTTCGGTAAAAGCACTGAGCTCGGCCATGACAACTCAGTTCGGCGAAGCACAGAGCTCAAAGAAGAATCAAGTGCAGAGCTCAAAGAAGAGTTAAGCGCAGAACTCGTTCAAGCACTGAGGTCGGTAAAGCACAGAGCTCAAAACAGAAACTTGCGCGAGATAAAACAGGGGATCTCTTCCAATCCTTTAAGGAGTTCTTAAAACAGAAACTTGCGGGAAAAAAACAGGGATCTCTTCCAATCCTTGAAGGAGTTCTCAAAATAGAAACTTGCGAAAAAAAAAAAGGGATCTCTTCCTATCCTTGAAGGAGTCTCCAAAAGCTCTCCTAGCCTTTTTGCAATCACGAATTAGGGTTGGCAAATCCTATAAAAAGGCATGCTAGGGATCTTTGAAAATACACACACAGAAAGAGAGAAGTATTGTGAGGGTGTGTGAGCTTACAAGGAGATACTGCTCTGATTCTTTACAGCAAGTCAAGAAGAAACTCTGCATCAAGAAGATGGTTCTTCATCAGTAGTTCCTTTAGATAAGTATTTCTCAATTCATATTTATTAAAGATCTGATTTGTATGGGATTAAGAGTGAGAGAATGTAGAAAGGAATTTCTGTAAAGGGTTCTTCTCTAATCATTGTAAAACATCAAGTGGGTGCTTGGTGTTGGGGTTTGGTGATCCCGTCTGTTGGTGTAGACGAATTGTAAAATATCAAGTGGGTGCTTGGTATCGGGGTTTGGTGATCCCGTCTGTTGGTGCAGACAAATTGTAAAGGGAGTTGTTGCTTCCTAGATAGTGGGTGATATCTGAATTGTAAAGGGAGTTGTTGCTTCCTAGATAGTGGGTGCTATCTGAATCAGGGGTGGGTGCTCCTTGAAGTTGAAGCTTCAGAACTAATCAGTAAGACTAGCATCGGATTGGTGTCCGCGTAGTCGTTGCATCGTGGACGTAGCCTTTGGGTGAACCACTTTAAAACCTTGTGTTCCTGTGGTTGCTTGATTATTGTTTTACTGCTTTAATTATTTAGACTTATTAATATTCAAGTAAAAAGTATTGAGACATCGCTGATTCACCGCGCCCCCCCCCCCCCCCCCTCTCAATGGTCGTGTGATTCTAACATCTCACTCCTTCGTAAATCAAAATGTCATACACTAAATGTATGTGTCTATTATTTATGTCGGGATTAAGTGTGCAGGCACTCATAATAATCATTTGGATGTTAATCATCTTATATAGTCAGTATAAAGACAATAAACCCAAAACACGGTCATGTTCAATACACACAAAGCGTACTCGCATAATGAGTCGAAATTATACCGTTTTCCGCAGCCAAGACAAGCCTGATGAAACATCATGCTACAATCGTACCAATGGTGTGTCCAAATCCATCTAGATTTTGAACAACAACTTATATTCTATAAGAACCGACAAATAAATCTTCTATGTATAAGTAGAACACTACACACCAACTTATCTACTTTATAGAATAAAAGACACGCACATGCATAATAATTAATAATCCAACCATTTGCCCATACAAAATCTCAGTAAGATGAGAAGACAAAATATACTAATAAGAGAATAAGTCAAAGACAAATGCATGAAAGTATGTTTATAGTATAAATTCCCAACACTAGCTCATGTTTATTGGGAAATGAGACTGTTAACCTAGGTTTGGACCTTAGATATTGGAAACCATGAACCTACTCTCTCATGATCATTAATGGGGATTGAAATTGAAGCACGTGGCTTAGTATGCTTCGATGGGTTGTCTAGGAATTTCTGTATTACGCGTGGTATAACCGAATGTGTATGGAATTGTCTTAATAGATGCTTAATATGATTGTACACCAAGGGATTGTTGGAAGTATGTGTGCCTCATGGATAGATTTTTAAAACTTTTGACACACTTGACTTAGGAATCAAGTACCCATAAGGCCATAAACGACATCCAGAATGCAATCCCTCCATCTCATCAATCATGTACAGTAATAAATTATATCTAAAAAATAGAAATCAGCAACACCATGCAACCAAAATAATCCACAAAAATAAAGAAGTAGATTATACATTTGGAGCCCGGTAGTGCTCTAATGGAGAAGAAGACTTGCTAGTTGAAGAAACGCTTTCTTTGTAGCTAATTAGGATCTCCAAGACCTAATTGTCTTCCACGCTATGACCCACTATCAGATCTCTTTTCTCAAGAAAATTTGTGGAAACTCCAAGAGAAAACCCAACTAGAAGCTCTAAGGAACTAGAGGAGAGAGATGAGAGATGTGCAACTCTTGCACAAAGGGGACTAGGCGTGAATTCCAAGGTTGGACGTCCCAGCCCCTTTGCTCCCCTTTTATAGCTTGGCAAACCTTATATTTTACTAATTGAAATATAAGTCTAACTCCCATTACAAATTAGTAACTTTCTCCTTTCGAATTACTATAGAAGTTTCACTTCCACAACAATTAGTAACTTACTACTACCATTATTAGAAGTCCTACTTCAAATAGAAATAGTAACTTTCTAATTCCTTCCTTTTAGAGTTCAAGTAGGATTAGTATTTTTCTAATAACCTGGGCTAGCGTGGGGACCACTAGGGATTCCATAGAAAGCTGGTCCAACTGAAACACCACGACCCCACATCTCATGTGCAATTCGGGCCCACAGTTAAGTGCAAATAACACCACTATATAAATGCAATTGCACTACAGTCTTAGGAATAAATTACAAAGAAGACCATAAACTTCCCAATTACCACAAGTAGGCCCCTCTATCAATATCCATGGATCAAATCTGTCCCTTCCAATTTTAGATCCACATCTTATTATCCTTGAGCCCCAATTAATCACAGTGATCATCAGTACCATCCAATTAACTCTTAATCGAGATGGGTGCACACTTACTAATGACATATCCATTAATTGGCACAAGGGGATAATATAGATAGATTTCATCTTGACCATTGGATGTTCCCACAGTTCTACTACCACATACCTAAGACACCGAGGTGTTAACCTACAGTTTGCCTCACTCATTGGTGAATCAAAGCAAATAAATAGATAGAAACTTGAGTTCATCAATGTCTAATGATTGAGAGCCTATTGCTAAAGAATTATGAGAGTAGATCTTAAAATCGAGACAGTATTCCATAAGGTGCTTTTCATGGTCCTTCAATACATCCAATGTACCAACACCATGATCCAGAATCTTACAGTCTGATGATCGAGACAAATCACACTATCTCATAGTGATCAAAGTGTTGCAACCTTATTAGATGAAATACCCAGTCTCATCACTGGTTATGAAGATATTTAAGTATAAGATTTATGACACATGTCTCCCGTATATGGATCTCAGCTATACACATATATCACATCTGATATACTAATGGGACCAGTTTCATTTCATGAACCATTATGTCATATGTATTGGTAATGTGCATTAAGTAATAAAACATCATTCATCTTATGAAAAAAAAGCATAATTTTATTAATGAATAAAGAAATTAATCAATTTATTACATCTTCTGATGGATTGAGTCCATACAATCTAACAGGGATTTCCCTAGAAGCATCGTTGATCATATTCCACGTGTACTTCGTTAGAATATGTGGGGTACAGGGATGACACTACTTGCCTAGTTTGGATTGTAATTATTCCTTGACTTGTTACTTGTATCCGTTGATGGCGTTCCTTGTACACTCACTTGGCATAAAACACTTCATTAATTAGGAAACATAAATCCTTGTAGAACTAGGATATGGACTTGACTTAGAGTGTATCTTAGGAACCATGTGTCATATATTTGATAAACATGACTGGCTAACATGTAAGGGGATTATTGTGTGGTTGACTTGTCTTGTATTGTCTTGAATGAGATAATCCCTATGATCATGTCTTATGTATTGAGCTAGCCAGACTTGCTTGTCTTGGTTTTCCTTGTGTCGACAGCACTTCATTACTATTTGCATATCATGGCCAACTGCAGTTTGGGGTTTCATTGATGGGCCGGCTACTCGGACATCGGGATGGGCAGTCGGCATAGGATGGCGTCCATGGCGTTGAATAGCTGGGGCTGGGCTAAGACGGTGTTGCTATTCCCAGGACCGGGAGCTAGGATCCCCATGGAGCCAAACTTTGGTGTCAGTAGTCTGATTGGATTGTTACTGATACTCGGAAGGTGGCGAGGACATCCTCGGAGTCTTCCTCTTGATACTTGCATTGCATTTCATCGATAGTGGTTATTGCTAATTGATATTAGGATTCCTGTTATTGTTTCTGGTTATTATTATTCTTGCTTTATGCCTAGCATCATTCCTTGTGTTAACATGATTATATCCTATCATTATCCTGATACTTGATGCATGCGATGTTCATTTATATCTTGCTTATCTATTGCATAACATGTCGTTGACTCTGTTCGTTGGTGTGCAAACACTTCAGGTGACTACTATGAGGAGCAGGCTGGTAAGGATAGCCCAAAGGATTTCTGATGTAGCAGCAATACCACATCATTACAACCAGACTCGTGGGCCACATGTGGGACGCATGAAATTCTGATTTTTATATTATTAGTAGTTTTGATTTTAGCAAAGATTGTAATTAGGATTAGTTTCTAACTTAGACATGATTCTTTTTTTTGTTTAATTAGGATTGCTTTCCTAGTCCTTAAGACTCTTTTATTATAAATAAAGCATTGTAGAGATCAAAGATCTTAGATTTGGAGTTAATCAATTTTCCCATTTTATGGATTATCGTTGGAGAGTTGTCTTCATCGCGTGGTTGTTCCTGTGGGAACCCGAATTGTGCCCCGGCACTTGCGACCGTATCAACGATTGCATCAATTGGTATCAGAGCCAAACAATCTCCCGATCGTCAGTGTGTTACCCGTTTCCCCATCCTTACCTTCGTCCACCGTTATCATCCCACACCCCTCTACCGAAACCAAAAGAATTAAAAAAAAAAACCATCCCACAGACCACCGTCAACCATACCCGAACCCTAAACCCATCCTGTACGCCTCTTCAGAATCCAAAACCCAACCCTCCACTTCGAAAACCACATCTCACAACTCATCTCATCTCTATCTTTCATAACACCCATCGACCGAAACCCAACCCCTACATCAATCCCCTACGACAAACCTCCCCAACTCCTCGCACCCTCCAATAGAACCCAACCTCCAATCCAACAACCCACCCACCCCTTCTTCGGCCACCGAAACCCTCTTCCTAGAATCCTCCCCTTTTTCGGTCAGATCAATAACCAAAACAAAAAAAAGAAGGAAAAAAAAAAAAAAAAAAGAAAAGGCAAGCAGTAGGGACAAAGAATAATAGAAAAGAAAGAAAGAGCAGAAAGAAGAAGAGGTAAGAAATGTGTACCGTGCACCGGTCGATCATCAACAGCAGCGCTGGACATCTCCATCTCACAAAGTGCATTAGCACTTTCAGCAGCACCTTTGCTAGGCTCCTCCATCGTTGAAACCTGCCAGCGCCAGATCCATCTTCTTTGCTTCATCTTCGTCGAGTGTAAGCAGCAAAAGGAGAAAAAAGGGTTTAGGAACCCTTTTTCTCATCTAATGCGAGCACGAAGACTGAGGCAACACGTGTGCCTGACTTAAGGTCTAATTGGGCCTAGTTTCAAGTTCGGCCCACAGGTGGATCCAACCCGTTGAAGAAATCCACAAGTAGAAGATACAAACCTCCCAACGAACTTCAGTTAACAACAATTCTTGACCAAATCGATGGTCAGAATTTCCTTTTGCTGTATTTGTGCCATCCACCGTTAGATTTCAAATCTGTCTTCACCTATGTACTTGTGGAAAACAGATCTACACATCAGGTCGGTCAAATATTTTAAATTTGCATTAAACAAATATGCATCCCAAGAAGCATGTAGAAGTGGAATCTTCCTCCAATAATGATGATGATTTGAGGGGAATAGTTACGGAATTATCAGTAATTGTTAATCAACTATCCGCAATGATGGTTCAAATGCAAATTCAAATGCAAGAGACTCTTGAAAGGATTAAAACCCGATTAACCAATTTGGGAATTAATCGGTGTGAGGAAAATCATCAAGAAGATGGAAAATATATTCAGGATCAAAAAGATCCACAGGCAGTAAATGTTGATCGAGATTTGGGTATTAAACTTGTGATTCCTGAATATGATGGGAAATTGAAGTTAGATGCATTCATCAATTGGTTAGTGTGTGTTGAAAATATTTTTGCACACAAGCCAATGACAGATGATCATAAGATTACACTAGTGGCAACTCGACTTCGTTATTATGCTGTCATATGGTGAGCCGAGTTGCAAATGAAAAGAAGAAACCAACAAATTGACCCCGCTGACATGTGGACCGAGATGAAAAATATGTTGAAGCAAAAATTCCTTCATGTCAATTACTCCAGATATTTGCGTTCAAGTTTTCAATATTTGAAACAATGATCTAAGACAGTTTTTGAGTATTCTGAGGAGTTTATGACCATGCAAGCTTATTGTGGTTTGAATGAAGATAAGGATGTATTAGTTGACATATACTTTAATGGGCTTACACTTGATATACAAGATATCCTCACATTCAAGTATTTTGATAATGTTGATGAGATTGTTCAGCATGCTATCAAAGCTGAGGGGATTGCAAATCATCAAGCCAGAAAACTTAATGCATCTAAATGGGTTATGCAGAAGAATTCTTCAATTGCAGGTTTTAAGCCGAGTGATTCATCGGAGAAAGATTTAACCGAACCCAAAGGTCAAACAAGGATCACATGCTTTAATTGTCACCAACAAGGGCATCGTGCAAGGGACTATCCCAAATGCATCCACCTCATTGAAAATAGAAGTGATGTGAATGATATACCAGATGATCCTAAAAAGAATGACATAGAGGAGGTGGTGGATATTATGCTCAAGGAGGGTCTTGAGTCTGTCATAGTCATCCAAGAAAATACATCGACAACTGCAAAGAAATGGCTACGAGAAAATATTTTTCGCTCAAAAGGAACAGTCAATGGGTAAGAATGCACAGTAGTCATTGATGAAGGAAGTTGTTAGAACATTATATATCAAGCTCTTGTGGATTGATTGCAGCGGAAAGTTCAGAAGCATCATTGTTTCTATTTTGCTAGATGGTTAATGATAGGTGATGAAGTGCAAGTACGGTATACATGTCCAGTTATCTTTTCTATTTGTGAAGATTACACAAATACTGTGTGGTGTAATGTGATACCCATTGATAGTTGTGATATCTTGTTGGGTCGTCCATGGATGTATGACAAGAATGGTACTAATGGAATGCATGACAACACATACACCTTCGTGCATGGTAAAAAGCAAATAACTCTCTATCCTATGAAGCCGGCACCACCAAAGAAATTGTCAAGTTCTCTTTTCACCAAGGAAGTGCTTCAAGTGCACACTATCTACAAAAGCAACATCAAGAAGAAGAGTCAAGTTCGTGGTCGAACTCTTTTCTAACCTAGGGTGAATGATGCAGTAACAATACCACATCATTACAACCAGACTCATGGGTCACATGTGGGACCCATGAAATCCTGGTTTTTATATTATTAGTGTCACGTCCCCCGAACCCGATTAAAGAAATAACCGGATCCGGAGAGTGAATTTTTAGGACTAATTAAAAATTTTGTCCTTTGGGCCCGCGGATCGTAGTCCGCGGTAAGGATTATACATTTCATGCCTCTTTTCAATCCATTAAATACTGAGTTCATAAAACTCTATACACATGGTAATCTGAACAAAGGATAATATTTCATCAATATATAATTAAAGTTGACAGAAAGAGATAAAACATCTAAAATCAAGTTAATTATTACATTGGCCATCCCAAATAACTAAGGCCAATAAAAGGAATCAATCAATGAGTCTAAAAAGTTCCAACGAGGGAAAATAAAGAATAAAGAATCTATGATTAATTCCCCGTGACTCTCTCCTGTGCCGGGCAATGATGACGCTACTCTACGTCATCGGCACGCCACTCCCGTGCCTCCTCGACTGGTTGGAGATCCTCTGGGATCTCCTCACCTGCCTGCTCCTCGTAGAGGTAGGCATCACCTGATGTGTCTGCACACCAAGGAAACAAAGTCAACAACATGTTGAGTAATAGATAAGCAAAACATAATAAATATGACATGTATCAAATACAGAATAATAACAGGTAATCATCATGAGAATACAATGATAGCAAGTCTAGGCATAAAGCAAGAATATGTATAAGTGGAGTCAATAGCAAGAATTCCTAACAATCATCTAACAATAACCACTATCCATGCAATGCAAAACAAGAACAAGACAAGAGGGAGACTCCGAGGATGTCCTATGCCACCTCCCGGGGTACCAGTAACAATCCATACAAGTCCGTACGAGTACAAGACTACTGATACCAAAGTCCGGCTCTAGTAAGATCCTAGCTCCCGGTCCTGGGAATAGCAGCACGGTCCAATGCCCGCTCCCAGCTATTCTACGCCATGGACGCCGTCCTACGCCGACTGCCCATCCCCGACAACCGAGTAACCGGTTCGTCGTTTTAAACCCCATACTGCAGATGGCCATGATATGCAAACAAATCCTAAAGTGGTTCTGACACGAGGACAAACAAGACAAGCAAGTCTGGCTAGTTCCAATGTACAAGACAAGATCCTGGGGTTATCTCATCAAAACAATACAAGATTTCCAACACGTGATAACCCCCTTTCATTTCTAGCCAGTCAAGTTTATCATACAAGACAAGGTTCCTACGATACATTCTAAGTCAAGTCCAAGTCCTAATTCTATAAGAATCTATGTTTCACCTTTAATTAGGTATTTTATGTCAAGAGTGTACAAGGTAAATTTACAACGGATACGATTCATGAATCAAAGAGAAGTTACAATCCATTCCTAGGTAAAAATGTTGTCATCCCTGTATCCAACATATCCTAACAGAGTACATATGGAATTCGGATCGACAATGCTACGAGGGAAATCCCTTGGTGTACAATAATGTAAGGCATTGGTCGTTTCAGTTTCCATATGCAATCGGTTACAATACACGTAATACCCGAATACCTAGACAACCATCGAATCCACACCAAGCAACGTGATTCGATTTAATTCCCATTTATGGTCAAGTGATATTAGGTTCATGGTTTCCAACATCTAAGGCCCAAATCTGAGTTTTAGTTTCCATCCAAAAGAAACAAGGCATGTTTAGTTCCATTAGGGTAGCCCGCAGTTGACCAATACGGTGTCCTCGGTCGACCTGCTGCACAGACGCGGTCGACCGGCCAAATGGCGCGGTCGACCGGCTGCACAGACGCGGTCGACCGGCCAAAGGGCTCGGTCGACCGGCCAGGTGGGCCCGGTCAACCTACAAAAGCACAGGCGCGGTCGACCTGCTGAAGGGGCTCGGTCGACCGGCCAGTTAGCGCGGTCGACCGGCCAAAGTCGCGGTCGACCGGCCTGCACGGGAAACGCGAGTTCAGAGGTTTTTTCTGAACTGTTCCGAACCCAATCTTTCTCCTTCTCTTTTCAGACCTTTCCAGAGGCCATTTCTACATCAGAAGAGCCTCCTGCTCTCTCCAAAATTCCATTCCAACCTCATTCCACAAATACATTCTATTACCCCCAATTTTTACCAATTCCATTCAATTCCAAGATTCTAACCTAATATACATTTTTCAATTTAAACAGGAACATGCTTGGAATTAAAAGGGTTAATCTACAGAATGTGTACAACAGTCAAATATAACAACAAGCATGTTTAATATGTAATTGCGAATCTACTTGCCTCAACCGGAAGAAATATCAGAAATGGGTGACTTTCGAGGAGAAGCCTTTCTACCCCCAAATCACAAATCTAACCCGACAGAACGAAACCTAACATACCAGGAATAACAAAGGAAAGAAAATAATTCAGATCTAACCTAAATCTAACCAAAAAGGGAGATTAAAGAAAATATGAAAAGAGAGGAAGCTTACCGAAAGTTGTACCGGAAGAAAGAGGGGAGGAAGAGATTGAGATCTACCGGATCAGATCTTCGAAAGGAGCTTTCTTGGGTGGAGTTCTGGCTTGAGGAAGAAATAAGAAGAAACTGGGTTGCTGTTTGTTCTTCGTTGCAGAGAATAGAATAAGGGATTAGGGCTTGGCATCGATTAAGAAGAAGAGGGAGGGGAAAAAGACTTTATTATCCCTTAAGTGGGCCCGGTAAAGAATGGGCCACTTGAAGGTCTTCTGATCATCGGATCGCGACGAGTCAAGAGGCAAAACTGATCTATTCGACAAGATCTTTCCAACGAACTCAAAAATCACGGCGTTTGGAAAATTTCGGAAAACACTCAATTTTCCCTAAATTGCAAACTACCCCCCCTACTATGATCAAACGAACTCCGAATTGCACGAAACTTCGCAGATACTATTCTAATACTAAAAGAAACTCGCTAAAAATCTAAACCCACTTAATTATCTAAAATACAATTAATTAAAATAAATATGCATTTAAACGGGTCAGGTCGGATATTGGGCCCAAACTGACCCAGTAAGGTCACAGACCTTACAATTAGTATTTTTGATTTTAACAAAGATTGTAATTAGGATTAGTTTCTAACTTAGATAGGATTCTTATTTTATTTCCTAGTTTAATTCGGATTGCTTTCTTAGTCCTTAAGACCCTTTCATTATAAATAAAGCATTGTAGAGATCAAAGATCTTAGATTTGGAGTTAATCAATTTTTCCTTTTATGGATTATCGTTGGAGAGTTGTCTTCATTGTGTGATTGTTCCTGGGGGAACCCTAATTGTGCCACGGCACTTGCGATCGTATCAACGATTGCATCAATCTCCAACCAGCAAAGGAGGAATGAGAGTGGCGTGCCGATGAGGTAGAGTAGCGTCATCATTTCCAACAAGAGAGAGATTCATTTGGGATTCACTAGATTTATATTTATTCAATTATTCTCTCGTTGAACCTTCATTTATTGACATTATTATTCTTTTAAAATGGTCTTGGATATTGGAATGTCCATTGTAATAAATTAACGTCTTTGTATAGTTCTGTTTATTCATGATACAACTTTAATTAAATGAGATTGGTTATTTATTGTGTGATATTCCATATGCCTTGAATTGTTTGAATTCTGTAGTTAATTAATGACTTGAGGCTTGAAATGTAATATCCTCACAGTGGCCTTATGATCATTGGGCCTACAAGGAGAAATTTTTAATTAGCTCTAAATTTCACTCTACGAATCCGGTTTATTCTCTAATCGGGTTCGGGGGACGTGACAGCAATTGTCCAAGGGGAGCCCAACCTTATTAGGGCCATGACCTGCTCATGGCCTCATTTGAAAAGATAAAATTGATTTGGGAGCTCCACTATTTCAAGGTTTCCTTTTAGCCTCCAAAGGACGAGGAGTTTGGAGTGTAGAATTTTAGTTGGGATCGTTGTCCCGCCCAGTCTTCCAATGAGGGAGGAATTCAACCGGTCCCTTGAGTCCTGAAGCAGAGCTTCATCCAGTAGGATGGTCGGAATATTAGCATCAGTAGGAATGATCGATTCCTCGTGTCGGATTCTTGATGGCAGGGAAGGTAGAGACGGTAGTTGGAGCCATTCTCTCGTGGCAAACTTTCTAAGGCAGAGTACCTCTCTGAAGGAGAGTGCTTTGGCATTTATATCGTGTCCATCAACTTCCATACCCTCACGATGTAGGATTTCCACTGCCTTGATGAAAGAATCCTCCAGGTTACTATCCTCTGAAGTACTGACTTAAGATGGTAGCATGGTTTGGGGGAGTGGGTGGAGATTTGTGGAAGTGGTATCTGGAGGTATAGGTGGGGAGTTTAGATGCATGAGGAAGAGAAACCATGGGAGTTTTAATGAATAATCTTTACAATTCTATCCACACTAGGAAGGTAGTTGCTATTGACTTTTTTTTTTAAAAGATGGAAGGAGTTTTGAATTAAAGTGTCTTTAATTTGATACTTAACTTGACTTGGCTTGACTTTACTTGACAAGAAAAATTACCAAACGGGCCCATGCAACTAGTGAAATTCATATTGCAATTGGTCAGGCTCAGCCCTGAATTGACTTGATACCTAATTAATTATAATATGTTATAAACTTTTCGTGTGAGCATATATTTTATAATACAATGGCAATGCACTGTATATCATCATCATCAAAGCATTGTCCCAACTATGTTGGAGTCTGCTACACGAATCTTATTTCTCCATTCCGATTAATTTTGAGTAAAATCTGCAGCTAAGTTGCACTTCTTCAGTTCTATTTTTACTATCTTCATCAGTGTCTTATTTGTCCTACTCATTCCCCTTTGTAGGCCATCAACCTTCATATCTAAACTTTTGTACGCCATCAACCTTCATATCCAAACTTTTCCTGCGCCGGCCTACGTTGGACATGTCTAAACCATCTCAAATGGATTCTTCTAATTTTATCCCCTGTTAATGCTATCTCTAAATGCTCTCGAAACCGCTCATTTATAATTCTATTCTACCTAGTTTTATCATACATCTACCTCAACATTCTCATTTTTGCTATATCCATTGTGTGGATATGTTGCTTCTTGATTGACAAGCATGAATTCTGAGATAATACAATATATATATATATATACCATTTTATTTTCTTTAGAAAAACAAACTTGACCACATGGCCTGACCTGAGTCGATCTAAATTGCACTTGGATAGAAAATTTATAAATTGAGTTCGGCTTGGATTGAGCCCATACCCACTTAACCTGTTCGAGTAGCATTTTATTTGTAACCATTCATTTCAAGGATTTAGGTTGCCAAAGTGAACTTATTTGAGCATTTGGCTTATGATAGATCAAACTGGATAAACAAAATTCATGTAGCCGATTGCAGACCATAACATAGTTGGAACAATGCTTTATGATGATGATGACGATGAGGAGGTTGCCAAAATGGGCATGCTTTTCAACCCGATTTCCCATATGGTTTCTTTGCTTACCTATAAGGTATAGCCATATGAAGGAATTGTCATTTATCAGTGACAACCGCCCTATAGGGCCCACTTGACCCACCCTCCCATTAATCTATAAGCCAATCACATACCTTACCAACTCCTTTATTTAGCACTCGCTAGATTAGACATTAATCCTGGTACTATAGATAGTCCTTTAGATTCATCAGGCATACGTAACACTCATTCACTCTATCCAACAACTATGATTTGGATAACTTTGAGGTCCTCAAAAGAGTGCTTCCTCCTCACATGATACTTATTTCATTCACAACGTGGAAGACCTAAATCCTATCAGCTATCAACCATGATCATCATGCCCTTAGGTGGGCCCTGCATTGAAAGGGGTGGCAAACGGATCACATCAGGGCAAAATAGGCCATGTTGGCAACACATGATGGGGCGAAGTCCAACCCGTTTCTAAAACATGCCAAGTATCTTCAACATGCACCGATTCTAGGGTCAACCTAACCCAACTTGTATAACCCACAGTCAATTCTGTTCAACCCATTTTACCCAACCTAACATATGAAAGCATCGCCCAAACACAATTTATTTTAGATATCAAATCTACATTTGAGTTAAATTGCATGTTAAAAAAAAGCACAACACAAGCTCAGCTCATTTCATATAAAACTAGTGGAGCCCATTGCACATGCACCGAACACATAGTTTCACTAAGAAAATCATTAAAAAAAAATGTAGTTCTTAAAAAATTCAATGGAAGTTTCGATACAATTAAAAATAAAATTTCAACAGAAAATGAGTGATTGTAAATTGCAAGGCCCGTGCAATGTCCAAATACAGCTGGCACTACTTTTTCCCTGTACATTTGACAACAATAACACAATCATATAGTGAGAAAAATGAGATCTCAAAAGACAATCGATATGGAATTTATATAACTTTTTGAGGATATAAATTACATATTTCTAGATATTTTATCATGAATGTGTACAAAGAAATTTCAATTTACTTTTTTTAACATGTTAGGTCGATTTATCAGTTTCCTGGTAGACTTGACCTGCTAAAGTTGGAGTCCAGTTAAAAGCATAGTCAAATTGATAACTTGCAGTTTAAGAAAAAAATAAAAATAAAAGCTAAAAACCAGATGAGCATACTGTTCCAACTAATTACCATGAACATTATATGTTCACTACAAAATCAGAATCTATTAAGGAAAAAAAATTAATTATATCCTACCTAAGGACAACAGAATAACAAAATTGAGATGGTGGTTTTAGTCTTAACTTACAAAGAAAAATAACATCTCACACCGACCATCAAGAATAATGAAGTAATTCGGCCTGTCCTCAAGCGACATAGATAAACAATGGTGGAAGTATGATGTAAACTCTAACGGGTAAAATTTGCAGAGTACCTGTTGATTAATATTAGTATTAAACATGTGTTTTGTTTTATTTTATAAGACGGACCACTATCAGGTAAAAAAAGATAATACCTCTCCAAGAGTTAGCATCTTCTTTTCCTTGATATAAAGTGCTATATTTTATACCCGGTAAAAAAATGATCCTACAAAGTAAAAATAGAAGTTCAGTTAAATGGAAGCTCACAAATAGAGATATCCATAGAAAAAAAATACCAAAAAAATAAAAAACTACAAATACAAATCTGCCAAAAGAAATGGACCTTCATCTTAAGAAAAACATAAGAATGTAACCCAAGTAATCTATATCAACTCTTCTGCTCTGTTATGTATAAAGGATGGGAGTGCTAATCTAAGTAAGAAAAATTCAAAACGAACAAAGACAAACTAAATTTGTTGCAGCTCGGCATCAAATACTTATTTTAGTTGTTTATACTTAAAACGATCACTTCATTCACTGACTTTGAAGTTAGTAGTAACACTAGCATAACAAGCAGATTCTATGAGATTCTCGTTTTCCCTTTAAGGAAATGCATGATGCTACATTGAAATACATGAAAAGAAAAAGAAGAAAAAGAAGAACAAGAAGAAGAAGCAGCTTGCAATGATGAAATAAATAAATGTGTTAGAAAATAATCAAAGTTTTTCAATTTAAGCATCATGAGTAAGAGCAATAATAAATCAATATATTCATACCCTTGAAATGCCCTTTTATGATAAAAAAAAAATCACAAAAGTTGTATATTAAGAACAAAAAATTGTACAGAACAATAACAATTTTACGATAGCAATCTATAAGACTTACCACTAAATTGCATTGACGGAATTATCTTTAGCAATCACTAATATCAGAAGATCGAAAACCAATATTTAGTAGCAGTTATCACATTATCCAACTTGTGATTATTCTTCCAACAGGGGTATAAATCAAGATCAATACAAAAATTATGTCAGATTAAAAACTCAATTATTCTAACAAAATAAAATACAAACACATGAAGCAAAAGAGAAAAGAATATTTAATTTTTTTAATGGTAACTTTCATTAAAAGAGAGAAAAAAATAGGGCAGGCATAAAATGAGTTTAAGTTAGTGCATTTCACTTTCTTATTTATGATATTTTGTCGGTTGCTATTTTTTTCTAAAAAAGAAAAATAAAAACTAAATATAAAGCAATAATGCAAACGAAGTACTAGTATATATGGGATGTGCTTATGAGTTTTGGAGGTCCCTATGCTTTTTTAAAATGTCATAGTCAATAATATACAACTGAAGGAACATCAAATTACAAATATTTAAGGTTATTGTACAAAAGATTAAATGGTTAATATTTAAAAAATCATAACAAAGGGTTATATCCGTACAAAGAAAATAATCTCATATCTTTTAGAAATTAACCTACTGAAGCCCTTTGATGTTCTGAAGTCTCAAATTTTGAATACAAATACCACTCAAGTATCTTTTAATTCCACCAAAATGTCGATTAGTGAATTCCACTAGCCCATTCAAAAATAGCATGTACACTATTGGGAATATGGAAATCTCAAAGAGAATTATTGAATGCAAAAGTATGAGACAGAATCCATACACCCCATGGTATAGTAATCATATTATCAAAGAATCACCAAAAATCATTTTCTTTTCCATAGGTGTGTAGTGAAAAAGGTGTGTAGAGAAACAAAAACTACAATAAGGGTGATTTTTATTACTTTTATAAGGGTGGGTTAGGGGTCATTTGTCCACACCCATTTACATATGTAAATGGTGAATATGCGTAATATTTACGCATCAGTATTGTTTGTCTACAATAATTTACGCATCTTGTGTGTAAATCAGATGTGTAAATGGTGTGAAAATGAGCTTATTTTCACACCAAGATTTGAACACCTGTTAAGGTGGGAAAAGAGAATACCAAAAGCACATGTGATTTTAAAGAATACCCGTTGGAGGCGGACGATTTGGTTTTGGGTAGTTTCCGTCAAAGAAGTTCTGGGTTCGAAACCCCACGCTAACGCATTTAGAAAAAAAAAAAAAAAAAAGGCATTTCCATCAAAGAGGTTCTGGGTTCGAAACCCTGATAACTGGTTAAAAAGTGCATATTTATTATGTTAATCCGAGATATTCTTGCGCTTTTATTATTTTATTTTCTTCAATTTATATGCATTTGCTAGTTAATTCTTGTTTCATCTTTTTGCAGAGAAAGCTTGACAAAGTTGATGATTTAATGGTGGAATTGGAGCAAAAGAAGAATATTGGGCTTTGAAGTGCTAAAAGAAATGGAAAACAAGTGGTTATGGGTTAGAAGAAAGGCTTGGCCCATATGTTAGTGGATTAGGGCCTGTTTTAGCATAAAAGAGCCCAATTTGGAGCCTTTTATCACCCTTCCTTGGGCCCCTTTTTATGAATTACGGGATTTTCATTGATTCTCTCTTAAGAGATAAGATGAGAGGGTTTTTAACGGGAGGAGGGAGATGAGGAGAAAAAGGGGGGATCTACCATTGGGGGGTCGATTCTGAAAGAGGATGGAGAGAAAGAGAGAGAGGAGGAAGGAGAAGAGGAAGACAACTCAAAAGAAGAAGATGAAGAACTCCATGGCTATGGTGTTCTCCTCTTCCACCATCATGGGCTAAGCTTCTCATATTCCTAGGGTTTAGATGAAACCCTAGTCAAGTAACTTTATTTTTTGTATTTAATTTTTGGAGTAATTACATTGGGATGTAGATTGTATAACATTGAGATTTATTGCAATCAATGATTTTATTTTCTTTTCACATGTTCAATATCTGTGATTTTGCGTATGTGGTTATACAATGGTGATTCTTATACATACACCAAAACCGTAGGACGAGTTATAACTTAGGAAAACGAGTCGTGTCTATGACAGTAGAAGTAGCGTAGACGATTCGTATTATCCAAAGATAATTCGTACTTGGGGTTTTGGTGCGTGATTTTCTTGGTGATTGTATTTTGGCTTGTAGCTAAAATACATCTTTACATCCTAATATAATAACCAGAAATTAATACAATTGAAGATAATTGCAAGATTAGTGGTGAATTCGACAGCCCTAGGAATTCCTTTTTCAACTTGTTCATCATTTGATTTAATTATATTTTTGCTTTAGTTTCAGTTCTCAGTTATTTTAGAAAATTCAACAATCAATCACTCTTTTTGGAATTAAAATTATATTCAACCTTGGTTTTTAAACAATTAGCAATCTCTGTGGGTTCGACCCTTACTCTACTACTATACCAGTAGTTTAGTTTGGTAATTTGATTGATTTCCACGACAGATCAAACCCCCTTCCAACGCATTTACAAAATAATAATAAAAAATATATAAAGACTGATGAAACCTATGAATGAAAATCCTCCCTTCATCTTATTCCCTTTTATGAGGTAACCTCTCTATTTCTCTCTATTGCCTTGCTATGTAAAAAAAAAAAAAAAAAAAAAAAAAAAAAAAAACCTTTCTAAAATCTATCTACTCTATAGGTTATTCTTTTAGAATTTGATTCTCTATCTTCTCTTCTCCTTTTAGATTTTCTTCCAATGTCTTAATGATTTTTCTAAAATTATTTATTATTATATTACTTTAAAAATATTTAAATATGTATAAATGAATGTCAGAGAAAAGGAAGAATGTATATTATATAGCATTATGGTATCATTAAAAAATAATATATAAATGCAATTTTATCTAACCATAATAAATTTGTGCTACTTTTAATTAATTGAACTTAGCAATAAAATACTCATTTTAAGAACTTTCTATAATTGATTAATATTGGCATAAAGTCGGTAAGATGCATGGCTAAAGTTTTATGCAAATTGAATAATGAATTAAGATAATATTGAACTAAATATTAATTAATAGAAATATTAATAATAATCCTATTTTTCTCAACCATCAGACTATAACTCTTATTTCCTTAAGCAAACATGTTGGAATGTATTTTTTTAAATGTGATCATTGATAGAAATATCTATTTTTGAAACGTATATCTCATGTTGAAAGACATGTTCTTTTTTAAAGATTTAAAATGCAAATGAAAATTTTGATATAAACTAGACCTTTTTTTGTCTCCTTTTCATATCATTATAGTAGAATATAATTTAATGATTAATAATTATCATTTACAAAATCGTTTAATACATATACACATATCATTGAAACAAACATAAAAAAATGAATCACATGTGTAAATGATGCGAAAATGGTGTTATTAGACAAACGTTGTAAAAAGAAATACATGTGTAAACGTTACATACTTAAAATTTGAATATTCATTTTTTACATGTGTAAATTGTATTTACATATCCCACGTGTAAAAGACAAACGACCCCTAAAAAAATAAGGGTGGGCCCCACCAAGGTGGGCCCAGGTGTGTAGTGAAACTAAATGTTTATAAGAGTAGATATATATATATATAATATAAAAGTGGGCCCATGAAACCAAATGACGTTTATAATATGTTATAAAAGTGGGTCCAAGAAACCAAATGACATTATAAAAGTGGGCCCAAGTGTGTAGTGAAACCAAATGTCATTTTGATCTCTTTTATATTTTGATTTGATCTCTTTTATAAGAGTGTGTGTGTATATATATATATATATATGTATATGGGAGATACTCCTATGAGAGCATCTCTCACCTTGTTATGAGAGATAGATATAGATAGAGTAGATATAAGTAGATAGATAAGCACTTCCATGTATCAAAATATTAAACCACCAAAATATTTAAATGGGTGGTTTATGTATGTGGGGTTGGCTGTAAACCTACCAATTTAAAATGGCTAAGCGTGTTGACCCTAGCTCAACCCTTAATATTTTTATTATTATTACGGTCAGGTTCATCTAACCCATGACCGACCGACCGACCTGTCTATATTACGGGTTGGGTTGGGTCTGGTGCTGGGTCGGGTTAGGTTTCGCCACCCCAGGGTCCCCGGAAGTTCCTCAAAATAGCCGACAGCTCTGTTGGATAGCCCAAAGAGGCTAGATTGTGATTGCTAATTAGAGGTGGCCCCCACTAAGTTCAAAGGCCAGGATCAGCTAGCGATTAGTAAGTGTAACTACTAGTAGTAATAGGCCTCTCTGCGTGTCCTCCGCTGCATACTCGAACTCTCGTCGGCACGAAAAAAACCCTAATCGTCTGATCAAATCCATCTCTGCTCTTCTTCTTTTTCACGCGAATCTGTTCTTCCCTTTTTCTTCTCTTTCTTTGTACCTCCAAACCCGAATCTCTCATGGAATCAGGTATCTCTCTTTCTATGATTTCAATTTTCTTCTTCAAATCTTGTTTCATCTCGGCAAAAACAGGCAGTTTTGTACTGGGTATGCATTTTTTTGGGATACAAATCACAATCTCTAGTTGTTTTGGAGTAAGGGATTGTGATGAGGAATCCAGATGATGTTTGAATTCATCTAGAGAAAGAAATGATGTTTAAGGATTTTTTTTTTTTTTTTTTTTTTTTTTGAAGAATGTTGTCATGGATATGTTGTTTCCATCCTTCATATGTGGAAATGGGTTTAAAGAAATCAGTTTCTTGATGGATTTGGTTGTGGTTATCGTTTTGCAGTTTTGGGTCATTTATATGAAGGTGTTTTTTGGGTTTGATTACCGTATGACTGGTTTTCTTTTCTTTGTTTTGATATTATAAGTAAATAGCTTCAGATTTGTTGGTTGGAAATTGGGAGTTGGGAGTTGGGACTTGGGGTTGCTAGTTTGATCCTGTTTTTCCCCAGAAAAAGAAAAGATAAATGAGCTAAGCTGAGTCTCTTGGTTTTTTGATAGATGTGGAGAGTGTTTCTGGTATGAATTCTGGTACTGTTTCTGAAGTGGGGTGGTACATACTTGGCCCGAATCAGGAAAATGTTGGTCCATACGCCTTGTCGGAGTTGCAAGGTGAGTTTAGCTTTTTTAAATGGGTGGTCTTACATCTTGCTAGTTGTATGAATCATGAAAGGCACTATCTATTTGTATTGGATATGTATAGTCTGCAGCAAATGTGGAAAATCCAACCAATGAACACATATTTGTATTTGTGTTCGCACATCCACATGAGCTTTCTATGAAGCATCATATGGTGGTTTGGTTGATGTGGATTTTCATATCATCAGGGCTGTATCCTTTGGCCTTACTGGTTTTTCTCACTGTATTTAACTATTTACGCAGTTAGTATCAAGCTAGAAAAAACCTTGGAGGCTTTTCGATGCCCCTTTCCTTTGAGGTGCCTGTTTACAGCGTTGTAGGTCCATTCATCTTGGTTGTTGTGACATGTGACTGTTGCTTCTCATCATGCAGATTGCGTTTTCGAAAATGATGTCAAATTCAATCATCATGACATAAGCGTCATTTCTTGTCAAATTCTAACCATGCCAATAACACCAATTGATCCATTGTTATATATTATAGAGGTAGGATTTGATTTTGAAATTGGAGTCTAATTTGCTAATTGATTGAGAAATCAGAGTCCAATTTGCTAATTGATTGAGAAATCGAGCTCGATTTTGCAACGATTTTGCAATTGACATTTCAATTGGATTTCAATTTTAATTTGATTGAGAGATAAGATCTATCAATTGAGCTTACGTATCCAACTCAAACCCAAACTCTCAAGTCTATCCGACTCAAACTCAAACTCTCAAGTCCTACGATTCCCCACTCAAACTCAAACTGATTTCCACTCAAACTCGTGTGCCAACCTAATCAATACACTAAATTTAAATTCAAAATAAATGATAGTTTCTAACAAACCGGACTCTTTATTGAATAGTTGTCTTTAGAAAGGAAATCTCGATCAAACTCAAGAAAATCTTCTATAAAATCCTTTAATATTTGATTGGATGCTCCTATTATTTAGACAGTGCCTATTTGTTAGGGATTTGCATCCATTAAATGAGTCTCTACTACTCTCTCGGTAGACGGTAGTACCTTTCCCATTGCCAAAGTCTTTCAAACCCAAAGAAAATTTTTTAGCCATAAATTCTCAATATGTAGCATGAGGGACAAAAAAAAAAAAAAAAAAAAAAAAAAAAAAAAAAAAAAAAAATTGAATGCAGCCATTACTTTTTAGTGAGTATTCTATCGCCTAAAAAGCATGATCCTAAAGTGTATTTTTTTGCTACATTTTGCAAGTCCAAGCATATGGAAAGATATGAGTTTGTTTAGGTGGATTTATTGGATTGTTCTGGACATCTCACTTTCTCTATCTCTGAAATTGTTTTGTTAGATTGCAGAGGAACTTTTTTATAATAATAGAAACTTTTATATGGACTAAATCGACTGCTTTAATTGTGAGATGAATCTGAATCATACCGGGCATTGTGCTACCATTTATTGTTTTTATGGATGGGCAATTGAAACAGGGAAATGAATAGAAGTTTCAATTTTCTTTTTAGGTTTCTTTACCTTACCCTTTTTAATTTCAGTTTTTTAATTTTGGGTATTGGGTTCTTATGAGTTTATCTATTTCTTTTAAATTGTTTTTATTATGGTTTTTTTTATGTAATTTCATTTCTATGTTGTATTTTTTATGTTTTTATAGATTTATTGCTTTTAATCATTAGCTAATTTTATTATTAATCCTTTCACTTTTGTTGGGTTCTTTTAGTTTTTTTGGTGATGGATTTTCATGGATTTGTGTTTTTTATTGCCGTTTTGGCTTAGATTTTTGGTTTTCGTGTATTGGCCTATTGGGTTCTCATGGCTTTACTGTTATTTTCTAAATTTCTTTTACCATTGGATTGTCTATATTCCTTTTTATATGTTTGTGTAGTTTCTTTGATGTATTTTGCTGCATTTTATTTTTCTTATTTTCAGTTATGATGGGTTCTTTTAGTTCTTTTGGTGATGGATTTTCAAGAACTTGGTTTTTTTTTTTATTATTTTCCTTTTTTCTTTCAAATTCGGATTTTTTATTATTGAGTCCTTATGAGTTTCCTTGTTTCTTTAAAGTTTCTTATATTATTGGATTGCATATGGGCTTTTATTTTTATAATTTATTTCTTCATATCTTTACGAATTTTAACGCATTATAGTATGACTTTTTTTATAGTTTTTTTTTTAAAGCTTTTCTAGTGATGAGTTTTTCATGGAATTGTGGGTTTTATTTTTATTTTTTAATTCCTTTTTCTTATTATTGGGTTTTCATGGATTTATTTTTAGTTTGCTCTCTCGAATTGTAATTGAACCCATCAAAACTCTTCCTCTCGCTTTCTCTCTCTGAAATTCACATTTGATTATAAATAAATTGAAGGGATCTCATTTTAAAAACTATTTTGCTCATTCACTCTTGTAGTTTTTTTTTTTTTTTTTTTTTTTTTTTTTTTTTTTTTTTTTTTTTTTTTTTATGCAATTACAGTTTATTAGTTTAAACTCAACAAGTTAACATGTGTTATTTATATCAAGATAATATTTCTTTGTGTACATAGAGGTTATTCATTAGAAAACACCCATATCTATCTCTAATCATTTACTCCCAATCACTTGCTCTCTCTCTCTCTCTCTCTCTCTCTCTCTCTCTCTTTGAAGTTGGATCAATGTTTAGACCTTGGATTTGATTTTCCTTAATTCTGATATGTGTTACAACCCTCACTATTTTCTCATCTTTCTCTATTTATTTTATTGCATATGTGTTTCACTTTTGTTATTCACAGTAGTGTGGTTAAAATTTAAGCCATGGTTCTAATTTTTAGTGGGTTAATCACAGAGCAAGTGGGGGTTTGAAATCTTTGCTAGATCATGGAATATTTTTAAATAGGCCTATAGCATTTGCATGACCATTGGCGGCC
Organism: Camphora micrantha; assembly: GCA_003546025.1. Classification (NCBI taxonomy): domain Eukaryota; kingdom Viridiplantae; phylum Streptophyta; class Magnoliopsida; order Laurales; family Lauraceae; genus Camphora; species Camphora micrantha. The sequence continues at coordinate 4,238,876 of QPKB01000010.1, read as the reverse complement.
CTCATGGGCTAAGCCTTAGCTGATACTCTTGAGTGTCTGAGTTGTTCAACACTATGATGTATGAAAATATTATGAGCCCGTCAAATGATCGTTCAACACTATTTTGTTTTTGAATTTTTCAAAAAATGGCTCTCTGATTTAGAATAAATCTTAACTATAATTTTTTATAATTACTTATTCAAATCTCATACGTGGGCAAGCCCGGATTAAGTTTCAAAATCGGACTCGTGAAATTGGAGTCCAATTTTACAATCATATATCTAATAAATACATCGATTCAAATTCGAATCTTAAATTAGTAATTATCTAATACACGATTTCCTAAGTAATTGTGTTATAACACCGAGCATTGAACGTATAGATATGTTTAAACATCTATATTTTAGGAATTAGGGAACATGATTGTTATATTAGGAAACTATGTTATAATACACTATGGTAGTATAAATATGTTAAGACTCTTTAAATCGGATCTTTGAAAGGAAATTTCACTTAAATATCTTGGACTCTTAGATTTCTTATTGATAATGACTTTGATTGAAATCTTAAAAACGTCAGATCTGTTATTTATTTTTCTATTTTCATTTTTTTATTTTGATGATTTTATTGTTGGCCACATGGTCTTTTTTGCTGATCTGACATGCTAATATTGAATGCTTTTGAGAGATTGAGTTTCGTTGATTTTTAACATAGAAAACCAAATTATATGAAACTTTATAAATTCAAATTTGATTTGGAGATTATTACTATACATTCTTCTTTTAAATAAACTTTGATATATAGTATCTAAAAACCGATAAATGAGATATTCTTTGATTTTTATTTTCTTTCTTCTCATTAATTAATATATCCAAAAATAGCCCCAAATTGGATAAAGCGCGGGCCTTTCTTGCTAGTAAAATATTGGAGGTGGTTGACTGGTTTAGAATTAAGCCAATCCTAGATGATGGAATAAGGTGATGATAATGATATGGTGATGACAACTATGATGGTGATGAGGGGCTTGTTCCTGGTTTGACATTCTGTTTGAGTTGCTACATTTAAGATATCAGAAGCATATCACTTGTGATAAAAGATTATATGTATTTTTTCTCCTCCTGTCTGTCTTATGTTGTGCACCACTGCGTCTACATATGCACATGGTACCAACAGGAACAACTTAGAACTCTAGTTGACTGGCATAGTGGCATATTATGAATGCTTTTTCTCAGGGAATTGTGGACCTTTGTCCTTTGCTTACATTTTCCTTATTTTTCAGTTTTGTTGATAATATCTTGAGGTTGGCAGCGTCTTTACTGTTTTGTATTTAAAATCTACCAGTAACAAATAGCATGGTTTCAGGGTACTTTTTCCATCTGTATCGTGTTCAAAAGTTCAAACTTCAAACTTCAAATGCTCTAATGAGCTATTGAACGATCTACTTAGATATATTTGCTTCACATGGGCAGAGCATTTCATGAACGGGTACCTCTCCGAAAATACACTCTTATGGTCTGAAGGAAGAAGCGAATGGATGCCCCTCTCCTCGATTCCTGAATTGTATACAGTGATGTCCTCACGGGTGCCTAATTATTCTACTACAGGTGAATGCATCTCCGGGTCTTGTTTTGTAATCATCCAGGAGAATGTAGGGATCTTACAATGCAAACTATTTTGCAGGTGCCTCAGATGATGATGATGATTTCGTCAAATGGCAGGAGGAGGTCAGAGAGGCAGAGGTTGAAGCGGAGGCACTGAAAGAGAGTGCTGCATCAGGTGCTGTTGGTGGATTAGATGAACCCAAGCACTCGGTAGGTAACGGCACATTAAAGGATACAGAGACAGATGCCAATGACAGGCCCCTTACTCCACCAGATGGTGAGGAAGAATTTACTGATGATGATGGAACGACTTACAAGTGGGATCGTGGTCTTAGAGCATGGGTTCCTCAGGTTGGTTTTTTGGTTTTTGCATCTGCAGAAACATAATATTTTTGTTTTGTTGTGATTTAATATCACCTGTTTTGGTATGCTTTTATATTCATCCTATCATATCTTATACTGTGTCGGTCATGCTAGCTATTGGATTATTTCTTGATCTTTTTTCTACTGTGCAATTCATCCCTGCTTGTTTATTCATCTTTTGATGGCTATAAAGCTTTCTTATGCATTGCAGAAACTTTGTTATAATGCGCTCTTTGTTTCAATTGTCTTTTCATTCTGGATATTATTTAGCTTGGGCAGGCAAAGGTTTTGTCAGATTGGCAGTAAGCTATACAAACTTGTGATACTTTAATATGACTTAATATTTTGACTGAAAAGTAGACCTCAGGAATGTTGTCCTGGATAAATGGAATATGATGCAGTGAGATCCAAGATAAGGACCCGCAGGCCCTGATGGACCCGCTTGATGGGGTCCACATGATCTCTAATTTTGAGATCCCTATCATTAGTTTAGATAGTCTCTAAATTAGTAGAGTTGTTTAGTATATTTACTTCCTAAATTCTATTTTAATTAAGATTAAGTAGTTTCTTATTTTAGAATGTCTTGGTTATTAAGAAAGGGTGTTACTCTATATATAGAGGAGTCCCCTTATTGTAATGTTTATGCTATATTTTTAATAAGATTTCAGAATTGTTCTTGTGAGTTCCCTTTTGGGGTATTTCCCCTAATTGATCTTAGGGTTTGAGTCTTAGGGCTCGATCTCACCGTCGGAAGTGTAGATCTTCACTGTGGCCTTCGGGCTGCGCCATCAGAATAGGACTCAGATGATTACGATGATGGGTTTTCCTTGAATGAGTGTGCCCTTCAGACTGTTCACTAATTTTCTCTGTTTCTAAATTGTAAAGGGGCTCTAATATGTGTCTTTTATTATCCTCTTTACTTGTACTCATGGTTGTTTTTTCTCTTAGTTAACTAGATTTACTTTGGTGCATTTTTCCTGCAAACATTCCTTAGAATTTTTGTTAATAAATACATGTATCTCATTAATTTTAGGTTCTTGCCATTATGGTTGCCTTTCAGTTTGTTAATTTAGGAGGGGTTTACGCTGGCTTATTATTATTTTTTTCAATATGTAATTTTCTAGGATGACTCATTTTTGAAAACCGAACAATATGGAGTAGAAGATATGACTTTTTTGAAGGAGGAGGAGGTCCTCCCTGCAGTAAAGGCTGCTGAAACCGCTATTGAAGAAGAAATGAATGCTATTGCTGAAAAAGTGGAAACCAAACCTGGAATGAAAAGGAAGTTGCCGGAGAAGCCAGCAGAAAAAAAGGTTTTCCTATCTGCACTTTATTGTAACATTGCTGATTTTTGTTATGCTTGTTCTTTTGTTTCTGATATTGCATTTGTTATAGTTTTCTTCAGCTTGTTATCAGATGGCTATGTGATCGGATTTTTTTTTATTTGTTATGCATTTTGGGTGATAGGGATGAGGCAATCTATCTTTTCTGAATCCTCTGGTTCTGTGAATATATGCAGAAGATGCGCACTTATAAAAATTTGACGGCAGAGTGTGCTGACACATTTGAGATCTTACTTTAACAGGAAGCAAACAAGCCACCAGATAGTTGGTTTGATTTGAAAGTCAATACACACGTCTATGTTACAGGGTTGCCTGATGATGTTACCTCAGAGGAAGTAAGTTTAAGTCATTATTTTTCTGACTTGCTGTTATTATATGCTTGTCTGCGTTCTTAGGTTCCTTTATGAAGTCATTTATGACACAAGATTAAGGGATATAAAATGAACATGGTCTTTTATTATTGTTATTATTATTACTGGTGCAAAGCAGCACACTTTAGTTTCTATTGTGCATTTAGTATGTTACCAGAGATGATGGTTACAATCTTGGCAGATGGTGGAGGTGTTTTCAAAGTGCGGCGTTATAAAGGAGGTGAGGAGTACATATATGTTGATGCCTTTAACAGCAATTTGTAGTAATTGAATTTTATTTATTTATTTTTGTCTTGTTATTTGTCCATGCTTGCCATTGCAACGACTTTAATCTGTTCTGTGAATTTGCTTCATTGCCCATGCTGTATCCCTTCCTATGGTGGGAACATGGAATTTAAAGTTGAAACAATGAACACAGCAAATTCATCCACACAGCAAGGACAAAACAAATCATTAAAGATGGCTACTGAAACCCATGAATGTAAGATTATAAACACCAGTACAAAAGACATTTGCACTCCATGAAAGAGACTTTGCTTGCTGTACCTTATTGCCAAAGGTTGCAACATGGGAATTGGGATTTTCGAACCCTTCTAGCATTGTCCTTTTGTTAGCTTCATTTGGTATGCTTTCCTTAGGCTCGTTGATATTCAGTGGGTCTTCTTGTAGACTTTTTTATCCCTTTTGGATGGATGGGTTTCTGGTTCTTCAAATGGGGCAAATTTTATAGATTTTTTTTTTTTTTTATATAACAGAGGGTGTCCCAGCCCTTTGGGCCGTACTAATCCCTACGGGCCGGGGGGGAGCCGGGTAAATCCCTTGTGGCCCTAGTGTGGTAGTGCAATTTCGAACCCTCAACCTCCAATTTTATGGAAAATGTTATCCCTTGCTTTTGGATAGAATGTAATAAAAGAACCTGTAAAGGCAAGGGAGTTCTGTGGAAAGCGGTGTTTGAAAGGATCAATGCATCTCTGGTTGATTGGAGCGTCCAAGAAAAGCAATTTTGGGGTTTCCCATGATTCTATGATGCATGGATGATGGATACTTCAAACATGTTGTATTATATCCGATACTTCACTTCCATGTGTAAAATCCGTTTCCTCATTGTGTCCATGCCGTATCCTTGCCATATCTGGGCATCATAGCCCATAATCTGGTCTTCATAGTATTGGATTGCTTCTTTATATTCATGCCCCCAACCCCCGCCCCCCTGGCCCCGCCTTTGAATTTAGGTGGGCACTGAGAGTGCCTGCCTCCTGCCGTAGGGGATTTCAATTGAATCTTGTTGGGAGCTCTACAGGCAACCTGGGAAAGGTTGGAAGTGGGCTAATTGATTGCTGTCATGGAAATATTGTTTTGTCCTTCTCTTAGTAGGGAGGGAGACTTCCAAGATCATGGTGCGATGGTGGGCCTTCATCTTATAGCCATCGTGATGGTCCGGTAGTACTAGCAAAAGTCAAACCTTAGATCCTGGTTGACTGCCGGCCCCCAGTGAACTCAAATCGCAAACTCTTAATCATAGCTGAACCTGCTCTTGCGCAGCGGCAGGTTGCGCTCGCCTCCTTTTGATCCCTCTTCTTAATCATAGCTGAACCTTGATGACTGCCAAAACCCTTGAAGTTTAAGGATTTGATCCATCAAATCCATTGGCCAATCAGATCTGGAGCCCCCGATTAGGAGTCAACTGTTGTTTTCTGATTTTGAAGTATCTGGTCAATTGCCAAATCCTTAGATCAGCTGCTGATGACGGCCTTTGCCCTCACGCCAAAATACCCACACCCCACATGCACACAGTGCTTTAGATCCTCCGATGAATTCATAGAGGCCAATTTCCAAGCCCTAGGTCTTAGTTAACCTCCCCTGGGCTTGGTCGACGCTTGCAGGACTCCATTGGCCCCTGCCGGTGCTTCATCGACCTTCTCAGCACTCCATGGACCCTCACTGGTGCTTCATCAACCTTCGCAGGAGCTCAGTCGACCTTTGATGGGGTCAGTCAACCTTTGTACCTTTGTAGGGTTTTGGCAGGTTGTTCTACCTTTTGGATCGGGTTATTAGGTGCAAACCAGCATGATAATATCTGATTTTCTTATTAGAATCGTGCAAGTATCGAGGAAAATCTCAAATAGTCCTTAGTCTTATAATTGGTTTTGCATAGTTATGCAAACGCTAAGAGTTTTCTTGCTCTGTATCAACCTGATATTTAGAATAAAGAGAAGGAAGATGGAGAAGGATTTGACCTTTGATGGGGTCAGTCAACCTTTGTACCATTGTAGGGCTTTGGCAGGTTGTTCCACCTTTTGGATCGGGTTGTTAGGTGCGAACCAGCATTATAATATCTGATTTTCTTATTAGAATCATTCAAGTATCAAGGAAAACCTCGAATAGTTCTTAGTCTTATAATCGGGTTTGCATAGTTATGCAAATGCTAAGAGTTTTCTTGCTCTGTATCAACCTGATATTTAGAATAAAGAGAAGGAAGATGGAGAAAGATTAGGGATCTCTCTCTCTCTCTCTCCTCTTAATTCTAAATATCAGATTGATATCAGAGCAGGAAAACTCTTAACGTTTGCATAACTAGATGGTTCGTGTATCATACCACAAGACCCATTTTCCTATTTTTATATAACAACTAAGACGACTGGAGCTTCTAAACTTATTATGAATAGACTCCTAATCCCTTATGATCCCTTATAAACACCAGAGGGATCATTTACATTAGATTCTGAATTTACAATAGATTCCAAATATGCATTTGACGTTGTATTCCTTTTCCATCCACCTTGTGTTTGATCCCTCATCCAGGTTCAGACTTCCCTTTGCAGCCCTTCTGCCATTGATCTCCTTTTCCATTAATAAAATGTTTCTTTATCCACTTCTAGATACACATGTAGACCCCTAATCTCTTGGGTCCGCATTAGCTGAACTTCTTAAATTCCGTGCCTTTGAGAATCTCTGTTGCTTAGAGTTTGCATCACATCTGATATTCGTTCTACTATTTCAGTATTAAAAAGCTTTGGAATAGGAAGAGAAGCAACATTTCTATCACCTAAACTACATATTATTATTTTTGGAAACAATTTCCCATGGTGCAGCACATATTGAATCTGATAATTGACTATCTCAGTATTAACAGCTTTGAAATCCAGAAAGAGAAGCAGCATTTGTATCACCAAAACTGTAGGTTACATGTTTAATCTCGAGGGAAATGGTTTCCCAGGCGATATTGAATTCTGAAAGAGGAAGAAATAATCCTCTTCTAACAAAATTTGTTCTCTCTCAGATGAAAGATTGCTCTCATACCTTTTCTTTTTCTTTTTATTTTATCAATAACTATGAGAAGTTCAATTAGATAAAGGTGAATTATGAAGTGAAGTGAGACAAGGGTTGGAGGAGAAAAAAAATGAACTACATAGATCTATGGGTGTATCACATGGTATCAACGAGGTACTAAAGCGAGCAACTAACTTTCACATAATAGTTTGTTTCTCTCCAAAATAACCTGCTGCTCAACTCCCAATCATCTCAGCTAGTTATTTTTTATTTCTTGCATCATGAAATTGACCTGGAATTCTTCAAAAATGGTGTCAAATTTTGCTGTTAGCATGTGATGTGAGCTCTTTTCCCCTCCATATGATCAGTTGGACACAAGGTCTGCTAATCAGATTGACTGTTTTACATTTGGAGCTTTTCTATTCCACATTGATTATCATTTATGGCCCTTTCTAAAGCTAATCTGTTAGAGCTCATTTTATATTTCTCATTCCTAGGAACATATATTTCTTGTATAGGAGGTTTTCTTTTTTCTAGTCTGTAACAAGCAACGATTATATTAAGAGAAAAGCCAGTACAAGAAGACAAACCAAGGGTATAAGAGATTATACCCTATGGCCAACCAAAAAAAAGCATTAACTATGAGTTTATACTTTATACGAGATTGTCCTTGATTCATTTGAAATAATTCACTATCTTGTCTCTTATTTTTAGTGGTTTTCATTTAAAATTAACTATGAGTTTATTCTTGCTGTTCTAAACAAAAAACCTTTTTCTTTCACGTCATATTGCATTCACCTTATAGGCCAATGCCATTCCTTGTAGGACCCCGAGACCAAAAACCCTCGTGTGAAGATATATGTTGATAAAGAAACAGGTAAAAAAAAGGGGGATGCGCTTGTCTCGTACTTGAAGGTACTATTATAGTAACAATCATCACATTGAACATGTTGGAGGAAGAATTCAGTCTGTGTTAATGTTCTGGTTTTTTCTATGCCAGGAACCATCTGTCAGTTTGGCTATCCAGCTTTTGGATGGGACACCACTCCGTCCTGGTGGGAAGATTCCTATGTCTGTAAGCATAGCTAAGTTTGAGCAAAAAGGTAATGGTTTCAGTACTGACTACTGTGAAATTTGATATTTATTTCACCCTAACAGCTAAAAGATGAAAGTGATTCAAATTTGTTATGTAAATGAAGTTAAGATGTATAACAAGACTTCATTGGACTACTTTTGAATTCTCTTCACAGGGGATGCATTTATAGCCAAGCAAATGGATAAGAAAAAGAAAAAGAAACTAAAGAGGGTTGAAGACAAGATACTTGGCTGGGGTATGAACTTCAAAAGACTTCATATGGTCAGATTTACTTCTAGCAGATGGCTTTAGTACGAAAGAAGTATATGCTTGTTCAACTGTGCTCTTATAAATTTTTATATCCAAAATTAATCAACTTTCTTGGTGGATTGTGTAAGGTATAACCTGTTATTCTGTTTGAATTGTATTACTCTGTTTTCAGAATAATATATATCTTCCCTCCTTTTAACTGGTGTAGCAGCCATAGGCTGAAAGTGCATAAGGGGAAGCCCATGTTGGAGCCACCCCATGCCCCAACCCAATTCCATGGGCCAAATAAACCATAGGGTTTACTGTGACTTGTGCACAGTATTCCATGGATCAACTAGATTTTCTTATTGTTGTGTCTTGTTAAGTTCAGCAAGAGTTCTGTTTAAATGAGGATTCTATTTAATTTTAGTTGTTATAGGTAGAGGGAGTCCTAGTTAGTTTAGAAGTGCTTTGCTTATTTTTTTCCAAGACTGCTTTGAGCAGTAAATGGTTGATTATGTTTAAGAGAGGGAAAGTATGTGACTTTCAAGCAAAGTCTTTCAAATTTCAAGTCTTTATATTTGTAAGCTTTTTGCACTTTTGAAATCAACAAAATTTCAGTAGTCGCTCTCATTGAGTTTTACATTTGGTGAAGACTTAAAACATACCCAGTGACAAAGACTCCATTGGATCCTCTAGGTGCAGAAGGCTAGGCACCGATCAATGGTTGAAAATCACGGTTATGGTGGGCGTCGGCCATCGTGGCTGGTACTGTAAACTGATATACTGCAGGCATGAAACTTTCAATACCCCCAAATATTCTAAAAAAAAAAGATCCAAAAATACTGACGATTAGAAAGCCCCTTTTTTTTTCTATTAGGGCACATCATAAGTAATTTTGGTCCCCCAAATGCATATAGGTCTTGTATGTCTGAATCATTGTTTATTTGAAACCATCCAATCTGTTAATTGTTATTGATCCCATCACATATAGATTGGGATAGAACATCAAATTGCATTGGCCGATAAGTGCTGGAATCAATAACAATTGACAGATTGAATGGAGTGAGACGGATGTCTGCTATGGACAGCCCATCAATCTACTACTGTGGATGGTAAATAGCTCCAAACACATACTGGATTCTAAGTGTGTCCTGCAATGCGGAGGGGCCTCAGTGCATTGATGCATAAATCTGGATGAGTTGACACCAATTGAACTTGATGGTGGCAAGCATTAGTAATAGTTGCTAATTTTTAGATATTCTGAATCTGTTTGTATAGATGTGCTTGGATTGTTTTCATGGGCTAATGTAATTGACATGCCTTTTTTTGGGGGTTTAGTTGGTGACATTGAAACATGCACATCTCAACTTTTCCTTTATATGGTAATGTCATGATGTACATTAATCATGATATAGATATGGGTGCTCTCTTAATATATCTTGATGTGCCATATTTGTTATACCTCTTAACTTGATTCAAGTTCATTGTTAGTTTTGTCCTTTGGGATGCTAATCTATTCCGAACATGAATAACTTGATAACTCCTGCTGCGTAACAGGGGGACATGATGATGCAAAGTTGACTATTCCGGCTACCATTGTTCTTCGTCATATGTTCACACCTGCTGAATTGAGGGTAGGTTTTTATTCTTCTGTCTTAATCCAATCTCTGATTTCATAAAATTAATGTCTTTTTCATTGATTTAGCTGGATTAAAGTTGCACTCATTGATTCCATCCCGAGTTTTATGACCTAAAAATGAGAAATATCTATCTGGACTTAAAATACTTTGAGCCTCCGACCCATCTCCTTGGGCCCTACTCTGACAAACTATATTGATGGTCGATGGTTGGATAGTAAGATTGTCTATGGCTAAAATGCTGCCTTCATTTGTTGCCATAACCATCTCACAATGGGCCTTAAAAATAAACCTCTGGAATAATTCTTTGATCATTCATATTGCATTATCTTGATTCCCTGGGTATGATCATTGAATCAGTTTGAAATTTTTTACCATATGTGATGAACATTGTATTACGCCTATCTGACCATTCACCTTTCAAATAAGTGGCTACAGTGAGCCTCACAAGGTAGGTTGGATCACTATTGTAGTCCAACCGCTTAGATTTGATCATTTCTTAGTCAATGTATTTTTGCAATATGACGTCTTTTTCTATTTTACTTTTGACATGTTCTGTGAAATGTATGTTCTGCTAATGTTGTTGTCTTCTGATATTTACAGAGCGATGCCAATCTTCTCTCAGAACTGGTGGCAGATGTTGAAGAAGAATGTAGCAAGCTTGGTCCAGTGGAATCAGTCAAGGTGCGCACAATATGTAACATCCACTCCTAATTGACAAGAGCCCCATAGCACGCTTGGAAGGTGCTCATTGTAGCAACAAGAAGGTTGCGGGTTCAAGTAATGTTACAGATCAATTAAGAGAAAGAACTCCTGATTGTTGTTGGAAGGCCTTCATTTTTGCAACCACACGGTTGTGGGCTCCAGTCATATTACTAATCCATTAAAAGAAGTTACTTTGATTGTAGTTGGAAGGTGCCCAATACCTCGACCATGAGGTTGTGGGTTTGAGTCATGTTACTAATCAATTAAAAGAAGGCACACTCTGATTGTAGTTGGATGGTGCTAATGTTGCAAACACAAGGTTGCGGGTTCGTTTAATGTTACGAATAAATTTAAAAAAAAAGGCACTCGTGAGTCCTGATTGAATTGGAGATAATTAAACAGCCCATCCTTATAGAAGGAAGAATGGACAAAAAAAAAAAAAAAAAAAGAATATTCAATTTTTAGTAATTTGATAGTCTTGACTCCTATAAATCACCCATGTTGAAGATTTCTTTCTTGTAACCATCACATTGTAATAATATGGCTCTGGAGAGGCATTGTCACAAATATCATAACTGGGGATTCGAAATAATATCAGTGGGAGATGATATCAGTGTTATTCAACTTTTTGGTTTTTATTGGTATAATTTTGGGAAAAATCAATGGAAATTGAAAAGAATAAATTTTAAAATAGGTTTCTATAATAATAACAGAACGAAGAGGTTTTTATGAATTATCTTTTTTCCCCTCTTGGGTTTGTAGTTACATTGCATATATTTTGATATTAGCCATAGTTGGAATTTCCTGTTTCATTATCAGGGAAATAACTCTTCGTGAAATGGTGTGATGACATTTCTATAGTTCAAAAGTTGGTGGTAATTGTGTCACAGGTGAGAGAGGTAGTGACTTAGGGCCTATGCTTGAACTTTAAGGTCATATAACAAATCTTGTTAAGCCTGATCCTGAGTCTTGCCTACGAGACATGACTGTTAGCCTCAGCAATTACTGCTTTTTTAACTGGTTTGTCTACCTTGATAGTGGTATGAGCCTAGGCCCTGGTCTTATTTTGGCTATCTTGGCTTGGCCAGTTGAACACTGATGGTGAGGATGCTCTAGCCATTGAAACGATTGAGGTTAAATGGTCAATTGACTCGAAAAATTATTTTGTTTTTCTTTGGGTCAAACCTGTGTAAAACTTGATGTTGCATTCTTTCATTAGACCAGACATAAACCAAAGATACTATGGCTGTGGGTAATGTAAGAGTACATTTAAAAGCACTCCATAAGTCATGAATTTCGGCACCAATTAAAGATTGAAATATTATGTAAACTTAAATGAAACACCTCTTTTGCTCATGATGCCACCCGGATTTTCATGATTTTTTTTTTTTTACATGGAGATTTGACTTGTTGCATGCTGCTGCATATGGAATGAGTGCTTTTCAAAGCTTTTAAGTACTACACAGTATAGTGAATTTTTATTATAAAAATTGATTTTTTAATGTGGTATTGAAAATCTATTTTGGTATTAAATTTTAATATTTTTTTGAATTGTATAATATTTTAATGTTTTGCCAAGTGAGACTTTAGCATATTAAACAACAAAATATTATTGCAATATGTTGGTGGAAATTTGCTATTTTTGATGCGTGAGGCTCTGGTTCTTATATGCAGGTTTGTGAGAACCACCCACAGGGTGTTGTTCTGGTGAGATTTAAAGACAGAAAGGACGGTTTGAAGTGCATTGAGTTGATGAATGGGAGATGGTCAGTGATCTTGACTTTATGAATGCTTTTTGGAGCTAGATGAATTTGTAGGATTTTCATTGTTATTCACCACTGATAGGACAAAATTGATTACATTCACGATTTCGTTGCTTGTTATGGATAGTCATCATACAGATATCATTTAAACATAGCTAGAAATGAATTTAATGATCTTCGTAGTTTCTCAGTACTTATTTTTTGGCGGTGCCTTTAATTTGGTGTTGCAAATGAAGCTCCTACAAAACTTGCACCTTAAGCAATAGACCTCTTCAAACCTGAACCTGCTAACATTGTATAGAGACAAAACCGTAGCACTAAATGAAAAGATGAAACTCCGAGGGGTAGCTCAGTTGGCCTAAGACCACAGTTTATTCCCGGAGGTTGAGGGTTCAAAACTGCACTACCACACTGGGGCCACATGGGATTTACCCGGCTCCCCCTAGGCCCGAAGGGATTAGTCCGGTCCAACCCTCCGATATCCCAAAAAAAAAAAAAATGGAGTTCTTTGTGAAACTAATGGACTTCTTTTTTTTTTTTTTTTGAATGGTATGAAACTAATGGACTCTTAGCATAAATACTCTAGCCTTTACCCCAACTTTCTGTGGATGGCTACTTCAAATGGACATCATAATCTCAAATATAGAATTACAGTATTTATGAGATAATTACTTGACATGGGGGGTTCATTATGCTCTGAAGTCGTGATATGCAGTTGACCAATTGTAGCCACTTTTAAACTACCCCATAAATGCACACATCCATCTTGTCCACTCCCTCACACAAACTGTATCTGGTATTAGTGAGCGCAATTGGTCAGTTTGTCCTAGGGCTTTTTTTTTTTTTTTTTTAAGTCAACATGTACAACTACAATACAGGGAAAATGTTGAAAGCCTTTGGTGCCCAAAGCTGATGCTCAAATATGTTGTCTGTTATATATAGTCTAAAACCCTGACTGCTTATATTTATTTTTTGTTCTCTTTCTAGGTTTGGGGGTAGGCAGATACATGCCACTGAGGATGATGGAGCCGTCAATCATGCCCTCGTTCGAGATCTTGATGAAGATGCTGCTAGATTGGAGCAATTTGGTGCTGAGCTTGAGGCTGACTAAGCTCGCATCATGTGATCTATTTAGCCGCATGTAAATTGTTAGTTGAGTTCCCATATGTCAGATATCGTGTATGTAGGAGTCCGGTGGTTGAGCAGCAGTGGCAAGATATTTGAGTGTTCAATACCTGTTTATGGATTCAGGCATCCTGTGCTGTGGATGCTGATTGCTGCTTTTGAACCAGAGATTGAAATACTGGCCTGAGTAACAATTTCGAGGAGTTGCAACGTTTAAAACACCAGTTGCCATGCTTCATTTTGTTTGTCATATCTTTGTTAACTACAGCAGTTAGATTCTGCTCAGAAGTGTCTCACCAATAGCCAGATAATCAGACCACAGAAAATTGGAGCCATTTTTCTCAATTGAGGAATCCTCTTATTGCACACAACTGCGCCCTTAGTGATAAAAATCTTCTTGCTGCAGATCTACATCAAGCAAGCGTTACTTACACCTTGCTGAAAACTGAAGGGCCTGTTTTGTTTGTGTGGAATGAATGCCTATGAATTTATGTTAAAATGGTTTCTAGCAAAGGAATGTTAAAAGAGGTGAAAGGTGAAAGATGCAAAGTGGAAGATGTAGATGGTACCTGACTTTTCTACTGAGATGAAGGCTGGTTGTTCATTTTCCACCTGAGGGGAGATTATTTGACACTCAATCTTCACCTCTGTTTCTTCAATTTTAAGCCATTATGGTGGCAGTATAATTAATAGAATTTCTAGGAATTCAATTTCAAGCTGACAACTGGGGCCGTTAGCCAATTTGTGGCCCATTTGTGTTCATGGAATTGAATACACAGGAATTTATGATCAAATGGGCTCCTACAAAGAATTATTGAAGAGGTGAGGGTTGAAGGATATCCCATTTCTCTCCTTCCATTAAAGGGGATATTACTTGATGGTTTTTTTTTTTTTTTTTTTTTTTTTTTTTTTTTTCAGATATTTATCTTTTTTCTTCAATTTTAACTAATTTTGAAATACTAGCCTTTGAAATCCTAGGAATCCAATTACATGAAACAAACTGGCCCTAAATGAAAACCATGTTCCCTTTCCCAAAAAAGAAGACAAAGGAAAAGGAGAGAGGAAAAAAATGAATTTTGATGACTAAAGTTTGTGTTGAATAATTTCCTACTAGGCTATCGAACAAACACCCCATGTCATTATTGGCTTTCACCAGTTTAAGATTGAAGAATGACTTTCCATGTTATTAGCTTTCACAGGTTCAAGATTGAAGAATAACTTCCAACCCAGAGCCTTTTTAGCACTTGATCTAAGCCCTGCCCAAATATTAAATGGGCCTAGATTATATATATCCAGAGAGAAAGAGAGAGAGAGAGAGAGAGAGAGAGAGAGAGAGAGAGAGAGATTCTCCCAGCAACACAGAAACCCATCGAATAGCCAGCAACTATGTACAAACTTTGGGCACTTAAAAAAGACATTCCTGATAAAAACAGATCAACAAGGAATCACCACTAATAATGAACAAACGAGTCTCTATTGCAAACCTAAGCAAAACTTTTAATTCATGAAATATAGCAGGCAAGTTTATTCTCCGGAATCCAAGCAATTTCTTCCTTCCACAGCATGAAAAAAAAAAAAAAAAAAACAGAGAACAAGACCCAACTGAAAGAAAAAGGGCAAAGAATAATAAACATACTCAAATACAGTACTCGATTCCGCTTTTAGGCAAGTCAGATTCACCCTGCAGCCTCAAGGTTGTAATAGAAGCAACATGCAATTATTAACCTTTTTAGCTTTTTTTATTAAATTGAGTTTGGGTTATTTAGGAACAGTTTAAAAAAAAATCCAAAACAGTTTGAAACCGTTCCAAAAAATTAAGTCTCGAATGGTTGGCAACCATTCAAGTAGAAAAGACAGGTTTAGGAATAATAATTTTAAACTATTCCTAGTAGAGATGTTTGGTGTAGTGGCCATTAGTCATCTTGTAACTGAGATTTTGATTCACTTATAGGTTAGGTTTGGGTTGTTATTGATCCCGTTGACACCCTTATACCAAGATTCATATATATATTGTACAAGGGAAGGCGTTGTTCAATTTAATGTCTTGTATTTCGAGCTACCACCTAGCCTTCGAAGTCTAGGATCTGGGTTTAGGGTTCAGTTGTGTTTTGGTCATTTGAATCGAGTTTTCTTTATGCTTAAACAAAAGGAGAAGTTATAAATATAACTTGGATGCCAAAAAAAAAAAAACCGTTTTAGACAGTGATGAAGATTTATGATAAAGTTGGAAAAGTCAGTGATATTTATTTTGAAGAGAACGGAGGTATTCCTTACGAGGATGTTGTTCAATTTAGCGAGAAATATTTTACCCCTATTATTAGATTGAGGATGAAAATCGTTGGATTTTTATTAATTATGAAAAACTAAGTTGCATTTGTAAATTTTGTGGCATGATATCTCACAGTAAGGCTGTCAATCGTGTTGTGTTAACGAATTTGAATTACGGATTAACGAATTTGGGTTAAAATCACTTAAATCCGTACCCGACCCGTTAACTTAACGGGTCAAAAAATCTAACCCGAACACGACCCGTTGATTTAACGGGTTATCCGACCCAACCCGGTAAACTATTAAGTAATTAAGTCATTTCGAAATTTAAAAAAAAAAAATATACAAAAATAGAAAGAAGAAAAATATGTAAGCCACATGAAACTATAAGTGAGGATCTCAAGTGGATCCCACCTAAAAACCCACTAAAAAACAATAAATTTTAATTTCTTTTTTTATGAATATAAATTAATTTATTTACATTTAGGGAGTAAAAAAAATTTAACGGATCAAGCGGGTTGTTAACGGGTTACCTATTTAATTCATACCCGACTTGTTAACTTAACGTGTTAACGGGTTTGACCCATTAACAATCCGAACCCATTAAGAGCCAATCCAAATCCGTTAATATCGTGTGGGTTCATATTGTACTAACAAGTCGTGATTGTAAATGCAGTTAACCCTATGATAATAAATGCAGCTAACCCTATCTATCATTTCCAAAGAAACCCAGAGCCTTCAAGGACTGGCCAACTATGCAACTTCCAGAGCATATTGAGAAAACATACTACTATTCTTTTGAGGAGTGGATGGTGTAGTGCTATAAAAGAATTGATCAAAGAAAGACACATGGGGGAGAAGGCTGAGTCCCGTGATGGAGATGAGTGAGTCTTCTAACTCAACATTTAGTGAGTCGACTCAGTGGAACAAGTTGACAATCTTAATCCATTTAATAACTATATAATCCAATCTAAGCCAACCTCATCTGACCTAACCTATTGCCATTTGCCAACAGTAGGTCTATACCCCAATTGGGTATGACTTTAGGTTATGGATGCTCAAGGGTTGGGCCATCTTGGGCTGACTTGGAACCCACATACTTTGGGCCAAATTTGGGTCGTGAGATAAAAGCATTAGGGCCAGGTCTGATCTAAATTCTAGGCCCCATTAATATTTAGGCCGGTCTTGTAGTAAGTGATAAAAACGCCCAAAATCTACCCCGCTTAAAATAAATAATGCATGTAATTTAGTAACCAATTTATTCAAAGCAGCCCTAGAAAGCCCAAATGAGTGACAACCCAGCCAATTAACCAAATGTGCAAGCTTGGGCCAAGCATGTTCACGGCAAGTCAGAGCATATAGGCTAGGCACTTAAGACCCGTGTTGGACTTGGGTAGGATACGGGCTTATGTTTCTAAAGTCAAGACAAGTCTTGATTTGCCATAGCTAGCCCAACTCAGGCCATGAACATCCCTAATTCAGATTAGAGGTTCTTATGGGTGGGGCCTAGCCCGCTTTGGGTCAGGATTGGATATGTAAATAGGCCCCAATTAATAATTGGGCCAGGTTCGGATTAAGTGATGGAAAGCCCATAGCCCGCCTCACCCCGACTTGTGTAAGAAATGCATGTGATTTAATTTAATTAGTGCTCTAATGTCCACAAAAGTGATGAAAAGCCCGGTTCAGCCTGGCCCAATCTATAAAATGGGCGGGCTCGGGTCTAAATTTTACGGCCCGTGTCAGGCTCACGGCGGGCCTAGCCCAAATATTTCTAAAGCCGAGTCGGACCAGGATATGCCTTAGCCCCGGCCCATGAGCACCCCTAATGCAGGTACAAATCTCAATTGGAGAGAATCAAAGTTCCAATTGAGTGTATTTCAAAGGAGAAAATCTTTTGCAACCATGATGCTCATGACACCTAGTGGTCCCACTTTTAATCCTTTGGATTGACTTTGCACTCGTTTGGACGATGAAAATTTGTTAGCCATGGATCAAAAGGTTAGAATGATGGTCAAAAGGGCGTAGGGGGATCCCATCCCCAGGTGGGCCCCACTCGTCATCAACTCTCCTCCTATTTTTCCGTGTTGCAAGTTTCTCATTTCAGATTCAGAGTACAAAAATATCGAGGGTTACTTATTTCTAGTACTTCTTCTTCTACATCTCTCCTCGAACTCGATCAGGAACAAGGCTTTGGGTTAGGGTTAGGGTTTTCTTTTTCTCTCCGATCTCCATCCCTATCTCCCTTTCGACGCTCTGCTAGGGTTTTTTTATCTTTGCAGAGCGATCGATCGGCGGAGACGAGGATGAAGGCATCGTGCTCGGCGGATCTTTTCGATCCCCAAACCACCATGGATTCCGATTTCTCGCCGAGAGGCAAGGAAGGGGCCGGATCCAGCGGCGATATCTCCTTCTCATTTGCCTTCAACAACGACCTCTTCTCCGATCGCGTCCTCCGGATCGAGATCATGTCAGGCCTGCCGGAGAACAAGTCCGACGGAGATGGGTGCTCTAGCATCCTCGATTGGGCCAGGAATCGAAAGCGGAGGAGGGAGGAGATCAAGAAAGAGAATGGTAAGTGTCTTTGTTTTTTTTTTTGTTTTTTAGAATCTCTAGTATCTATTACTATTATTGTTGTTGATTGTTCTTTGGGTTTCTACAGATGAGATTGTTCTTATTGTGTCTGTTTGATTTTGTTGTGAAATTTGAGATTTGGAGGGTTTAGTTTTAGGATTTTTGTTTTGAAATTGGAGATTTGGGGGGGGGGGGGAGATACAAAATAACAAATGCGAAACGTAGGTCAATTCCAATTTGAAGAGTGATACAAAATAACAAAACAAGGCTTAGAGACTCCCTCGTTTGTGAGGTTTACCGCCGCATTTGCCCAACATCTAACGTGGATGAAGGAAGTGTTCAACTAGTTAGGTAACTGGATCACTTCTTTAATAATATCAGCCAGGTACCAAGGAAAAGAAGAAGATTGAGAGGCCCACTGAATGGTGCAAGCAGAGTGTCCTTCAACTAGTAGATGCTTTGGATAAAGACGAGAAGCTTCACACTGGCCAAGCATTTCAGCCTAATTGATAGAGCAAAAACCAGCTGGATCCGAATAGGAGATAAGGATGTCTCCTTCCTCATTTCGAACGGCACCACCAAAACCTGCCAAACCGGTTTACCCAAGGCACTATAAACAAAATTGGGCTTCAACACCCCTAGGTGGGTGCCAGCACCCACCTAGGAGAGATATAAGAAGAGTGAGGATAGGAGGAAAGAACCATCCATCCAATTATGGACGATGGCCTCGGTTAACTCTCCCTCTAACCTCATCAACATGACAACTCTCCCTCCACACAAGGATAGACTGCAAACCTTCCACACAAGTTTTGTAAAATTTGACTAGAGCTTAGATATAAGTGAGAAATATATTTTAAATTGTTTGTTTACAGTTAATTAAATGCCCCCCACAGTAGAGCCCATCAATCTGACCTAAGCCCCACTAATTGGAAGGTTGTTGTGAAGGGATAAAAAAAAGAAACTGCTTTAGAAGCACCTACCTGAGCCCCACAGTAGAGCCCATCAATCTGACCTAAGCCCCACTAATTGGCCGCAATCTGAGCGGTACCACCCACCCTACCCTACCACCTACCTATAGGCGGCCGTCCGTCCTACAGCCGCCCGAAGAGGAACTGCAGTGATCTTGAATAGGGATCCTACAGCGATAGATAGAATCCCCATAAAAATACCACTAGATCGAGCACCAGTGATTTCGTATCCGGTCAAAATCTTGGCTAATTGATCGAAGTGGGTAGCTCCAGTAGACCCATAGATCATGGAACAAATAGGGTGGGTAGGCCCAACCACCACACTACACGTATAGACGCGAACCCCCCTCGTTACCGTACGTGCGACTCTCACCGCATACGGCTCGCACAAAGACTCCTAAATCCATCCCGAGCCTTTTCTTCCACCTCTCCTCTCCAATCCTCCATCAAACTTGCGTTCCCCAGGCGCTATGAAATGGGGGGCGCTTCCTTCGCCTATCGTATGTATCGGCTTGGCTTCGTCCCGAACCAAGGAGGCATTCTGGCGGGCGCGTGCGTGTAGGAATGCCGACTACAGAGACTAAAAGACTACGACTACAAGCCAAGCCGGAAGCGACTCGCTTCTATTCTCGTTGGGATTGGATATGGATGGGGAATCTATAGATCGTAGTAGTTCGCCAACCTCTCTAACTAACATACGATACAATTTCACTTCACGGCACGGCCACAAAAAAGAAAGAGCTTCGCTCGGTTGGCCTTCCTACGCTGACGAATGCCTCCTTTCTCTTCTCTGAAGTCTACAACAAGTGGGAGAGGCAGGATTCGAACCTACGTAGAAAACCTTCAACAGATTTACAGTCTGTCGCTTTTGACCACTCGGCCACTCCCCCCTTCCCGGGCCGAGGCCCCCCTCAAAGGCTTCCTGAATAAGAAGGAGGGCGGCGTTCGTTCTTATTGATTTGATTGAAGGGAAAACATACTATTAGCTTAGCTAGCGTTCCGGGAGAATCTAGTCATTTAGTCAGTTCATAACAATCTCTGTAAAGCAAGCAGCAAAGCTTCTACGACAGCTTCCCCCTCATGTAGTCATCGGCCTTCCCCAGCCCCCCTCCTTCGTCGCTTCTGGCTAAGCATCTTTCGGCGGAGGAAAGGAGGCGACTAGTCGCTTCTGGCGAAGCAGCGAGTTCATGAGCAAGTGAATGAACGAGCCAGCGAGCTGCGAGTGAAGTGCATAACGTAACGAGAGACGAGCCATGTTCCTAAAGAGTGACCATGTTTTCTTCCCTTCTACTGACACTGAGCGAGCAGCAAGCAGTCATTTGGCCTACGTTGTTTATCTTGCCCTGTTTTGTTGTGAGAGAGAGAGAGAATAAAACAAAAGGAAGAAGATTGAGGAGGAGGAGAAAACGAAGAAAGGATAAAAAAAAAAAAAAAAAAAAAGAAATCAAGGAGGAGAGGAAGAAAGGAAGAAAGAAAAATAAAAAGAAAGAAGAAAAGGAGGATGAAAGAGAAGAACTTGGTCGGTGACAGGTACCTCTTCCCTTCTTTCTTCTCCTTTTCATTTATTTCAAATGTTTTAAAGAGAATAATCTGACGGTGGGTCCAAGATGTATTGGATTGAATTTTCTAGCAGGGCATTGAGAAAACATGTCCTATCATTTGAGCGGTTTAGATTTTTTTTTTTTTTTTTTTTTTAATTTGGCCTCAGTAAAGAGCCTCACCAAAATGTCATGAGTAGGAAGCCGTTGATTGTACTGAATCACGGCTCCCATTTGAAACGTCCATGTAGGGATACCCCATACTATTGTGTGACACACACTCATTCATCATCTTTTGCGTTGTGGTCGATTTTACGGTGCCGACTGCCGACTACAAAGTACATACCTAAGATGACAACTTGCATCATAATGGTGCCAGTGTGCCATGTTTTTATGGATTGGTTGGGACTAGGGAGTGGGTCTCCATAATTGGTGAAAGTGCCTCTCTTAATGATTTGACTTAAATGGTTGTGACTTAGTTTTCCTTTCAACTTAGTAGGCATGTGGAAAACAGAGGGCATCCCTTCAGGCCTGTTGAAATGAAATCTGAAGACGGGGTAGTCTCAGAGTTTCAGAGACAGACCTCTCTCTTCCTCCCACCGCAAGTCCCAAACCTCTCTCTTCCTCCCTCCGCAAGTCCCAAACCTCTCTCTTCCTCCCTTAGCAACAGCAACTTCTAACTCATTAGGTGGATTCAACGATTTGAATTACAGAGACATCTAAAATGCCTCCTCAAAACGGTGGAGCCGACCCTTATCAGAGTTACTTCTGTTTTTGCTGGTCTTACCTCTGGGTTCCAAAACCCTAATGCACTATGGCTTCTTCTTCTTTCCTCTTTTCCCCACTATGTGGATTGTGCTAGTCGGGTCAGGTTGACTCACATCGGGTGTGGGTTGAGATTGTCCGACCAATTTTTAAAACAGGTCAGCTAAAGGTTAGGCTTTAACAAATGAACACCCAAGTCAACCTGACCGGCTTGCCACCCCTACTCATGGGTTTGCACCCATGCGAATGGATCAGACCATTGGATCGACTGTACACCCCATGCAAATGGATTGAGCTCATGTGCCTGGATGATGATAGTGTTAGGATGATCGATTGGGGCTGATTTTTTGTACATAGGAGGGCCCCACCCAGATCTTCAAATTCCCCTAGCTCCCATTCCGCGTGCCGTATGCACGTGATTATATATAGGAATCGGTCCTATGAGAACGGTCTGCACAGTGCGGAATGCCTAGTGGGCCCCGCCTTATAACCCATCCAAATGGACCACAATACACAACCCCCCCTATAGTCACTGAATCCAATGGATTTGCACGGATTCGAATGAACTAGACCGTTGGATTGAGGGTCAACTTTTTGTTGTTTGATATAAAGTCGTTAAACTTATAGACCACGGATATCTAGGGGTTGTGTATTAGAGGTATTAGATTGACTTTTGGGTTAGACGTATTAGATTGACTTTGATATCTAGGTTGGCCCCACTTGGATTTTTTTGATCCCCCTCTGTCCCATGATCAGTGGGGTCCCAAGGTGGGTCCCACTAGGTGGTTCGCAAAGTTAATTTGTCATTGATCTTCTCTTTTACAAAATTATGCTTCTTTTTTGGAGCGTAGTTTATGAAGACCACCTATTTATTCATAACGAACAAAAAGAACACCCTGTATCAGGTGTTGCAAAATTTGGCAACTAGCTTCCTAGGCATATTTTCTGGCCAAGGGTAGTTGTGCCCCTGTGGGATTTACTAGCTGTATGCCATAGTTTGGAGTACTTAGAAGGTGGGGATACAAATCTCAATGAATGTTTGATGTTGGGAAGCACACCGTAGAACTTCAAAGTATTTGAATCTCTTCATGAGTTAGTGCTTAGTATCCCATGAAGATAAAAGGGTGCAGCTGTGTATCTTGACGAGATGGCTGGCTGCTAGTGAATTCGGGTTGTGGACCACAAGGTCTCCCTCTCTCCCCTCCCCTCGCTCCTCCCTTTTCTTGGATTTTATTTGTGTCTTATGTTCTCTGTTTGGCTCGTGCCGCTATAATCATTGCGACACACATTGTCTTTTAAATGTGATGTAGAAATTGAATATTGATGTTGCCCACTTCTACTAATTATTGCTTAGATGCGGAGCTTGCTTTGTACCATATCATATTTTAAGCTGTAACCAGCCTAATGAAAGTCTAGAATCCGAACCCTAAAGGAGGGGTGAATGGGGTGAGCTTCTAATTAGTGACCAATTATGTCCAATTTTAAACTTATTTAATACAATTAGCCACAAGTGATAATATCGAACTAAAGTGCGGAAGCTAACAAAAACAATCATCACAAAGCATTCACCATAACACAAAGATTTATAGTGGTTCGGCCTCAATGCCTACATCCACTACCAGCTTGTGATCCTACACCTCACTGGATTTCCACTATCTATGCTTTTCAATAGGCTAGCAATAACCTATACAAAATGTTTTTGAGGGCTAAGCAATAACCTTACAATATGCTTTCCAAGGCTTAGCAATAACCTTTTGGGTTTTATGGTTCACCCCTAATCATACACTTATGCTTTTCTAAGGCTAAGCAATAACCTTTACAAGAGATGATTTCGCAAATAAGTGTCAAAACACACACTTTAAGAGATTACAATTAAAGCACAAATACAATGCCTCTTAATTAGGCAGATATGAAAGTGTAAATCTAACTCTCACAGACACACTATATGAATGCAAAGACGAATGTTCAATGTGTATGTATGATGTCCTCAATCAATTTGAAAATAAAAGCTCATAAAAACATTTATGATTGAGGTAAAAATGCTAATCACATGTTAAAAGACAACTTGTAAAAATATGATACAAGTAATGCAAGTTGTATTGAAATTTCAAATTTAAATCTGTGATGCATGAGCATAGTTGTTTTCAAAACAAATTAATTTGCCTATGAGTTCATGGAATGAAAACAACTAGCTAGAGATCCAACCAAGTATGAGATTCATGCTATGAGAGAAATCCAAGTTTTAACATAGCATGAAACCATTCATATGAAAGTTAAAAGAAACTTGGTTTGAATCTAAGGGCCTGTTTGGATGCACAAGAAAACACAAGAAAATAATATTTTATATAATATAATCTTTCATTTTTTAAAGAAGAAAATCTTGTGCGTTTGGTAACTCAAGAAAAATTTGAAGAAAAGATTCTTTTCTTTCAAAAAGCTCAATATTCTCTTATACAGCTCCCCCCTATAGAAAACTTTCTACAAGATAAGAATCTTTTAGAATGACTATTACAAAGTGGTAGAGTAAAGTAAAGACTTTAGTTCACCAAATCCATCATAATATTTATATTTACACATATGGTAAAGTAAAGTAAAAGTAAATCTCACAGGACAGTAAAAGTCTGGTAAAGTAAATGTGAGATAAAGTGCATGGTGAAGTAAAGTGGGAAGAAATGGTAAAGTAGTTTCTTTTCTTTACTTCACTTTATCACATTTTATCGTAGTTTTATATGGTAAAGAAAAAATGACTTGTTTACGGGTGTGGTAAAGTAAAATAAAGATTAATTGATGTCATATCATGGTAAAATGGTGAGGTAAAGTAAGGTCAGATGAAGTATGTGGTAAAGCAAACTGAGAGAGAGAGAGAGTTGTAAAGTAGTTATTTTTTTATTGACTTTACTTTACTATACTTTACCATGGTTTTCTGTGATAAAAAGAAAGTAACTTCTAGTAAAAATATGAAAGTTAAACTTTACTTGACTACATTACTTTTTTATCTAGACGTGGTAAATTACATATAAATTAAAATATTTAATAATTTTTTTCTTATAATGTAATTTACTTTAATCATAACACCTTCCAAGCTGCTCAATTTGAAATCTGTAATATTCTTAAAAAAATGCCAAACAGTTAAATATTATACTATTATAATATTGCATTATTGTATTCTATACTATTTTATTCTTGCAATATTTAAATCTGTAAATATTTTATTCTGTAGACATCCAAACGGGCCCTAAATGAAGAATCCAAAACAACAAAGCAATTCAAAGCGAAATACATATAATGGATTCATCAAATCATAGTTAGCATGCTAATATATATTTTTCAAATATTTAAACAAAGCATGAAAACATATGATAAGGAAAACTAAGTTTACTTAGATGATTTAATCATGATTCCAAGCTTTAGCTTCCGTTTTGACTAACTAGCCTCCCTTAGCTCATTCCCTTTTGTTTGGCCTCAAAACACCTCAAGGAGTATCCCTTGGATCCTCAATTTTGGCTTTGGAATGAACTTCATTTTATAGAAAAAGTTGTCCAACAGCTAGCTTGTCAGTTAACCGACTTCAAGTGCGGTTAAATGAACTCCCAACGATCACATATTTTGAAAGTTTGCTGACCGAAGAGCACTTGTCGGTTCACAATACTAAAGTTTGTTCGACCGATAGCTGACCGACAGTTGACCGAAGTTCCCTGATATCACCGATTTCACATTCTGGAATTGGAACCAACAGCTGTCTGAATTGGGTTCGGTCAATGTTCGGTTAACCGACATCTTGAGTTCGGTTGACCAGCAGCTGTAATAAGATACTATAGCACCATAACGCTTTGCCGCCTTAAAAGATTAAGCAAAAAGCTACTCCTAAGTGTTTTGTTAGTGGGAGTTCTAGGCCATGGAATCGAGCCTGGAAGCATGTTTTAAATCAATCTAAGAGTATTAAAAACATGAAACCTAAAATACCGAAGATGATTTGAAAGTTTTAAAACCATAGGCATGCTTGATTCATAAAACTTCTTTTCAATCTAAATGCATCCAAGTTTTAAATCCAAAACATGCATGAGTCATTATTTCTAAAAGTCTTAAAAACAATGCATGTGTAAATCAAGATTTCAAGTATTTCAAAGTCAATGCATGTGTGAAAAATTCGAATGATGCTAAAATGATAATGCATCCATCAAATTGCAATATACAAAATCCCTAGCACCTCCCTCCCTCCCTCCCTCCCTCCCCTCTCCTTTCCTGAATTTTATTAGTGTGCCTTTTGTTCTCTGTTTGGCTCCTGCCTCTATAATCACTGCAACATGCATTGTCATTTAAATGTGATGTAGAAATTGAATATTGATGTTGCCCATTTCTACTAATTATTGCTTAGCTGCGGAGCTTGCTTTGTACCGGGAGGAACATATTTTAAGCTGTAACCAGCCTGACACAGAGGAAGTTTTAGCATATGAAAATCATGATGAGGAAGCTGTGGCAATGATTGAAGAAGATTCACCACCATCAGGTGTTTAAATGTTTTCCTGTCTAGTAGTTACATTTTATTTTGTTAATTATTTGGATCCACAATTGATTATTAAGATGACTAATGAATTTGAGAAAGTTATGTTCAGCAAACTAAATATTAATCCATAGAAACTAAATATTATCTCTATTATTTTTATTTTTTTAAGGGTAGTTTTGTGGGGCTTTTGTTCTTGTAGCTCTTCAATCTATGTCTACTATGCTTTTTGATCGTTTTCACAATAGTTACTATTTAATTAAAAAAATTGAAACTCGTTGAATTTATTTAAGTTTTTGGTGCATCTTTCCTTGTTTTCATTCTTGGTGACTACAAATTAAGGATTCATATTGCTGGTGTATACGAAGGACCCAAAATGCTGTCTCAGTGCATTTATTCTATTTGTTTTTACAATCAGAGGAATTAAGTAGATGGTGATTTCCGAATGTGTACTGAGATACTATCCATCGTAATCATCATTGTTGAAGCCTTAATCCCATCATTTGGTTCATTTTTCTATGCTTCTGCTCATCTCTGTTTGTGCTAAATTCTCCATCATGAGGCAATAGAAAATGTCACTTCTCTCACCTTTTTTTTTTCTTTGAAAACAGTAAATTTAATTTCATCAGAAAAGAACAACAAAGAGGACTGGGCAGAGAAACTACTAATTCCTAGCTGGAATTCAAACGAAAAGAGAAAGGAAGGAAAGTAAAACACTTGACATAAAAAAGACTAGAAGAGCATAAAACTCCCTCCTTAGCAAGAGCAACTGCCATGAGCCCATGACTTTTGCCTCCCTAAGAACATGATGAAATGAGGCTCCAAGCTATTTAGAAATATCTTGCACTTTCTCCACCAAATTTGTTATTCTCCAAGGATGAGAAGCCTCTTCAGAGCCTCACCGAATAGCTGAAAGAGAATCCCCTTTAAGAATTGCATTGTAACCACCCAAAGTAAGCAACTCACGACAACCAATCAACAGAACATAGACTTCAGCTTCATTAGCTTTCAATGAGTCCACATGCCCAAAATAGTTTGTAATCACCTTGCCCTTAGTCGCGAATTACTCCACCAATTCCGCCTTCACGGATATCGTGAAAATAACTACCATCAAAATTCACCTTAAGAACACCAGAAGAGGGACTCAGCCAAAGAACTCTTTGAACTACTTTATTATGCCAACTTCCGTTCAGGAAAGGAACCTAAGATCTGTTAAGATCATTAAGAGAAACACCAAACCCATTCAGACACTATCCAAATAATAGATTGAGCAATTTCCATTACTGATTTACTTTGATTGCAGAAAACTTTGGTATTCCTTTCCCTCCAAAGCTTCCAACAAGTAGCATAAAGAGCTGACTTCCATAAAATGTTGCCACGAACAAACTTGATACCTAAACGCCATTGAAGAAAAAGATCTTCCACAATCTTTGGCATAACCTAATTCACATCAAACAGATTAACAAGAATGACCCAAACTCTATAAGCAAAAAGGACATCGGATCATCAAATGATGCACCGATTTATAACATGATTACTTTTTCTCTGGCATCTGGTTTCCAAAGCTTGACATCAGATTTGCCACATGACAAATAATATGCATCAAGACAACCAAGTAATAGAACAAAATCAGCAATTTCAATATCCATCAAATTTCTCCGAAAAGAAAAATCCCAAACGACTCCATTTTACGTTGAACAAAAATATTCGGCTACTGAAGCATGCTACCTCAAATCCAAAGAGTAGAAAGAAGGAAATTGACTATGCAAACCGTTCATCATGCCAAAACCTAACTTGACTTCCATCATGAACCCTATAATGAATCCACATATCAATCTCTTTCTTAACATAAAGAATAGACTTCCATATATTGGAAGCATTATAATTTTGACTAGGCACATACCAACCATCATTATCCAACCTATACTTGCAAGGAAGGATCTTCTTCCACAAACTGTTACCCTCCATTTTTTTAATTTTTTTTTAATCGTTACTTTCATAAAAAAGAGCAAACGGTACTAAGAGAAAAATACTGAAAGCACAAAACAGGACAAACAAAAACCTAACAACTAGCAACTAAGGCCCTATCATAGAGAAGGCCACCTCTATATGGCTTTATTAACCTTCTCAATCGACTGAATACCCAAACCAGCTTGCGCCAAAGGATTCCAAACAGCCTCCCACTTCACTAGGTGATACCTCCTTTTCTCAATAGAATCATTCCGAAGGAAATCCCATTGAATTTATTCAATCCTTCGCGTAACATTTATAAGACATTTGAAGCAAGAAAGACTAAATTGGAATGTTAGATAGCACTGATTTAATCAATGTAATGCGACCTCCCATAGACAAATACTTACTTTCCCATGAGCTTAATTTTTTCTCAATGCTCTCCACCACAAAATCCCATAAAGATTTCTTTGGAAGCCTGATGCAATCCTAGGGTTAGAATGCAAGTGCCGGGGCACAATTAGGGTTCCCACTGGAACAATCACGATGAAGACAATCTCCACGATAAACTTACGCAAGGAAATTTTATTAACTCAAAAATCATTGAGATTATTAATCTCTACAATGCCATATTTATAATATTAGAGTCTTACGGACTAGGAAAGTAATCCTAATTAAACTAGGAAACAAAATAAGAATCCTACTTAAGTTAGAAACGAATCCTAATTACAATCTTACTAAACTTAAACTAATACTAATTAAAACTCAGAGAATTTCATGGGTCCCACATGTGGCCCACAAGTCTTGTTGCAAGGCCGTGATATTGCTGCTACATCATTCTCCCTAGGTGGGAAAAGAGTTCGTCCTCAAACTCGGCTCCTCTTCTTGATGTTACTTCTGTAGATAGTGTGCACGTGAAGCGCTTCCACGGTGAGACGAGAACGTGACCCTTTCTTTGGTGGCGTCGACTTCAAAGGACGGAGTGTGACTTGCTTTCACTATGCATAAATGTGTATGTGTTGTCGCGCATGCCATTAGTTCCATTCTTGTCATACATCCATGGACGACCTAACAAGATATCACAACTATCCATGAGTATCACATTACACCAAATTGTATCTGTATAATCTTCACCAATGGAAAAGGTAACTAGACATGTATATCGGATTTGCACTTCATCACCTATCTAGCAAAATAAGAACGATGATGCTTCCGAACTTTCAGCTGTAAGCGATCCACAAAAGCTTGGGATATAATATTCTAACAATTGCCTCCATCAATGACTACCATGCATTCCTGACCAGTAACTGTTCCTTTTGAGCGGAAAATATTTTTTCGCAGTCATTTTTTTGCAGTAGTCGATGTAGTTTCTTAGATGATCATGAGAGACTCAAGACCCTCTTCGGGCATAATATCCTCCACTTCCTCCATTTCATTCTCTTTAGGATCATCGGGAACATCTTTCACATTACTTTCATTCTCAATGAGGTGGATACGTTTTGGACATTCTGCTGCACAATGCCCTTCTTGTTTACAATTAAAGCATGTGAGCCTATTTTGATTTTCGGGCTTGGCGAAAACTTTCTCTGATGACGCACTCGGTTTGGAACCTGCAATGGAGGAATTCTTCTGCATAACCTATTTGGCTGCATTAAGTTTTTGGGCTTGATGATGTGCAATTCTGTCAGCTTTAAGAGCATGCTGAATAATCTCATCAACATTATTAAAATGCTTGAATGTGAGGATATCTTGAATGTCAAGTGTAAGCCCATTAAAGTATCTGTCAACTAAAACCTCATCATCTTCATTCAAACCACAACAGACTTGCATGGTCATAAACTCCTCAGAATACTCAACAACTGTTTTAGATCCTTGTTTCAAGTATTGAAAACGTGAACGCAGATCTCTTGAGTAATTAACAGGCAGGAATTTTTCCTTCAACAAATTTTTCATTTCAGCCCACGTGTCAAGAGGGTCAATTTGTTATAGTATCTCCTCTTCTTTTGCAACTCGGCCCACCATATCGCAGCATAATTGCGAAATCGAGTTGCCACTAGTGTAATCTTATAACCATCCGTCATTGGCTTATGTGTAAAAATATTTTCAACACACACTAACCAATCCAAGAATTCATCTGACTTTAATTTCCCATCATATTCTGAAATCACAAGTTTAATACCCAAATCACGATCAACATTGACGGCATGTGGATCTCGTTGATTCCGATTATGTCCTCCATCATCTCGATGATTATCCTCACGTCGATTAGTTTCCAAATTGGTTAATTGGGTCTCAATCCTTGCAAGAGTCTCTTACATTTGAACCATCATTACTGATAATTGCCCAATGGTTCCCCTCAAATCATCATCATTGTGAGAGGAAGACTCCACGTCAACCTGCTTCTTGGGAGGCTTTTTTTTTTTAATGCAAATTCAAAATGTTGGCTGACCTGATTTGTAGATCTACTCTCCACGAACACACTGGCAAAAACTGATCTGAAATCCGACTTTGATTGCTTCAATATCGCAGAAACAATGAGCCGTTGATTGGGCAAAAGTACTATTGACCAGATTATGCTGTGTGGGTTGGACTGATTGGGTCGGACCTGATCTTACCGGACCCGAACTGAAAAGCAGGCCCAACTGAGGCACTTGGCTCAACGAGGACACGTGGGCTAGAGAGAATACTTCTCTAAGCTTTTGTTTTGCTTCGGGGTTTGTGCAAGCAAAGAAACATAGGGCTCTTCACCTTAGCTGCTTACTGCTTCAACGAAGTGAGGAGGGAGCGATGAGATGAATGGGTCTATGAGATGATGCAGACGAAAAGGATGGCGAGGACGACGATGATGGTGAGGACGACAACAATGCAGCGCGGCGGGGGAAAGCTTGAGTGCTAGGTTTGGTGCTCGTCCTCTACTCCTTTGTTATGCTCTCTCTCTCTCTCTCTCTGTTTTTTTTTAATATGGGTTTGGGGATTGGGAGGCGAAGTGGTTTATGGGGTTCGGCTGGGTTGGGCGCAGGCAGGGAGTAGGGTGGTGTGGGATATGTGGGTTTAGGAGTTTGTGATTTTAGATTTTGGAGATGTTAGGGAAATTTGGGATTTAGGGCTATGGGTTGTAGCGGATTGGGTTTTGGGATTCTAGGAGATGGGAGATGGAGGTGTTTTCTGAATGGTGCGATTTGGGGTTGCGGTTTGGGTGTTACTGAAAATAGGTATTTCGGTGTCTCTGGGTTGGGTTTGGGGATTCCGGTGGAATGGGGTTCGGGTTGTGAAGAACGATGACAAGCGATGGATTTGGGGCTTCGGCAGATGGGTGAATGGTCGCAAGGATTTTAGTTTGGACTATGAGATGGGGGCGGGACAGTGGAGATGGAACGGTGTTGATGAACGATGGATAGGGGTAATCAACGCCGATCGATCGGAGATCGTTCGGCTCTGATACCAATTAATGCAATCCTAGGGTTAGGATGCAAGTGCCGGGGCACAATTAGGGTTCTCACTGGAACAATCACGATGAAGACAATCTCCACGATATAAACCCACGTAGGGAAATTTTATTAACTAAAAAATCACTGAGATTATTAATCTCTACAATGCCATATTTATAATAAAAGAGTCCTAAGGACTAGGAAAGTAATCCTAATTAAACTAGGAAACAAAATAAGAATCTTACCTAAGTTAGAAACTAATCCTAATTACAACCTTACTAAAAAACTCAGAAAATTTCATGGGTCCCACATGTGGCCCACGAGTCTTGTTGCAAGTCTGTGATATTGCTGCTGCATGAAAGCCCTAAACCAAGGATGAAAATAGCAGTAGCGGCGGGCGTAGCGGCCTGCCGCCAAAATGCTACGAAGCAAGCGATACGTAGCGTAGCTGGGATATGTAGCGGCGTAGCGGTGCGATTTGAAAAAATCACCAAAAAAATCTGAAAAAATTTCAGAAAATCCAGAAAATTGTAAAAATGAAAGAAAATGTGGTTCTTTTGCAAAAGTAAGTAAGAAAAGGGGGCGTAGCGGTGCCCTAAATACATGAGGTCCTGTATCGCTGTATAAATAGAAAATAATAGTAATGATGAGTTTTTTCACATGTATTCATGTTTCTTAGTCATGCTAACTTAAAAAGTAATGGAAAGCTCATAAAAAAAAATAGAACATGAAATAAAGGTATAAGAATTAAGAAAACTTAAGAGTTAGGTTAGGTCATTAGTCATTACTCAATACTCATTACTCATTAGTGAACATTAAACAATCAAATATCAATACTTTAACATTCAAGGTTCAAATTCAATCAAGTGGATGAACTATGAAGCATGAAGTGATCAACATTCAACACCAATTTAGAAATGACAAAGAATAGAGAGTTAGTGAAGGAAATAAGAATTCCTTAATCACCACCAAAACGAATGTCTACCAAGATTCAAGGGGCTATTGATGCAGCTGCAATTCCACGTTATTGCAACAAGAGGCATGGTCCACATGTGGGACCCGTACCATTCTGATTTATCAATTATTATTAATTTTTAAGAAGTTGTGTTTAGGAATAGTTTCTAATTTAGTAGAATTATTATTTGTTTCCTAGTTTGATTAGGATTGTTTCTTAGGGCTTAAGTTTCTTTTATTATAAATATAGCATTGTAGAGATCAATGATCTCAGAGTTCAAAATTGATTAATAAAATTCTCTGTGTGGATTTTTCGTTGGAGACTGTTTCTTCATCGTGTGATTGCTCCCGTGGGAACCCAATTGTGCCCTGGCACTTACATCCTAACCCTAGGATTGCATCAATTGGTATCAGAGCTGAACGATCCCTCGATCGTCGGCGTGATTACCCCTAACCGTCATCTGATCACCCATCTTCCTCCTCCTTCCCATCTGCCATCCCAACACCAAATCAACCAAACCAGTTACCCACCCACTTCAGAAACACCATACTCAAACTCTGAACCCATTCGCACCCCCCCTGCCAAAACCCAATTCACAGAATCTCTTCCAACCTAACTCTTGACACTCAACCCCACCTAGAACCCCCAAACTGAAACCCAAACCACAAAACCCTAATCGATCAAACCCCTTCACCACCCTAATCCCTGCCTACACCCAACCCAGCTGAATCCCATACTCCCTTTCGTCTCCCAATCGCACTCCTTCCAACCCAGAATTCAACCCAGAAAAAAAAAATTCAGAAGAAGAAGACGAACAACACAACAGAGAAGCAGACGAAAAGAAAGAAAGAAAGAAGCAGAAAAAAGAAGACGCAGCAGCGGAGAAGAGGAAGGAAACGTGTACCGTGCACCAGTCGATCGCCGTCATCTGTCTCGCCCTCCATCGCCATCATCCGCATCGTCGGAACATCATCGAGCCTGTGCCAACGCTATCCCCTGCGTCTTCGTCACAATAGCCTTCGCCTAGTGTAGCCTTGTCCGTCGTCGTCGCTTCAGCGTCGTCGTCGTCAACCCATCGCCACAGTCTCGACTTCAAACTCCATTTCCCAGGTCTTTTCTTCCTTCGTTGGAGCAACAGATAAGAGCTTCACTCCTTTTTCTCTTTCTTTGGGGCACTTGAATCAAAGCAGGGGAAGGAAGCCTGCACGTGCCAGCCTATTGGGCCCCATCTGAATTTGGGCCGAGTCCATTCCAGGCCTGAGTTCAATTCAACTCATTCACGGGTTGGGCCGGGTTCATATCTAGTTTTAAGTTTAGTCAATCCGACCCTTCTTGAGGTCCAACAGATTCTGCTGACATCATTACTGCATCACAGAATCTGATCAAATTGCAACTTTGGCGAAGATCAACAGTTGAGATTTCTTCTGATGATATCGTGCTCATCCATCGTCAGATTTTCGATCCGTCTTCGCTAGCGTGATCGCAATGAGTAGATCTAAACATCAGGTCAGTCAAAAATTTTAAATTTGCATTAAACAAAAAAAAAAAAAAAATGCCTCCCAAGAAGCAAGTAGAAGTGGAATCTTCCTCTCATAATGATGAAGATTTGAGAGGAACTGTTGCGGAATTATCAGCAAATGTTAATCAACTATCCACAATGATGGTTCAAATGCAAGACACTCTTGCGAGGATTGAAACCCGATTAACTACTTTAGAAACTAATCGGCGTGAGGATGATCATCATGGAAGACATAATCGGAATCAACGAGACCCACACGTGGTAAATGTTGATCGCGATTTGGGTATAAAAATTGTGATTCCTGAATATGATGGGAAGTTGAAACCAGATGAGTTCTTAGATTGGTTAGTGTGTGTTGAAAATATTTTTGCACATAAACCAATTTCGGATGATCATAAAATTACACTGGTGGCAACTTGTTTTCGCAATTATGCTGCAATATGGTGGGCCGAGTTGCAAAAGAAGAGATATCAACAAATTGACCCTGTTGACACCTGGGCCGAGATGAAAAATCTATTGAAGCAAAAATTCTTGCCTGTCAATTACTCCAGAGATCTGCGTTCACGTTTTTAATACTTAAAACAAGGATCTAAGACAGTTGTTGAGTATTCTGAGGAGTTTATGACAATGCAAGGTCGCTGTGGTTTGAATGAAGATGATGAGATCTTAGTTGACCGATACTTTAATGGGCTTACACTTGATATTCAAGATATCCTCACATTCAAGCATTTCGATAATGTTGATGAGATTATTCAACATGCTATCAAGGCTGAGGGAATTGCAATTCATCAAGCCCGAAAACTTAATGCAGCTAAATGGGGTATGCAGAAGAATTTCTCCAGTTCTAAACCGAGTACATCGTCGGAGAAAGTTTTCCCCAAGCCCGAGGGACAAAATAGGCTCGCATGTTTTAATTGTAAACGACAAGGGCATCGTGCAGCAGAATGTCCAAAACGTCTCAACCTCATTGAGAATGAAAGTAATGTGATAGATACTCCAGAAGAGCCTAAAGAGACTGACACAGTGGAAATTGTGGATTGTCTGCCTGAGGAGGGTCTTGAGTCTCTCATGGTCATCCAAGAACCAACATGGACTACTGAGAAGAAATGGCTGCGAGAAAACATTTTCCGTTCCAAAGGAAACGTCAATGGTAAAGAATGTACAGTCATTGATGGAGGCAGTTGTCAGAATCTCATCTCCTAAGCTTTTGTGGATCGCTTACAGCTGAAAGTTCAGAAGCGTCATCGTCCTTATTTTGCTAGATGGTTAATGACAGGTAATGAAGTGCAAGTCCGATATGCATGTCCAGTTACCTTTTCCATTGGTGCAGATTATACAGATACAGTTTGGTGTAATGTGATACCCATGGATAGTTGTGATATTTTGTTGGGTCGTCCATGGATGTATGACAAGAATGGCACTAGTGGCATGCGTGACAACACATACACATTTATGCATGGTGTAAAGCAAGTCACACTCCGTCCTATGAAGCCAACACCACCAAAGCATGGGTCCAATTCTCGTCTCACCAAGGATGCGCTTCACGTGCACACTATCTATAGAAGTAACATCAAGAAGAAGAGCCGAGTTCGAGGTCGAACTCTTTTCCAACCCGGGGAGAATGATGCAGCAGCAATTCCACGTTATTGCAACAAGAGGCGTGGTCCACATGTGGGACCCGTACCATTCTGATTTATCAATTGTTATTAATTTTTAAGAAGTTGTGTTTAGGAATAGTTTCTAATTTAGTAGAATTATTATTTGTTTCCTAGTTTGATTAGGATTGTTTCTTAGGGCTTAAGTTTCTTTTATTATAAATATAGCATTGTAGAGATCAATGATCTCAGAGTTCAGAATTGATTAATAAAATTCCCTATGTGGATTTTTCGTTGGAGACTGTTTCTTCATCGTATGATTGTTCCCGTGGGAACCCAATTGTACCCTGGCACTTGCATTCTAAATAAGAATCTTCATCTAGGTATGTGATTTTTTTTCAACTTTTGAGATTATCACTCTCTAACTACTATGAATCACAACATAATGGCATCATTGGCTTGTTTTATTGTAGATCCATGCTTCCTTTTGATCTTGCATGCATATCTTTTGTTTTTTTTTTAATATTGTTATTTTTATTTTCGGATTTATGTTATTTTTATTGTAGATCCATGCTTCCTTTTGATCTTGCATCCGCTATGGGCCGCCACGGATGTGACGGCCGATATTTTGGTTGTAGCGTGGCGGTATCGCCCGCCACGGCCGATATATCGGCCGTCATGCTACGTGGCGGCCGCATTTTAAATCCATGCCCTAAACATAAAGGCAACCCCAAATACTTTGAAGGAAGTTTTCTAGCTTTACAACCAAAAACATTGGCAAATAAATCAACCTGATTAACTTCCATCCACAGCCCAATGAACTAACGTTTCTCATAGTTAATTTTCAATCCCAACAACACTTCAAACCATTTCAAAATGAGTTTCATATTATTCACGTAGGCCAAAGAAGCATCACAAAAAATAATAGTATCATCTGAAAACTGTAAATGAGTTACCTCACGTGCTTCATTACCAACAGAAAGTCTAGCTTCATATGATTAGCTCTCCCCATCATTACATTTAAAGCTTCTGCCACAATAGCAAAGAGCATCGGAGATGAAGAATCTCCTCGTCGAAGACCTCTAGAACTTTTAAAATATTCTTTCAAAGAGCCAACGACACACAACTATGAATCCACTGATACCATTTATTTCCAAACCCCATTCTTTCCATCAAGTACCGAAGAAACCCTCAATGCACCATATGATATGCCTTTTCAAAATCTAATTTGAAAAACCAGGACAAAATTGCCGATTCCTTGAATCAATGCCCTTGTGGGCAATCAACACACTCAAATTTGACGACCATTCACAAAAGCTCCTTGAATATCTGAAATAATTTCTGGAACCACCATCCTTAAACGGTTAGCAAGAACTTTGGCAAGGATTTTATATAAACTGCCAATCAAACTAATAGGCCTATAATCCTTAAGGGAAATAGCTCCATCTTTCTTTTGGTTTAAAGCAATGAAAGAAGCACCCAACTCACCTGTTATTGTTAAGACACCATTATCATAGAATTCATTACAGAAGATAAAGAAATCATCATCTAATAAATCCCAAAAGTGTTGAAAAAGTACTTTA
The DNA here is from genome assembly GCA_003546025.1 of Camphora micrantha. Taxonomy (NCBI): domain Eukaryota; kingdom Viridiplantae; phylum Streptophyta; class Magnoliopsida; order Laurales; family Lauraceae; genus Camphora; species Camphora micrantha. The sequence goes on along the minus strand of QPKB01000010.1, from coordinate 4,201,751 downwards.
GGAAAGCCATCTAGACCCAGAGCACAATAACCACCAAGATAAAAAACAGCTTGTTTGATTTCATGCTTCCAGAGCCATTGGGTTAGAGAGTTGAGTCAGTTGACTAAAAGAAATCCCATCCATCCTTGGTCTCAACTTCATATCTCCTGTATATAATTGATGAAAAAAATGAACAATCTTTCTTTCAATATGAGTCCTACTTTCCCACATTCTTCCTCTAGCAGAAATGAAATTTATACAATTAACACACCGACAAGCATTAGCAATCGCATGAAAAAGCATTGCATTCTGGTCTCCTGCCTCTAACCAATTATTTCTTGATCTTTGCTTCCATTTAATCTCTTCTTGAAAAATCAGCTTGCGAAGATCTTTTTGGAGTAAAGATCTATTAACATGATCATCTTCCAAGAGAATACCATCTTCTTCTTTGACATCTATAATCTGAATATCAGCTAACAAGTGGTTCTTTCTTTCCTCAATACTACCAAAAACTTCCTTCTTCCATTCTTGCATTTTCTTTTTAAGAACTTTAATTTTTGAACTAACTGATATCCCATCCATCCTCTTAACTGAAAAGGAGGTCCACCATTTTTTAACCAAGTCTTCAAAACCATAAAATTTCATAATGGAATGGAGGACCACCCCAATCTTCATACTTGTCTCATGCAAGAGAGGACAATGATCCGAGATTGGCGGGGCCTGCGCCCTTCGAGTATAGTCTGAAAATAGATCTAACCAATCAGTCAAAAAGAAAAAACGATCCAGTCACAGGAACTTCCTGTAAATTTGACCACATAAATTTAGCACCTCTCGAGGGCAAATCTACAAGATCGTGAAAATTAGTCCTGTCATTAAACTCCCTCATAGCTAGACTAAAAGAACAGCCTCTTTTTTTTTTCTTTCCATATGAAAACCTGATGACATTGAAATCACCTCCAATAACCCATGGATGACTCCGAAGTCTCTACCCAAACAAAGCAGACATGTAACATCCCTCAACAAAGCAGACACAGCAAATCTCCTCACGTGTTCATCCAACTTAACCCATAGAGCCACATTCCACACAGGTAAGATAACCCTTGAGTCGCCGACTGAAGTGCACAAAACAGACTAATAAGTAGGCCAAGGATGTTATCAAAATAAAAAAAAGGTAGGCCAAGGACAGAAAGATCTAAAAGTCTGGTCTAGTCTCCTGAAGAAATAAACATTCACCTTTTACTAACTTAAACATGCCTTTCACAACTGCACGCTTAGAGACTGAATTCATACCATGAATGTTCCAGGAAAGAATCTTCATAAAAAAAAATAATAATAAAAAATAAAAAAATAAAAAATTGAAACTAGATCGCTCATCCTCAGTTGGACGGTCATAATTTATTGAAAAAGCCAACTTATCTAACTCTCTGTGTTTTTTATTTCTTTCTACTTTGAGTACCCACTCTTCTACAATTCTGTTCCTCTGTTAACATCTCATGAATAAAACTTTTCAAGTCCTCTATTCTACCCTCCATGGAAATGCCTAAAATTTTAGCAATTTCAAACATTTTCTCCTCAACTAACTCATTAGTTGCCTTCTCTCCACAATTTGACCGTGATTTATCCACAGCATCTTCCTTCTCTTCTGAGCTCAAAGAGCCTATGATCCCCCCATTTTATAATCATCCCCAGATTCAGATTCAGATCCCCATCTGAGGAATAAGAGGTTCTCTGAGCAACTTCATTAAAAGCTTTTATGGAGGTAGAATCAATATTAGCAACTGGCCCCGCCTGGACCCCACAGCAACCAACCTAATTTTCCTGTTGAATGGAAATACAATTCCCATGAGATCATTTAAAATAGGACTCACATGGGAATTTTTATTTGTCTCAGGGGCATTTAAGTCATTCAATAACTCATTGAAAACCCCTTAAATAGTAGGGCACCTCTACCAGGAGTGCGACGAAAGAAATTCATCTCCGTAGAATCTGTTGGATGCTTCGGGCTAGTGGAGATTCTGGGCGGAGTTTTTGCAACTTCAGATCTTTCTTCCTCTTGCACATGTAATGTTGCTGAATCTCCAGTGAGAAATGTGGGTAACTGAAAACCCAAATCCCTTGATTCCACTCCCTGATTTAATGGGAAATCTTCCCTCATTGATTTGCCTGAGTTTTCCATCATCGCTGGTTTCTGACAAGAAGTCTCTGGCATCCGAGTGTTTTTTGAGCTTCTGCCCCTTTCTACAATGCTAATACTAACACAAAATCGAACGCCGAGCTTTGGTGGCAATTGTTGCTGAGGATCCCTCAAGATTAGGATACGAACCCTATCTATTCGTATCTTTTTCTTTGCTTCCTCATCAATGTCCAGCACTACCCCCAAGTACTCACCCAATCAACTAAACACCCTTTCATCCCAAGCATGAAGAGGAATACCTTCCAACTGGATCCAACTTGGCTGTAGAACAGGTCCCAACACTTCCGCCCATCAATCCAACCTTTGAATCACAGAATCAGTCTAATAGCAACTGAGTCCAAGCATTCGCGAGAAGTCTTTTTGTGAAGAGGGCATAATCCAAAACAAAGTGGAATTAAGTCTCTTCACTACCGCTTGACCCCTTCTAGAAAACAACCAATCTTCGATAGCATATTCGTTAACATCCAGGCAGCAAATAGTAACAACAAAGGAGTTATCCACCTCCTTTCTCAGAAAAGATGCCAAGGATGCTGCTTAACCACCTTACAATATCCTTCGTCCACTATCCAAACCTGATCAATTCCCTTTTTCCCCGCATCTCCCTTGAAAAGATCAGCTATAGAACCTCCTCTTCTGTTCAAATCTGTAACAACGATTTGATCTTTCTTCTCTGGAACTGATTTGACCTGGCCAAACTTTTTTGGATTATGATCAATAACTCTAGCCTTTTGAACCATATCCTCATGCCATAAACTAGGCTGCCATCGAATCTTTGGATTGCTCAATTCACATCCCATTCAGTTTTATACTGCACAAAACCAAAACCTCTTCCTTTCCCAGATGTTTTTTCTTTAGGCAGAAAAACATCAAACACTGGTCCTGCCTCTTAAAAAACATCAGAAGTCTCGTTGTTGTCAGAGTCGGAGAGAGATTAGAGACAACAAAGACCAGCAAATCTTTGTTGCTTCCCTTTTTAAAGTACTACAACTCTTTATTGCTTCCTTTATTAAGTACTAATATGATTGTAGGGTCTACTAGATTTTTTACAAGTCCGATAACATCTTTGTACAATCTTAACAAATATATTCATAATACACTTTCGATTTAGTGCCTAATGGATTAGCTACCTCGTTACTCTATTGTTGGCTGCCTCATTACTCTATATATTGATATAATCAAATTTGAATTTTTTCCATAACTTTTCAATGAGTTTACTTGCGAGGAGAGTGCATTTTGTTATGTACATACGATATAAACCCAACTCGGTCTCCACAATTATTAGATTACTGCTGTATAAGTTGCTTTATAACTTTCTCTTAAAGAATTATTACATTCTTGTCTTAGATTTTTCTTTATAACTCTCTTGAAGTTCAAATATGCGACTCATAAGTTTGATATCTAAATAGTTTGCACTCTAGATATATCTGCTTTTTTAATAAAGATATACCAGAGTTCTCATGCTCCATTTCATGGGCATTTCCTTTTCCTTTAAAAAAAAGATTCAAAATCTTGTTAGATAATTTGGTTGACCAAAGAAGGCTCCTCATGTTCCCTAAAATAGAAAAAGACTTCTCTGATCCATCATAATCCACTTTGAGTAGAATGCCGTCTTCTTCTTCAGCTTTACCAGGGCTGCCCTTTCTTCTCTTTCAGATATTTTGTTACTCTGGTTTGGTGGCTTTTTTTTTTTTTTTTAAGAATAAATCTCTTTATCTGGTTCTGATTGTATATCATTGTCGTACTTTGTATTTAAGACCAAGTTGTTAAAATACATTTTCTATTTATCCTTTACATGGTTTTCTTCCTCCAATACCGTATTATTTTCATCTTTAGTTCCTCTGTCTTGTTTTGAGAGGCTAATAAATAATTTTTTACACTTCTTGAAAAGAGCTTTGTTGTCTCCAGGTTTTTCTCTGTTTTGTTTATTAAAATAACTTTTTCTCCTGTTTGTGGTATTTTACTAAAGAAAAGACAAAGATGACAGTAAAAACTAGTGAATTGGTAGGATCAAAGATAACTTGTTCATATGAAGCATTCGACCTAAAGACAGAGATACATATTTCTATAACTCCCTACCAAGCAACCTTGGAATTCCCCCCCTTCAATTTTGAGGTTTCTTTCAATTTCTTAGTGACGAAGAAAATTGACAGTGAAGAAATAGCTAAAAGAGGGGCGTTTTTTAAGTGTAACTCTATATATATGGGAGATACTCCTATGAGAGCATCTCTCACCTTACTATAGGAGATGTTCCTTTGTCTTCTCTGTTTGCTCTTTTTAATGAAAGCAAACATTCAATAAATAAATAAAGGTGGGGGCCCTCATCCATATTTAATGCAAACAACTTAAATATGAGGGCCCCCACCTTTATCTCTCATAGTAAGGTGAGTGATGCTCTCATAAGAGCATCTCCCTATATATATATATATATATATATGCTCTTGTACAAGCTTGTGGTCTTATGTCTAGGGCCGCCTACTAGTCCATCCGAGTGGACCATCCAAACCCTCCCCTCCTATTACACGGTCCCACTGGGTTTTGATAGATCCGAATGGAGTGAACCATTGGATCGAGGGTCAATTTTATTGTTTTATATAAAGCCGTTAAACTTGCAGGCCACGGAAGAATGGGTTAGAGGTATTAGGTTGACTTCAAATTTGATGTATAGATTGACCCCACTTGGATCTTTCAATCCCCCCTTGTACCATGATTTGTGGGGTTCCAAGTGGGGCCCACTACGTGGCTTGTACTATAAGACTGCAAGGGAAGCTTTTACAGGAGCATTACTTATATATATATATATATAGATATATAGATATATGAATGAAAATTCTCAAAAACGCCCCACTTTAAAAATGCCCCTTTTTCCACCCCATTTTTTTGGTCATGGGGGCCATGTTGAGTCATTCTATGAGAGTAATTCTCACACTACTGTAAGAGTAAGGGGGGAGGACCCTCATATTTAGGCTGCTGGCATTGAATATGGATCCAATGGGTCCCCCCCTTACTCTCGTAGGAGCATCTCATATATATATATATATATATAGAGAGAGAGAGAGAGACACACCCCATTTAGCTAACACCACCCAAGCTTTATGCATTTAGGTGCGATCTAAGAGGCAACTAATATAAAGAATATAATGAGCTGAAAGATTAATTAGCATTGTGATTAGGGTAATCCGATCCACATAGGACAAATATTGTTTTTTCCATGTAGTCAACTTCTTTTCAAATTTCTCAACAAGAAGATCCAGGTAGATTTCAACATTTGATTATTCTCAATGGGCAACCCTCAGAAACGAATCAACAACTGGCTCATTCTCCAATTTACCTTGTTGGCTGCAGGCTAGTTTTAGTCTTAAGAACAGTCCAACCCCATCGACACACTCTTTGATAAGTTTATCTTCAATCCTGAAACATAGCTCAAAACAACTCTAAATTCTTTAGCAATCCGCTCCCAATCTGTTGAACTAAACTGGGTTATTTCATCATCGAAGAGGGACTTAAATGGCAAGTTGTATTATTTTAAATAGATAGCCAATGATGTACTCGGAGACACTACAGGGAAGAAGAGTTGTGTCGAAAGAAAACTGGGTGTGGACTGCATAGGGTTAACAGGCCATGTGTACAATGTCTGTGATGATGGGTTGGACAAATGATCACTGTTGCTAACTTGCAAATATACCTAAGAGTTGAAGACTCATTGAACATAATTGACGTAATGTGGGTAATGCAAAGTTCATTCGTCTAGTATCATGGAGGGCTTGGCTGAATTGATCCATTTAAATTGGATGAAAATACTGCTTTACTCAATCAGTATTGAAAAGTAAGACATCACTGTCTGTTACATATCAAAGTTATGTGCCTTTGACTCCATTGCTGTGAATAATTTCCTTTCTACCATAAATAAAATTTAGCATCAGGTTTCTTCAGTATCCAACATGGATAATTTTAGAAAATGGATCATGTATTTATCAGGTGGTTGTGATTTCACTTAATGACCAATGCATATCTATGAGTTTCAGACTCCAAAATTTCTAGAAAATGAAGAATTCTTACATAAAAATTTTCATTGTGTAGGTGACGAGGCTGCTCAAAGCGATGATTCATCTTGGAGTATGGATTGTTCTACTGTTCTCAAAGTTAAAGATATACATATAAGCTCTCCGATTTTAGCTGCAAAAAGCCCATTCTTTTATAAGGTAAGATCTGACTTCATTGTTCAATGTCTACCCCTTTTCTGAGATGGCTTATTTTGTAACCATTCTTTTGAAGCTTTTCTCAAACGGCATGCAAGAATCACAGCAGCGCAATATATCCATACGCATCAATGCTTCAGGTATATCTAAAATAGTTGCAACTATTCCAGCCTTGTGTTTGTCATCAATTGCATTATTTTGGTGGTTTAGAATGTTCATGGTTTCAACTGTAAAGAGGATATTTCAACTATGAAGTTAAGCGTGTTGTTTTTATTTATTTCTTCATGGTGAGCTATCAACTTTCATCCCAATATTCCTTTTATCCTAGGTCCTACGTTCCTCCGGTTTGGTGGCATCACTTGTTCCAATATTCCTTTTATCCGTTCTCTACTATATGTTTCTTCAAACAAGTAATGAATGTATTTATTTTTCTCTCGTAAGGATATATTTTTATTCTCTATTCTTTCCCTGTGGCACAGAGGAGGCTGCATTTATGGAGCTTTTGGGTTTCATATACCGAGGAACTTTATCAACAACTACACCTCCCGCATTGTTGGATGTTCTTATGGCTGCAGACAAGTTTGAGGTTGCTTCGTGCATGAGGCACTGTTGCCGGTTGTTAAGGAACTTGCCCATGACACCAGAATCGGCATTACTTTATCTAGAGCTTCCTTCCAATGTTTTAATTGCTGATGCTGTTCAACCGTTGACTGATGCAGCCAAACAATACCTTGCCACACGCTACAAGGACATAAGCAAGTGAGTCCCTGTTTTAACTAGCAACAAATTTCTAAAGGTAGAAGGGGCGCAGGATGCTTCTGTCAAAAAGTATATTCATTGTGTTTCAGGTGAAACCTCTGTGTGTTGCCATGCTGTGGAAGAACAGAAAAGCTGAACTGCATATTTTGCATCTATGGTTTTCTGCATTACTACAAACACAGTAGAATAGAGGATGATCTTTTTTGCAGGGACTGTTCATGCAAATGCACCATGAATTGAAAGGTTTGGTTTCTGATCTGTTCGGCATGAGTCCCTTTTTTTTTAACTGATAATTTTCAAAGAATTGGATTTTCTCATTTTTGATGCATTTTCCTTTATTTTTCCAGAAGCCTATTGCAGTTAAAATATAATTGTGGGACATAGGCAAGTCAGTCTGAGAGTTTCACATTTTTGGCTGATGGCTCTATGAATACCTTTGCAGCTTACATATGACAATATATTTTCGCGGATGCTGGGATGGATTCATCATGTTACTGCTACAAATCTTTTGTGTAATCATTGAAAAAAAAAAAGTGTTTTCCCCCTCCCTTTGATCTGGTATACTCTCTGTTTTGTTTGATCTGACGTCTTCTGCTTTGTGGATGTGTGTATTCAGCAGAATTAAAAACTGTCAGTGAGACTTTCTCCCGGTTATCTTGATAATTTGCTGCAATTTTCCTTTGTTTTGAAGTAATTTTTTTTCATCTTGATTGAAGCTGATTGCTACAAAGTTCTCCTGTGACGTGCTTCCTTTTCTTTCTCCGATGAATAGATTGTGTAGGAAAATGTCCAAACATGAATGATTATTCAATGTGTAACTCTTATTATGATTTGTGATTCTTACAGTTCTAATGCTTTTAATCTTTATGAAGATACCGTGTTTTCGATTCCTCAGGTACCAAGATGAGGTGCTAAACTTACCCATAGCTGGGATTGAGGCGATATTTTGCAGCGATGATCTTCAAGTGGCATCTGAAGATAATGTCTATGAGCTTTTGTTGAGGTGGGCTCGTGCCCATTACCCAAAGTTAGAGGAACGGCGTGAGGTTTTGGGATCACGCCTAGGCCGTCTCATCCGTTTCCCCTTCATGACCTGTCGAAAGCTGAAGAAAGTTCTCACATGCAATGACTTTGACCATGATCTCGCCTCCAAGGTCGTCCTTGAGGCCCTCTTCTTCAAGGCAGAGACCCCACATCGCCAGCGAACCCTTGCCTCCGAGGATTCCCCCACCAACAAGCGCTTTGTCGAGCGTGCATACAAGTACCGTCCGGTGAAGGTTGTGGAGTTTGAGCAGCCCTACCAGCAGTGTGTTGTCTACCTTGACCTCAAGAAAGCAGAGTGTGAGAATCTCCTTCCTGGTGGCCGTATCTACTCTCAGGCATTCCACCTTGGTGGGCAGGGCTTCTTTCTCTCGGCCCACTGCAACATGGACCAGCAGAGCGCATTCCACTGCTTTGGACTCTTCTTGGGGATGCAGGAAAAAGGATCGGTGAGTTTTGCAGTGGACTATGAGTTTGCTGCAAGGACAAAGGTCACTGGGGAGTTCGTGAGCAAGTACAAGGGCAACTACACCTTCACCGGTGGGAAGGCAGTTGGCTACCGGAACCTTTTTGCCATCCCATGGTCAAATTTCATCGCAGAGGACAGCCTTTTTTTCATCGATGGCGTACTCCACTTGAGAGCAGAGCTCACTATAAGGAAACAACAGTGAGATGGGACAAAGATGTGTTCCTCCTCTGCCCAAACTCAATTTTCTCCTTTAAAAATATTATAAAGAGGTGGAATCTCGCTCTTCTTGTTTGCTTGTATGTAATGCACCGTATTTAATGCATGTATGCTTTTCTGTTTGGAGGATCATGTGACATTGCCTATCTTTATACCCATGATTATTAGATGCTATTTTGGTTGAGAGAGAGAGAGAGAGAGAGAGAGAGAGATGAACCCCACACTCCACATTCATACTTCAGAACACGCACCATTTTGCGAATTCATGAGAGAGAGAGAGAGAGAGAGAGAGAGAGAGATGAACCCCACTCTACATTCGTACTTCAGAACACCATATAGCCAATTCATTGGGTCCGTTGCATTTGCATAGAGGCTAAACGATCTGTGTCTAGATGAAATGAGGTGAGCGAGCCTCAGTTTCGACAGTCAAATATGCTGCCCAGTTCATCCTTGGGTTATCTGATCTGTTCTATTTTGTATGCCTCCATATTTGTGTTCCATCTTTGGGCGGCAACTGACACCTATGATGTCCTTTTAAGTAGGATGAGATTTGCCTACTTAGCTTTTACATAAGCCGGACAAATGATGACAATTTGCTTCTGCAATCGCTGCTTCACAGAAAGACATTTTTGGTGCCAGCCAACTTTACCTCATTTCATCTAAATGCTAAAACATCTGTCTGCTTAGGATACAGTAAGATCTGCTGGGGCAAATGCTAAGAATATATGGGAGGTCCCTGAGATTATTGTCCCCAACAACACAACCCTACCGTACCAATACAATGTCTGCTCTTCAGAAATTTCAATGTCATTTGGCATGTTAGGTTGGTTGTTAGCAGGACAGGCATATGAATTGCAAATACCAAGACCTTCTTTTCCTTGGGTTTGACGTTGCAACTTGCAAGCCACTATATGGGCCTTCAGGTGAGTCCCAACTATCCTTAAATGAAAATGCGACTGATTATTTGGACCCCCTGGAGGACGTGGTTGTGCAATGAGAGGATTTCACGCTCTGTGGATCATCTTTTCCATGGAAGGGAATAATCACGCATTCTTACACCTCATAAGAAATTGGAATTTTCTTTGTAGAGGAAAATTCATTCCATGAAAAATCAGAACAAAAGAATCCTCTTGTTACTCAAATCTATCCTAGAGTAGGACTAGGTACATGATGGAATGCTAGTAAGAGCATGATGGGCATAATTCCTACATTGTTCCCTATTCTGTGTTGAGATCAAGTTGTGCTGAGACCAGGCTAAGATCAGATCATGTTAGACTGTACCATGCAAACTTTGTTTGACAACACTATATTATTAGACTCTTCTGATGAGAATTTGTAATGCAAAACTTGTTTATTAAGGAATAGAATCAAGAGAATGTGATAATATGGTGAACTAAAATTAATTATGAATATTCATCGAAAAGCTTTATAGAGCCCATGGGGCCTACCTTTAAAAATACGAAATGGGACCTGCTTTTATGAATTAGAACATGGGCCACCCTGTATTGGAATTGAAACGTGGGCCACCTTTTGCGATCGTGGATGGAAAACTCACCTTAATGAATTACGTGGGCACACCTTAATGAATTGTTGTATATGGGCACCACTTCAGAAATTACAACATGCGACTCACCTTTGGAATTAGAACATAGGGCCTACTCCTATAGGAATTTAAACGTGGGCCCACCTATAGGAATTTCAACCTCATGTAGGAAGTGTTGTGCATGGGAACCACCTTTAGAAATTAGAAAATAGAGCCCACCTCTAAGAATTACAACACATGCACACCTTCAGAAGTTACAACAACACGCAAGTATTGTCATACATAGACCATTGGTGCTCCTGTAAGTGTGTGAAATCTAAGGACAACCATTGGAATCGAATTGGGTTCCATTTTACAACCCAGGACCCTACTTAGATGGCTACAAGGGTCAAGGTGGCTACATAGGTCAAGGATAAGCCCGACCCTTGACTTGGGTCTAGTGTATCCCAAACAATCCAAATGAAAGGTCAATGAGCCCACATATGATCAAGTCATAAAAGGAATAGAATCTGGGAAGTGACTGTCTGCAGTGTACCCAATCAACATCATGGATAGCCTGGTCAACCGGGTGCATTGCAGACCAACACACAAGAACTTGGCAAACAGGCCAACTCTCTGGATTTATAGTGTGGCTGGTCGACAGCATGGGTAGCCAGGTCAGCCAGCTACACAGAGGAACCTGGGGACTTGCCTGCCAATAGCCTTTAGTTACGCAGTGTACCCGTTTGACATCATGGGCGGCCGGTCAACCGGATACACAAAACCTCCAATAGCCTTTAGTTAATTGGATTCCGCAGTGTCCCCGATGGACATCATGGATACCTAGTTGACCAGGTACACACGAATTGCTCAGATTTCTGCCTCTTCTATTTTCCATCAAAACTCCATCAATTTCCATCAATTCCGACCCAGATCTACACCAATACATCTCCATACATCAAATCCTCCTCATACATCATAATTCCATCACAAATGGGCCATTAATCTTCTAATTGGGGGATTACCATCCATCGATGGCCAAAAACACATAAATGACCTTTAAAAGAAATAGATCCACACATCATAGCATCCATTCAACCATATCAATTACAGAGATTAACCTCAACACTGCATATTGGGGCTTATACTAGAGTACACTTATCCACTTGATCTCCATATTCTCCTCTATGATTGATGTGGTTGGAATTGTCATGAAAGATGGCTTAAACTCGGAAGAAAGAGCAAAAGCATTTGTCCTAGCAGATTCGATGAGAAATATATTAAAAATCACTAACAAACTATCAAAGGCATTGCAGCAAAATGAACAAGATATTGTGAATGTGATGACACTAGTTAAAATATTGAAGCAACGACGGCAAATCATGACAGACAATGGGTGAAATCCTCTTGTAAAGAAAAGAACAACATGACTGATAAGTTCATATCCTGAGAGCAATCACAACGCAAGCTGAAGAATTGACAGACCATCATCAATGTTATGTCAAATTATTCTACACCACCATTGACATGCAACTTTAAAAAAACTTAACAACCATTTTTTTGACACAAACACCAAATTTCTAATTTACAATGCTTACCTCCACTTTCAGACAAGCAAAAATTGGTCCGCCTTATTCAATTTTATCCAACCAATTTTTTCGCAACGGATCTTATGGTGGTTGACAACCAAATAAACATATAATATCAATATACATTTCAGTTATTTTTAAGACTAAATGATATTAGCGACCTTGCTAAGAAAATATTTGAGATGAAAAAAAGGCTTTTTTTTGGTATCCATTAGTTTACTTGCTCGAGACAGTGGTACTCATTTCACCTGTTGCTAGAGCTTCTGCTATGCATATCGTAAAGAAGCAATTACGTAATTGAATAGGAGCTGAATGGATAAATAATTGCTTAGTCACATACATCAATATTTTTCCCATGCGCCATGCTTCCCGAACATGAAAATCCATCAAGGACAGCTGTAAATAGTCCTGTCATAATTGAATTGGTTATTGAGTACAACCATCTTGACATTTTTCGTACAATTTTTGGTTTTTTTTTTTTTTTTTTTGGTTGGTGGGGGTGGGGGTTTAGGGGGTGGGTTCCGCAATGAAAATTAACCATTCAAATAAAATATCAGGGCAATTTTCATTGCGGAACCGACCCCACAAACCATCATCACCACCACAAATAAACCCCCACCACCACTACCAAATCCCCAAACTTGGTAGGGATCTTCGGTACAGCATATTCTAAGGCTTCTAGGGAGACATTTTTCAATTATAAAAGAGAAGAGTTCCTCACTATCAATTAGAATATCATACCAAATAAATACGAAAAAAAAGGCGAAATCTCGCCTTTGGCTCCCATGCCAGGATAGACGCCACATTCGAACATAACCATTTGAGTCCATTATCAACAGACATTGACATCATCTTCAGTTCCGTCCCACTGCAGTGGCAAAACTAAAACTAAAACTATAGGAATTTTGCCACTATGTCAAAAGTTCAGAATGCAAAACTACTATGGCACCATCCTAACCTGTAATCAAGTCATCTAAACAATCACAAATTTAGTATTCTTTTATCAGTAATCAGTATCCATACAATTCTTAGCAAAAAATAAAAAGAAAAAGAATTCAATAGAGTACAATTAATTCCTTTTTGTTAAGAAAACAAGATTTTTCGGCCAATTGATTTTTCAATATTCAGATGTTACAGAAAATTAAAAATTAAAATAACAATAAGTACAAATACAAATTATGCATCTGCATCATTCTATATTACCACCTACAGCCCAACATTTCTAGGAGTCCTGCGTGTTTTTTTTTTTTTTTTGTCCTGCGCCTTTAACTCAGAGTCGCATATTATGGAGGGCAGGGATTGAATCCGCAACAGAAGAGAATGAGAACAGGAAAAACAAAATCCAATCCAACCCCTACTCTAAACCTTTTAAGTCCATCCTCCAATTTGTCTTCCTAATCTTTTCTTCTCCCTCTTTATTTTTTTTAAGCAGAAGTGAAATGTCAGACCTTCTGAATCACATTCTAAGCTTCTTTTAGGCTACCAGGCAAACAAAGAAAACCGGGTGGCACATGAGGTTGCAGATTCTAGTCATGTTACCATTCAAATAAAAAAAAAAAGAAAAGAACAAAACAAACCAAAAAAAAAAAAAAAAAAAAAGGACGAAGACCATTCTGCAGAAACTCCATGTTTAGACTGAAACAAGCTGAAATTCTACACTGAATCTCTGAACTATCATGTATGTTTACCATTTTAGTATTAACAAATAGACAGTCATTATAGACAGAACTCACTTAACATTACCCATCTTTTGCCATACTGTAAAAGTGTCCGTCTATCTTCAAATATTTACTCACACAAGAAATTCTTAATCGATCTTTTACTTGCGACAACATAGACCCTGCGTTGGCACAACCTTGTAAATGGTTACAGCATAACTCTACTTCTGTACTTACTGCTTAAGCAAATTAGCACACGACAATCAGGACACACCCTAGAGGTTTCACGATAGCTTATTCAGACAGCCCAATCCCCCAACGATCACAATTCACAAATCACAACATTACAATCCAGATATAATCAAGTAACCTTACAGTGACCCCATCCACCATAACCCAACATTGATATCCTTCCCATCCAAAACAAGTCAACCTATCAGTGTCATGAAATATTCAATGTTCTCAGCATTTTTAACGCATTCAAAACCACCCCAGCTTCCCATCAAACCAATATTCCGCTCATAACAAGGTTGAATGGGACTCAGCCAGTGAAGTCTTGAAGAAAGATGGTCCAGAACAGGGACCAGCAGTTGGCCTTCTACTTTCTCAGTAAATATTTTAATGTGCAATGATTTCTTCATAAACAAGGTTTGTAACCAAAAGTTGTAACACGTATAACTTCCTAAACATGATTTAAGATTGATATATAACATGAATCTTCAACTTCACAGGTTTTAACATCATCACTAGAGCTAGTTGGATGAATGATATTTTGAAGGAGTCTGCCTTCTAGTCTTCTTCGAGGTACCAGCCAATTGATTTTTCCTTCAATGAAATACATACTATCCCCAAAAAGAAGACAAAATAATAGCACTTGATCTTAATGGAACAAATGACTGCTCAAAGGATTCCTGACTATATCTAGAGCATCATCCCATCCCTTGACAACTCACTATGATTGACCCACAAGCCTAACTTGCATCCCAATTGAGGGTAGCTCTGACTGCTCAAAGGGGCTTCATTTGGACACACCAAACCATCAACACCGTCTGAAAAAGATATGGCTTTAGTCTAAAAGTCCTGCACCATATTTCTTCCAAAGGGCCCAAATTAGAGCAATATGTACCCAAAAAACCATCTATGGCGCCTCAGCGTACTAATTTGCTTAGCTACAAGCATACAACCACATTTCCAAAGAAAATGTATGGGCAAAGAAAAATCACTAATGCAACAATCTGACACTCGGTCACTGGCAAGCAAAAATAAATAAATAAATAATAATAATCCTTACCCTTAATGCAAGTGGTGATAAGTTTCGTGATGCAGAATGGGGTAAAGATTGCAGGGCAGGTAGGGGAAGAAAGGAGTTGATAGGGCAAGCCCATGGCATCACACCATTCCTCTCGCAGGAGAGAGAAGAGAGCGAAAGCACTCAAACAGTTTTTCTTTCATTAATCAAGTCTAAAAGCCAAAGAGGCATTACAATGCTTTAATTATGAAAAAACATAACCCTTTTTTTGTTCTTTTTCATCTCAGTTGATAGAAGAGGTGGGAGGGTGCTGAGCTTGAAGCTGACCAGCACTGCGAGGATGATGTTTGCAAACCGACGGGAAGTGACAACGGCCTGCTTTGATTTTCACAGGGTAGAGAGAACTTGGGTGGGATGAAGTAGAATACTTCGATGGGTGACGACCGATTGCATAGCCCGGAGGCCACGAGGAAGATATACACCTCCAACAATGAGATCAAGCCCTAAGACTCAAAACCCTAAGATCACTTAGGGGAAATACCCCAAAGGGGAACTCACAAGAACAATTCTGAAATCTTATTAAAAATATAGCATAAACATTACAATAGGGGACTCCTCTATATATAGAGTAACACTCTTTCTTAATAACCAAGACATTTTAAAATAAGAAACTACCTAATCTTAATCAAAATAGAATTTTGGAAGTAAATATAATAAGCAACTCTACTAATTTAGCTACTACCTAAACTAATGATAGGGATCTCAAAATTAGAGATCATGTGGACCCTATCAAGCGGGTCCATCAGGGCCTATGGGTCCTGATCTTGGATCTCCTGCATCAACGATGATGATCAAGGTGGCTTCAACAGGATGACGATGATGGGGACTGACAATGATGACGGGATGACAATGATGGGTTCAGTAAGCTGGGTATGGTATGTATGGGATTCCGCCAAAGGAGTATGGTAGGGAAGGGGCTCGGCCAATTGGTTTATGGCTTGGGAAGATGCGGCAATGCACGATTTGGGGTTTTAAGGATTCAACTATGGGGAATTAGCTCAATAGGACTCTATTGATGTGGATTTGGTGGGTATAGGATTCGGCTGATGTAGGTTGGGAATGGAGATGTTTGACTAATGTAGGGGGCTAGGACAATTTAGAATGGATCATTTTTAGTCAAATAAACCCTGTTTCAGACTTTTCAAACAGCATCTAAGATCAGAAAAACGACACTCACAAAATAATTCATACAATACTTAATGCCAAGGCAGATGATGTCGCTCTTACGAATGCTTGAGTATTTGATCTTAGCCCTAACCAATCTGGACCTTCTCCTCTATGCCTCATCATGTTACGAAATTGATAGAGAGGGGACCAGTTAAACATTTCCCCTACTAACTATCTCTTAGGCAATGCTAGTTCACAAAGAGTCTTGGTTCTAAAAATATCCCTTTGCTAAAGCTCAAGTAAGAAACCTTTAGGACTTTACCAAATCCAAAACTCCATGAATTTCAAAATAACAAAAACAAGAGTGGTGGTCACGTGCACATGGCAGCAGATGTGAGGTTCACATCTAACATTTTCCTCACTTAGTCCAATGTAACCGCACTGAATAAGAAGAAACTATTCTAGTGGATAACTGACTTTATAAAAATATAAATAAATAAAAAGACAAAGAACAAGAAGAAGATGAAGACTAAATGACTCGTAGATCCTAAAAAATGCTTCTTCGGGCTTTAACATTAAACTCATCAAGGTTTAAATGTCACTCAAGAAAAGTAAGTGCGAATATATCATAATGTAACAAGTATTTCTGGGTCATGTCAGAAACGATCCCATTAAAAGTCTTTTGTAACAAACTTTACAAACAGTTTCTCTAACTGTAACATTTTGGTGCCTTTTATCATCATCCATTTAATTTAGGCTATATATTTCATGTGGGATGGATCATGTTCTCGAGGTTTAAAGATCATGTCAAATGGAATTTTTGTTTATTAGATTTCCTATAAAGAAAAGAGTTGTGCCACCACCCCACATTATGATTAAGAAACAAGATACTCATGTGTCTGAGGCTCTGAGCACATAAACATGCTATAAAGATTAGGTTAGCAATTTCCCGGTGTCTATTAAAAACCTTGATAGTGGGAGTGATCACCATATGAACAGGCCTGTGCTAATTATTGCATGACTACTATCAACATACTTGACTAACATAAGCACTTGGTGAATATAGGGTTAAACCCAACAGAAACATTGTAAGGTAAAAGCAGATTTTCAAATTTCAAGACGTAAACAACTTTCAAGGAGGTGATTACTCGTCTAGTCTTTCCAAAATAAAGGTCAAGTTGAGTTCAAGTAATGATCTTTACAAAATTAATATGTTTTCTCATATATGCTGTGACATCGAACCAAGAGGATGATAATTGTGGAGCCTACAGATATGTCGTCACACATCACCACACCCACAAGCATAACACACTATTAGACTTGTTTTGGATTTTAGAAACATTAAATCAAGTCAGTAACATTTAGTTTTTAGTTGAGCTTAAAGGTTTGTGGCCAGGGGGTTTTTCTATAGAAATCAAGACTCCTTGTAAATTCAGAGTATGAAACAAATAATTATTAAGAAAAAGTTATTTAACCCCTTCTCTCTCCTTGAACTCACATTTGGGTAGGCATCCACAGTACAAGGCATGGATGAGAAAATTCAGATCTCTAAAAGTTACGACCAAAGATCCAAGCATCATTATAGTGATCCTTTTTTCTTTTTTCTTTTTTTCTTTTTTTAAATGGAGAATGGTTTAAATTATTATTTATATTATATTGTAAGTGTTGTTTTTGTGAACTTAGATAGATCACATATGCATTTGTTAATTCCAACATGAAATTAATAAATACATATTTGATCTTATCTAAAATTACGACAACACCACCACTTGCAAAATTTAAATAATAATGTAAACCATGCCTAAAGCCATGGAAGAGATAAAAAATCTAGTTGAAGTCCCTCACAATAAACATTTAAATCTCTAACCTCAACCCTTACCACAATCTAAATCTTCTCGTTTAAACCCCCACTACATTAAGTGATTATATGACTTGAATCTGCACCTCATGATTGTAACAATAAGGACCAACTTTTGCCATAGGCTCTCGTCTGCCCCGGCATATTGTAGAGTTGATGACTACCCTCTTGTATTCTAATATAGGAGAGACCACCCTAACCTTGTTTAACAATTATCCCCCAAGTACTCGTAATACATAAAGGAACCTTGGTTTTCATGGGGAATATATTTTAGAATAACATGTAACCCATTAAAAGGAATTATATAGAAACTAACATTCTTTAGTTGATGGTTGTAGCTCAGCTGGTTAGGGACATGAGTTTCTGTCAGTATATGAGTTAGACTCCTGAGAGAGAGAGAGAGAGAGAGAGAGAGAGAGAGGAACTTTTTATTTCCCCCCTAGAAAAACACTATACATGATGCAATTTCTTGATAACCAAGCATACCAACTTCATGTAATTTTTTGTGCTAAAAAAATTGCATCATTTATGGTGCTTTTTTACTTTTGTATGGGTGTGTCTTCTTTGTTCTTTTTCTTTTCTTTTTTTTTTTTTTTTGGTGGTTGTTGTTGTATTGTTGCTGTTTTTGTGTGTGTGTGTGTGTGTTTCTTTTCTCTTTCTTTTTTTGAGGAAGAGGAGGAAGGGGGGAGGGACATGAAGGTTAATTTATGTTCCCCTTTTTTCCCTACAAGGAGAACTAGAACTCACACTCATGTCCCTAACTAGCTAAGCTACAGCCAGGAAATAAATATGGTCAGTTTATTTTATAACTCCTTTAGTGGATATAGGTTTATTAGTAAGAGCTTGTTTTAGAAATGCAAAAAGATTCATATAAAAAAGTAAGTATAAGCATTGAAGATAAATTCTTAAAAGTGTACCAATGGTTGATAAAAACTTCATCCAAAACTTCTTTATAAACAACGTTTCTTATATTACCATGTGATTATCTTTGTTTAATGGTAAGATTCTTAGACCTGATCTTCATATCACTCACAATACTGCTACATATAGTTGTCCATGCGTAAAAACAGATCTCGTATAATGCCAACATTTCACCTAGCCTTTTCTTGATAATTTATGCATACAACAGAAGTACAGGAAATTGTCCTCATTTAAATGTGAAAGGTCATTCTATGTCTGTCGATTACAGTCCGGATCAAGGAATCTAAACTCTTAACATTATGATTGAAGAATCTAAACTATTTCACCTATGCTTGTACCTCTTGTGATTTCAGCTTCTCTGACTCGTTGGCCAAGTTGCTCGACAATCAATCTCGTTCCATTCCACAAACAATTCAATTAATTTGAATCTCCCATCAACATTATTGGTGGACCAACTTCTAGTTCAAGTGATTTGGTATTCCACTAAACTTTAATGTGTAGAAATTGTGGTGCATACAAAATGTTCAACTCATTATCTTGAATGTCTGCTATATTATGCAGACAAATACCTTTTTATTTCACCAAGTAGCATGCTCAACGTGACATCATTTACCTTATCAACATCATCATTTGTTGACACAAGAATTGCATGCCCTTATAGAGTATTCAATGTTTTGTCTGTAATTTTTTTGTAAACATTGCGAAATAAGTCCATCATATCTTCCTTCTCAGTGGAGCATTTCACCCGATAACAAAACATTTGGTACTTCTACCCAATTGCATTCTTCATTATTATTATATCCAATTGAAAAATATTCAATCCTGAGTAGATCAGGGAAAGAAGAAAATGAAGAATAATAATAAGAAGAATTACCTGATCAAACAAAAAACCTTTATTGAACTGACAGGAGCTATAATCTTTATTAAATTTAGAGGAACTTGACCAGTAATCTATTTAGAGTCATTTTATGTAAACTGAATGAAAGGGATTTACATACTAAGCTTATATAGTAATCTTGTTCTAAAGTAAATTATTCTATATGATTTAATACAGTATACTAATCATTTAAAGCAAAGAAGAGTATACTAAACAATTCTATACAATTTAGTATAATGTAGTAATTCTTTCCGTTTAAGATTACTATACAGTTCCTTAGGAGGTTGTGCTGAACCGTATATTAACTTTAAGAAATTACGGAAAGGATCCTTTTTTTCTTTTCTGATTGGGAAGAATCCTAAAAGATTAGGAAAAGGAGAAACTGTATAATCTTAAAACATTAAGAATTTTAGGAAATGGACGAACCAAATAATAATCTTAAAAGAAAGATAAAAAAAGAGATCTTAGAAAATTAGGAAATGAAGAAACCTCATAGCAATCTAAAAGGAAAGATCAAGGAAAGGATCTTAAAGATTAGGGAAGGGATGAACTATATAATCTAAAAAGGTTAAGAAAAGAAGAGTAAAAGATTAGGAAAAGGAGGAACCATAAGATATCAAAAGATCAAGGAAAGGATCTTAAAAGATTATGAAAGAGAGGAAACATATAACGTCAAAAGACCAAGGAAGGTTCTTAAAAGATTAGGAAAGGGAGCAACTGTATAATAATCTTGAAAGATTAGTAATCGTAAAAGATTTCATGTATAGAGTCAAAATTATTATAGCAGATTTTCCAATTTAAAGTAAAAATTGTTGTGGGCTCAATTGTAAGAGTAAGCCGTCAAAAATGAATGCAAAATTCTCAGTTATAATATCAGTTCTCCATTATAATAATAAAACATATAACATTAGTTCTCCATTACCTTTATAAATTTCTATACTTGCTTGCATACTCATGCTTAGCCAGGTACCTTTTGCTATCAACTTTGAATGGCAATGGAGCCCATATATTTTTTTTCTTTTTTTTTTTTTTTTTTTTTTTTTTTTTTTTTTTTTGAATGATGACTAAATTTTATTCAAAGTAGCACATCAGTATAAGAAAGATATGCTAGATGGCTACCTAAAAGCCCACCTAAAAGGAAACAAACACCCACACAACACTATTAAATCAAAGCAACACTACATGATTAACAAACATGGGGCTATTGGAATCTCCCTCTTTAGCCAAGCCATCCACTGCAGAATTTGTACTACTTTTGTCATAAGAATAGGAGACAACCATGTCCTTAGATAGCTCTATGACCCCCTAGATGATATCCCACAACGTCCAAGAAGCAGTACCAGGCACCAAAGCCCACCTAATGGCACAAGCTAAGTCCTCTTCCACAATGACATAGCAGTGGTTGAGGCAGTGAACTTCTCAAAGGCTTAACCAAAAAGCTTATGCGCCCCCACCCCACCCACACCAAAAAAAAAAAAAAAAAGGTCATCAAAGTATATCCCTCATTGTTCCAAAGAAGACCTCCCAATCCCACAAAACCCGGATTACCTACTAACTCTCCTGTCAAAATTAAATTTGACAAAACCCTGGGGCGGAGGGGTTCATTGCGGATGAGTAGAAGGCTTTCACAACAAAGAAAATAAAATCCCAGGCCAATATCTCATGATAGTTCCCAGATGTTAGAGATACCAGACGCCCAAAATGCAAACATAGAATTTAGCCTTTTCTAGCAATCAATCCAAGGAAGAGATCATATCTTCAAAGCATCCTTCATTCATTTCCCTCGAAAGCACCAAATAACAACTAAGAACAAATGGCTCCACATTGTTCTCTCCCTTCCCAAACCCACTGCCATTCTCCATGCTTCAAATAAGTATAAAGAATTGTGGAAAACCCAGCTACAAGAAACCATCCCAGAATGGATTTCCATAACACTTGAGACACCTTACACTTCAGAATTAGATGATCAATCGATTCTGAATCAACTAGGCAAAGAGGACATGCATTCACAATATAGATCCTCCTCTTTCAAAGATTATCCATAGTAAGAATAATGGACTAATGCATGCCAGCTGACCAAAAGCAACCACCTGCTATGGCGCTTTGAGCTTCCAGATGCTAGCCACCAGAGGAGGACATAGGGCATCGTCCGACATTATCGGATAGAAAGTTGCAACAAAGAAATTCCCTTCCGTCGATTTCACCCAAATTTGCCGATTTCCATCTTCCTGAGAAGAGCAACCGCCATCAAGCATCACTAGAAGATAATGAAATAGCAACAATTCCTCCTTCATTAGATTCTGTGAGAAAAAAGAGCCCACACGATCTCATTCCCCACTTTGGAGAGATAATCACCAACCAGAACTCACTTATCATGCACACAACGAAAAAGCTCTAGGAACTGATAGACCAATGGACTGTCTCCCCACCATTTATCTTTCCAAAAAAGAATTCTATCACCAGAGCCAACCCTAAATCTGATGGTGTCTAGAAAAGCCACCCAAATAGTCAGATATGCTTTCCAGAAAGCTGAATTAAGGGCACTCGAAGATGGTAGATCCCATCCATCTCTTCTGACCCCAACCATAGTGACTTGCTTCCATAAGCCTTCCAAACTGCCCCCAATTCTCTAAACGCACTTCCCGTCACGCTCCCAAATCGGATTAGTGCAGCCATCCGAATCTTGGGGCGTGAGTTTAGGATTTATGGAATGAGGTGAGGATATAAAAATTCCATCTCTAGCATGAAACCTTACAGTTCCCAAGCAAAGCCCAATTCATAAGAGTTAGGGACCTAAAGCCTAGTGCTCCTTCCATATTAGGTTTGCAAATAGGGGCCCACTTAACAAAATGAAACTTCTTTAGCCCACATTCTCCTTTAAGAGTAAGATCAAAATCAAGTCAACAATAGTATAATGATCAGGTATTTCTTTTTGTTTTCAATTTTTCACATTTGAAATTGTGAGTCAGTTAGTTATGGGACAGCCACAAGCTTCCTAAATGTGTTGCTACGAGGTCTCCGTGCATATAGCAAAGCCACTATATTTGAGTCAGCTTTTCAATTTGCGCAATGTTTCATATGTTAATAATATTTAAAAAAAATTGTGGATGGAGTGCCACTGCCCCATGCTTTGCATGAGTTAATTCTCATTGTTACAAAATTCATTTTGTTTTGGTCGGTTTTTCTGAATTATTTCAGTTCCTCCACTAAAACGGACCAAGTAAACCACCCCCCCCTCCCCCCCCCCCCCCCCAAAACAAAAAAAACCCTCTTCTTTTCTTTCCTCAAAAAAAATAGCCCAGAAATTTGTTCTAGTTCACTATGATGCCCACATACGGCAAGAGCATGCCATGGCCAATGCAGGGTGATAAGAAAAAAAGAGGAAGGATCCCAAAAGCTTCGCTTTTCATTATCAATAATCTTAGTCTCCCAAAGACAAGAGGTTTTACATCACTTGTATAGGAAAATAATAACACCTAAAACTAATCTGGATTCTAGACCATCCAAACACATTGATGACAAGGATTAAAACATACAAATAAACCATTAAATAGGTTAAAATAAAAATCTAAATAAGCTAAAACATGAAAATAGATGGGTTGGGCACAAAGAGCTTGGTCGAGATTGATGAGCTGGGCCCATTGGCAGGCTGACCCATGGCTCTATCTTGCATCACAGGGACACAGATTTTACACATAAAAAGTGAAGTATCGGATACAATATGTTGCCCACTATGAAGTATCCATGCATCATAGCCAGTTCAGAAAAATTTTCCTACCACTATAAGCCTATTTGATGCAGTGCGATCCAAGAAAAAGAGGCCCCATTAATAGGCCCCACCAAGGAACCCTACAATGATTTGCTTTCTTTAAATAGTTTAGAAATTTTAGGCCCCATTAATGGGCCCTAGCCACGATCATGGTGAAGAAAGCAAATCATTGTAGGGTTCCTTGGTGGGGCCCATTAATGGGGCCTCTTTTTCTTGGATTGCCCTGCATCACTATTGCAACAAAAGTTGCTTGATAATAGGCCTTTAACAGATTTGACACTAACTTTGGACTTTTCACGACTTCGAAGTACCCCTAGACACAACTCTCTCCTCTCTATCGACAATCTACGTGAACGTTGGCCACTTCTCTACTATGTTTGAGACTTGACATGTTGAAGATTTAACATCCTCTCTATGGGCCATCGCCCTAAATTGGGGGCCTTACCTTGCACATTGTAACCAAATAAAGAACCACCTAGAACTCTGACGTTGACTTGATTTTAAGGTAATTCTTTCATCTGGGAGGAAAATATCAATGACCATACCTACCTCATTAAATATAGTGCATAGATCTACTGCAGAAACCTCTTGAGACAGATTAGAAACAAGAGAGTGGAGATTGCTCCACCAGCAGGAACCATCCACCATTCTTGACATCATCTCAACACTTACACCCTAACAACCTTCTGACATAACAGAAACAAAAATTTCTCCTTGAATTATATGTATGCAAGATATATCAACACAACAATAGGTTTTTCTTTTTATTTTATGTTTTTTTAGAAAGGTCGCAACGATTGTGATAGTGATTAGTCCAGTCATTAGTGAAGAAAGAGATCAATTCAGTTATTCACCGAAACTTCCCCATAGAGAAAACTGAACACCAATTCTCATATTGGAAAAACCCGTAAAAAAAAATTAAAAAAAAAATGCATTACTGACTGACAACCTTTCATCATCAAAACGGGATATAAACATAAACCCATGCATTCATCAGCACAAATTGAAATTTTGATTCAAAATAAAACTCTAACTGAATAGAGAGATAGAGACCTCGGTCCTAACCAATGAAACTCCAGATCAAAGAGAATAAAGTAAAACAATAAACTTAAATATTCCAAATAGAGAGATAGAGACCTTGGTCCTAACCAATGAAACTCCGGATCAAGGAGAATGAAGTAAAACAATAAATTTAAATATTCCATATGACTTTAGATAAATTATCATAATCACCAAAGGCTTGATCCGACCATGTTGGGGTCAGCTACATGAATTCTGTTTTTCGATTGCAGTCTATCCTAGGCTAAATCCTCAGATATGGTGCACATCTTCATGTCTATCCTAACTACTTCCATCCATGTTCTCTTCACCCCGCCCCTTTGCCTTGAGGGCCATCACCCAGCTTAATGAAACTTTAATCTCGCCGGCTCTATTGTTGGCCTTCATTGGACATGTCCAAAGCACCTGAATCCACTCTCTCTTTAATATATCACCTATTGATGCTACCCCTAAATGCATCACTACTAAAAAAAAAAATTTAAAAAAAAAAAAAAAGCATCCTTGTTAAACAATCTTTACTGAATCCGTATTGCAAATATAGACCCAGATGCATTGTCATCATTGAAAATTGCTGTTAAACATAAACAGAGATATCGACTATAAACCCCAACAATGAACTCGAGACAATGGAATAGGATGAAACACCAATTAAAATGTTACATACAACTACAAAAACAAATAAGAAAGATGGCAAAACTGATAGACAATCTTTATTAACAAATCCATACATAATTATAAACCCATATTAGTCAACATCACTGTTACCGTCAATTATGGAAGAGATAGATATGTAGAGTTAAGAGGAATAATTGACTAGATAATTTTTATCATCAAATCTCTATCACACTAACTATAAACCCACATACTCATCATAATCATCTACAACGTCAACTAAACATAAAACCATTAATAAAAGAGACAGATATAGACAGTTCAGAGTTATTTGTAAGACAATCTTTATCATTGAATCCGAATATAAATACAACCCACATCCGTAGTCACCATGAACTTGAGTTAAAACATAAAGTTCTTCAGGAAGAGATATAGATAAAGAGTTCAAACTTCAAAGTAATTACTCATAGACAATATTTATCATCACCAAATTGAATCTGCATATAAAAACATAAACCCACCAGCAGCATCAATGTCACCCATAAATCAAAATATGGAATTGAAAGTAAAGGTGGAGTGGAATGGGGGTGGGGGGGTTGCCTTAGATCTTGTCGATGTCCTCGTCCTCGAACTCGATGTAGTCATCACCAGCGTTGTCGTCCTCCTCGTCAAGGCCGGCGGCTATGCCCTCGTTGAGGCGCATGGTGTCGGGGAGCTCGCCGTAGGCCTTGAGGAGGCGGGCCTCGTCAGGCATGTATTTGAGGATGACGTCGGCCTTGTCGTCCTGGTAGTCGCGGAGGCCGACAAGGATGATGTCTCCGGCGGCGATCCAGACCTTCTTGTGCATCTTGCCGCGGATGTGGCAGAGGCGTTTGGTGCCGTCGATGCACATGGCCTCGCAGCGGCCGTTTCCGAGCATTCGGAGGACTTGGGCGTACTCCTGGCCGTCCTCCTTGAAGACCAGCTCTCGCTTCTCGTCGTCTGCTTCGTTCTTTCCTCTCTTCCTGTTCTTACCTCCCTTTCCCTTGTTCTTCGGCATCGCTGCTTCTTCTTCTTCTTCTTCTTCTTCTTCTTCTTGCTGAGGAAACCCTAAAGCTAACCCTAGATGATTTCCTCTTTTGTGAAGAATCACTTAACCCTAGCTTTCTTTCGTTTTCCTTGGCGGCTGCTTCTTCTTCTTCTTCTTCTTTCTTGCAGAAGAAGAGCTTTGAAACCCTAACGCTGGCTTTCCGATGCGGTTTGTCGGGTTCTAAACTTCTAATATGGATGACTTTGCTTCCTTGCTTATATTATAATAATAAGGTTTGGGTTAAGGAAAGGAATTAGGATTAGGATGCAACAAGTACAGCTTCTTATAGGATTAGGAATTTTGGATGCAAAGAGCCCTAGGTCGGGCCAGGCTTGGACAATTTTTTGCGGGTCCTAAAATTTGAGGGCGTATCTAGGAACGGTACTAAACACGGCTTAGCCCCGCTCTGACCTTTTTTTTTATTTTTTATTTAATATTATAAATATTTTTATATATGTAAATATATGCTAGAATTCCCTTACAAGGTCGGGGTAAGAAGATGGAGATATAAAGACAATTTCTTATCTCATACCCATTATAAAATGCCCTAAAAACTCATAAACAAGTATATTTGGTTAATTTCATCTCTATTTAATTATTTTAGTCAAATATGATACTTAATATATAAGTAACAAGTGTTGAATGGTTGTTTCTGCTCTTTTCTTCTAATTTTATTATTTCTTATTTAGGTTTTTCTATATTATCTTTATATATTCTTGTTAGTACAAAACGGGGGCGCACTCCTGTTTATAGTGATTTTTTAAGTACATTTACTTTTGTGATTGAAATCCGACAACTCTTAATAGTCAGGTCAATATTAAATTAAAAATAGTGTCAGTGCATAAAAGGTAGGTGAATGTAAATAGTTTAGGTTTCTTGGAAATAAGATTCTACTAGAATGATTTGGTATATGGAAATTCCTGTAAAAAGTGTGAGTAGAATGGACTCTTTAATCATCTTTCTTCCTTAATAAAATAAATAAAATTGAGTATAATAGACTATTCTTTCGTCAATATTTCCTCTTATTCCCTTTTTTCTCTCCCTAAACTCCTACTCCACCCAAAAGGCCTAACACTGACCGTCATCACCTTCACTAGTAACGGATGGTGGCCATGGGATGTCGCTGGCAGCATCTCACATTAGTCGAATGGCTTTCTTTTTAATCCTAGGTTCTAAAAAATCCCAAAATAGGTGTTTTGAGTTGCAAAAAGATGTGACTACCAACACATGGTTTGAATTGAGATGCTTTTCCCTTTATCAAGGTAATAATTTGCTATTTTTTTTGTTGCATACGCTTGATTTTGTTTTGTTTATTTAGATGGCGTCAAATTCGCATGACAAAGTTTGACAATCAAATTAGAAATGAAATGAACATTGGCGAGGATTAAGAAGATCAGTCATATGCACTAACTTGAAAGATTCGATGGATTAAGGGGTGTTTGGATAAATGGATAACATAATATCAACAAACTTATATATTATAAGATTTCATTATCATAGAATAAAGGGGATTTTACGCACAAAGAACCTAATAGTCACTTTCCACACCGAAATATACCCTCCAGTTCTGACAGAACTAGATCAAGCATCTTGTAGCGATCTGGTAAAAAATTTTAAAAAAATGGAAGAACGACGTTAACGTCTCATAACCACTCTTATAAAAAGGGAGGTTTTGATGCTCTTTATTATAGATGCTTGGTTTTCTCCTCCTATTTTCTCTCCTCTTGCTACATGGAAAAGGCATCTTGGAGATGCCGAGGGCACGACGGAAACATGATATTGCTTATATGAATTTTTCTTTAATCTCCTCTATGCTTTCTTCTTGTTTTGAACATAGTCATTTACTTTCACGCCTTAGAATAGATTGAATGAGAGATTGGAGTACAGAAATGGGTATTTCGTATAGCTATTCCATTTGTAGAGAGACCAAGTGCTAGTATCATCTAATAACTTTAATATTTAGATATGAATCGCCAAGCAGAATGTCAATTAAAATGGGTGCAGCTAGGGTTTGTTTTCATCAAAATGGAACACAAACCTGAGGCTGCACCCATTTCATTGACATATTATTTTGAGATCCATATCCTAAGATCAGACTTATAAGATGAATATCAGCATCCACTCTCTCTCTCCAAATGTAAAAGCAAAACGAATTATTATTTTCTGTATCTCTATCTGTCATCCATTCTATGCTCTTACTTGATAGGAAAATTGTAGTGTTTAGTTAACGAGCGACGTTAATGTCACACAAATAAGCGACGATAGCATATTTGATATAATCAAAGAACAGATGCCTCATTACACATCAAAAATTATGGAATTTTCCAAGCATGATAATACATTGTTGTATGATCAAGAACTTTACGTCAGTACAGTAATAAACAGTGGCGTTGAGCCCGACACTTACAGAATCTTAAACACAAATCCGAATAAAGGTGTATGGAGGCTGAAAATTCAACAAAAGGAGTGGGTGGCACAGTGCAGTCTAAGACAAGTAGATGAAATTGATTATATGAGGACAAACCATGCTCTGATAAGTAGTCTAATTAAGAGATGGTGGCCAGAGACCAATACATTCTACCTTCCATCCGGCGAAGCAATGGTAACACTTGAGGATGTTGCCTATATATATGGATTACCGATTGATGGTCCTATTGTAACTGGCTTTATCTTCTCTAAGCATAGAGTTGTATCTACATGTCAAGAGCTGTTGGGAATGGCTCCAAGAATAGGTTCAAATACAATCGGTGCTATAATAAAATTCAAATTGCTACAGGATAACTTTGGCCCTGAGATTGAAAAGAATGAGAAATTAAAGACAAGGGCTTAGCTATTCACCCTAGTCAAGGGCCAAATTGTTGCTAATGCCAATGGATCAAGAAGGCAGCCATGAGTACTTGAATTGTTTAGAGAGTTCAAGCCCTATGCGTAGGGTCCAACATGTCTTGCAAACTTGTACATATTACTATCAAGGGCGGATACATTTATAAGGGAAGATGATTTGAACCCAATGGATGTTGATATAGATCGACATATGGATGTAGATATCAAAAAAGGAAGAAAGTACATGTCATGCAAAATGATAGGGTAATATATCTCTGTAGAGTATACATTGTCTACACTGCTTCATCAAATGAACATAATCTACGCTGCTTCATCAGAGTTCATCAAATGAACTTATTGTATATGTATATCACCATACATTCAACATTCAACTCGTAGACCATACATTACAGTGGACGTACATACAAAAAAGGGCTATCAAACCTAAAACATGAAAAGGCTAAACAATGAAGAAGGCTAAACAACCGCCTAGTTAAAGACTAAAATGCAGGCAAATGCATAAAAATGTTCAACGAAGAAAGCTAAACAACTGCCTAAATACATATAAATGTTAAACGAAGAAGGATAAATAACCAAGTGCAATAAACCCTTAACAACAAAGTACGTAGTTAAACATTAGAATGCTAACGAGGAAGTATGTTAAACGACATTAACATCAGTATGTTAAACGACATTATCGTCCCTCTCTAGTAAAAAAAATCCACAAAAATGCATGAAAATGTTAAACTGCAATGCCCTAATTCCGGATACCGAGAAAACCGTTAAGGTATCCGAAGTTGGCGCGTTACTTTCCGGAAAATCGAAGAACTTCCAAGATCGTAGGTCCGTAGTGAGATCCAATTTAAAACCTTTTGAACATTATAATAACAATGGTTAAATTGCGAAAGCATATGAAATTTAGCGGAAGCAAATATAAGATATCACATATCTATGTCAAATGTAGCAGGGCTGAAATCCAGCCTAATGTGTCAAAGTAATGAAAATCAAAGGTTTATTATATATTTCAACTACTACCCTGCTCACTACAAGCATCACTCTAAAAACCCAGACAAAGAAGTGAATACTCAAACCCCCGGTGCCGGCTCTCCAACCTCTAGCTTGACCTCCTGGTCGGCTGGTCTCCATCCGTAGTGACCAGCTACGAGCGCCTCAACGAGAACGAGCGCACTGTCCTCGTAGTCGGGGTCGAAACATAAGCACCAAGAATAGATCAGATCTAAAAATCTGGCAAGTCACAGTATACAAGTAACATAGGATATATGCATCAAAAGAGTAGAGACGATCATATAGTTAAAGAGAGTAACAAAATATAGTATTTAGATAGTTAAGCAAGTGAAGCATTTAGAATGAGGATAAACATAATATCTAATCTAACACAACATGGCACATTCACACAAGCTGGATATCGCGGGATATTATGCCGCGGCCTTCCCATACAGAACACAGTCGTGGCAGGAATCTCACCAGTGCTAGGGAATGACAAGCCCTACAAATCACTCTCATCAACCTCACCACACTCATCACTTGGGACACCGGACCCAGTATCATACTGTCCTTCTAAAATATAGCTCATCATGATAGCTCACTCAACACTCAACACTCAAATAACTCATAACAATGATAAATGTCGAGCTTAGAACAACTGAGTGAATGTTTATGCCGACTCAAAGAAACAATGTAGGTCTGTGTCTGTCGAGGCTTTGTCATGCGTGAACAAGGTTCTAACAAAGTCTCTAAGAGGTCCAAGTATCAATTCACTCCATGGATCATAATCTAGGTTGAAGTCCAATCATTGGATCCATACCAAGGCCCATCAAATACATGGCCTGGTCTGTAACAGTCCACATGAGGTAACAAGTCATTTTCTAATAATAAACAGTCAATTCTCATCCATAATTAGTTATAAGTTCATAATAATCAGTCTCTCCAACCTAGGGTATCACATATACATACTTAGGTCATAAAAGAGCCCGCCTAGTCATAGACACGGGTCAATGTTCACTCAATCACATCACCAGGTTACCTCTAAGAGCCTGTTTCTTTGCAGGAATTCCTGGAATTCATGTTTGCTGGAATTCACAAAATTTGAGATGTTAGAATTCTAGAATGCTGCTCAATTCCGACATTTATGAATTTTCTGTTTCTTTCATCTTAGAATTTCTGCCAGGGAACTTCATGCAACTTTAATTCCACAAATTTTCCATTTCATAACTACTTAAATTCTTGAGTGGGATTTTACATGTTTATGCACTTTATGTTACACCCCAGCCCGAGTTAATTAAGATTAACTCTAATTAATCGAGTTTAAAGCAAATTAAGCATGATTAATCAACTTAATGGTGATTAGTGACTAAAATGGGTCAAATTAATTTCATTTGAGTAAATTATACATAATGGAATGAAATTGAGAGAGATTGATTTAATTGAGGTGAGTTTAGACCCAAATTAGTTAAGTTAAGAACTTTTTCGTAAATATGAATTTATACATATTTCGTCAAATGTGGTAAAAATTGATGTCAACATGTATATCTCGATGAGTCTATTAATATTTATAACATACATGTTTTCATTTGACTTCAAATGAAGCAATTGAGTCTTCATTTGACTCAAATTAAAAATAAGTATTAGGAAGGGGTTTTAGTGCAAAAATGACCTCCTATAAAGTTCTAAAAGAACCCATTTCAGTCGATGAAATGCTCCTTCAGTTGTAACAACAGAGAGAGTGAGAGTTCAGAGTTTTTTTCTTCTTTCTTTAATCCTTCTTCATCAAGTGCTCGGAAAAGGATATCACAAGTAATTATAGACAAAGGAATTGTGTGCTTCATCTTTCTCATTTTATAGCTTGATTTCTCAATTCTCTGGAGTTTAAGTTTGAGAAAAATTACAGAATTTCTGTCTTTGAGTTACAAGTAAGTGATTTGGATTCTTTTTCAGATTTGAGTGTTGTAAATGATTTCTAGCACAACCCATTCAAGAAATTCTATTTTGATTTGTCTTATGATGTTAGGTTTTTTAAGGAGGTTTCAATTGAGATTTTGATCTCAGATTTCAAAGTTAATAAAGAGGGTTTTGTGTTAAATCACAGCTATAAAGGCGAGTATAAATAGTTATTGTGATTAAATGCTAGTTACTATAGATTTCTTCTTGGTTATGTTGTGAGATCTGAATTCAGCCTTATATATGAGTTAAATTGTGGATGTGAATAATTGTTTTGCAAAAGAAGATGGGTTCTTCTTATTCTTATTTTTATTCTTTTGAGATGGAAATGGTTGGATTTGCATGTATGTGTGTAAATGGGAGCAAGAAAGCTCAAATCCTATTGAAATGGTCTAGGAAATGATCTGTGATGGAGTATGAAGGATTGGAAAGAAGGGGGTGGAAACACAGTGCAGAAACAGGTTGTGTTTGCTGAAATTTTGCCTAGAATTGGGCCAGCCGGATTGGGCCCACTCGAGTGGGTCGGCCCATTGGGCCAACAATGTCAACTTTGAATGGCCATAACTTTTGACGTGTATGTCTGATTTTTGAGTTCCATATATCGTTGGAAAGCTCTTAGAACGTAAGAATCAATGGTATACACCTCCTAGTGATCATAGATTGGGAGATGAAGTTGATATGGGGACAACTAAAATAAGTCCTAACAAAAATTTGTTCTATTTGAACCAATTGATGGTTTTAGGATCATAAATGGTCCATAAAACAAAAAAAAAAAAAAAAAAAAAAGTTTGAAGACTAATTAAAGAGCATTAAGTTAATTACCCATTTTATAAAATAATATCCTTGGATTTAGATTCAAGATGAATTGAGGGTTAACCAAAGGTTAACCAAATTTGGGTAATTGTAATCCAATAGTAATATTAGCTTTTAAAGCTAGCCGATAAAATGTTGAATAATTATCCAAAATTAATAAGATTTCAGAATAGATTTCTGAATTTTAGGAAAATAGCCTATTGATTATGTCAAGGCTGTTAATATTATTTTACCACCATGGGTGTTAATTTAGGGGACTTAAATATACAAATTTACATAAATTATGATGACCATCGAGAATAACATGTATATTAAACAACTGAGGATTTCACCTGAATGGTTAGTAAAATCTTAATTGAATTGTACATTGGATTGTAAATTGAATTAAATCCATAAAGGATTGTGCATTACATTTAATCGTATCGAATTGAATCCATTATTTGTAATTAAACGAGATTAATATGTTAATTGTATTATTGCTTTTGAGTTTGGCACTACATAGTGATTTCAATAATGCTCTTTAGAGCTGTTACTGGTGCAGCAGATTATTGGGAGTGTTCCGAAACTCCGTGGTGATGTCAGATGTCCCTAGTCCGGACACTGATAAATCTCACATTATATGAATCATTCCGTATGGAAGATGATAATCCTTCCTTTTAGGAA
The DNA here is from genome assembly GCA_003546025.1 of Camphora micrantha. NCBI lineage: Eukaryota > Viridiplantae > Streptophyta > Magnoliopsida > Laurales > Lauraceae > Camphora > Camphora micrantha. The sequence continues at coordinate 4,168,290 of QPKB01000010.1, read as the reverse complement.
GATGGAAATTGAATTGAAATGAAATGCTATTGTAGTTTTGCCAAAACATGAAAGACTCATATTGATTTGAATTAAATGGTAATTGTAGTTGTCTAACATTGAATTAGACAGATGAAATTGTGTATTAGCATGTTAAATCATGTATCTGTTTATATATTGCTGAATTGTCAAATTCATAGTATTATTGATGGCATTACAGGCGCAGTTGCCTATGCCGGTCCTTCTGAGGTCGCAGCGCTATTGGAGACGACCGATCAGGTTCCTCTAGGAGGACTAGTTGAATGGAAATGAAGCAATATCATATGAGTATGATATTGAAACGAAAAATTGAGAGGAAAACTTTGAGTTGAACGAAATTAAAAGTGGTTTTGAAACGTTTCACACTTTTGATCCTTGCATTGTGTTAAATATGCAAGTGATGAATTTTGTACATGATGTAAATGGGTTTTTGTTTTATACATAAGTAATGTATATTGTTATATTCCGCATAATGTGTAATGATATCCCTTGTGAATTTTATGTTTGAAGTTCACGGGAGTAAGTATGTGTCACAATTCGGAATTATCTCAAATTTAATCTTAATCTTGGGTTCGAGTTGTGTCATACTTATTGTATGGTATCATAGCAAAGTGAAAGAATTAAAAAGGACTTTAAAATCCGTAGAAATTGTAAGAACACAGTGAGAAAGCGTCATATTGCGAATCAAATCCTAATTTTGGATTTGTGATTTACTACTTTCACTGAATGTGATTTGCTTTCACTATATGTGATATATATGTGATGAAAGTATAAAGATGTATATCTTATCTTCCTGTGTTATTTTCAGAATGGCATCTGGATCGGGAAGCGGAGGAAACGGGAATGATAATCCTGATTTTGTGGTTAGTGGGAATGAATGTCCTATACCCACTCCTTCTACTTCAAATAGTGATATTAGATTTGCTGTTATCTCAGAGCAGATGGCTAAAAGTCATGAAGCACAATTGAATATGCAAATTCAAATTAATACCATGTTGCAAGTACAAGCTCAGATGCAAGTTCAGATGCAAATTCCACAAGTGCCACCAGTTCAACCACCACCTACTGTTGGTACTCAGGTGGTAGTTCAGTCTAAAGAGAAAGATCCTAATGTTCTTTATGAACAATTTAGGAAAATGGGAGCTACTAAATTTCATGGTAAGGAAGATGCATTGGTAGCAGATGAGTAGATACAACACACTGAAGATGTGTTTGATACCACTGTTTGCACCTCAAAGCAAAAGGTGTTACTTGCATCTTCTATGCTACGGGATGTAGCAAAAGATTGGTGGAAATGTATTAAAGATACAATAATTGAAACATCTGCAGCTCCTATTTGGGAGAATTTTAAGAAACAATTTGAGAGGAACTTTGTTCCAAAGCATGTAAGGTAAAAGAAAGAATCAGAATTTCTGAATCTGAAACAAGGGCAAATGACTGTAACAGTGTATGTACATGCATTTATACAGCTGTCTAAATATGTTAAGGACCTGATTGATACAGAAGATAAAAAGATAAAGAGGTTCATAAATAGTTTGAACCCAGCTTATAAGAAGATGGTCTTGGCAAGTCAAATGCCTGTGCATTTTGATGATGCAGTAGACAAAGCATATACTGCTGAAAAAGTTCATCGTGAATAGCTTGAATCAAATGCGGGTTCTAAAAGGAATAGCAGTCCTTGGTTTAAGAAGGGAGGCAAATTCAAAAATAAGAAGCAGAAGTATGTTGCTAAGGCTGAGGTTAGACCAGTTTGTGAGACATGTGAAAAAGCTCACAAAACTGAAGCTTGTTGGAGAAACACTGGGGCATGTTTAGCTTGTGGTTCAATGGAACATAAAATGGCTCAATGTCCCAGAGTTAGAAGAGAAAACCTAGCTCCACAGCAACAACCTCCTAGGGGACAAGCAGCAAATTTTGCTCCTCCACAGCAGCGTCAATGGCAGCAGCATCAGAGACAACAACAACCACGGCAACAACAACAACAGAATCGTCCTCAGGTGGCAGGACAAGTCTGTGCTACAAATAGGGAACAAGCTGAAGCAACTAATGTGGTGGAATGTATAATTTATGTTGATAATAGACCTGCGGTTGCATTATTTGACCCTGGGTCTACTTATTCATTTGTTGCACCTCCATTTGTTTGTGATATGCAAAAACAAATTAAACAGTTGTCATATGATTTTACTGTCGCTACTTCGTTAGGAAGAAAAGTAGTATGTGAATTATATGTACCCTAATGTAGTGTTAAAATTGGAGAGGTGTCAATGCCAGCAGATCTAGTAGTGTTGGCTATGAATGATTTTGATGTAATTTTTGATATGGATTGGCTTGCGAAGTACAGAGCCTGTTTGGACTGTTTTCGCAAAATCATTACTTTCAAAATAGATGAAGCCAATGCCAATGTGTTATTTGAAGGTACACAGAAGCAGTTTGATACAAGGCTTGTTTCAACAATAAAGGCTGAAAGAATGATGCGAAGTGGTTGTGAAGGCTACATCGCATTTATCACTGAAAAGAAGCCAAAGAAGGAATTAGAGAATATTCTTATAGTCTGTGAATTTCTAGATATATTTTCAAAAGAAGTGTCAGGTCTGCCTCCAGCAAGAGAAGTAGATTTTACTATAGAGCTTATGCCGGGTACTGCACCTATATCTCGAGCACCGTATAGAATGACACTGTCTAAATTGCATGAATTGAAGAAACAAATACAGGATTTGCTCGATAAAGGTTTTATTAAACCTAATGTCTCACCATGGGGAGCACCTGTATTGTTTGTCAAGAAGAAGGATGGCACCCTATGTATGTGTATTGGTTATAGGTAATTGAATCAGATAACAATCAAGAACAAGTACCCGTTGCCTAGAATTGATAAGTTGTTTGATCAACTCCAGGGTGCAGCGTATTTTTCTAAGATTGATATCCGATCTGGATATCACCAAATTAGTGTTAGAGATCAGGATGTGTAGAAAACAACATTCCGGACCCGATATGGGCATTATGAAATTCTAATTATGCCTTTTGGATTAATGAATGCACCTGCAATGTTTATGGCTTTGATGAATAGCATTTTTGCTGCTTATTTAGATCAGTTTGTTGTGATCTTCATTTATGACATCCTGGTATATTCAAAGTCAGAGCAAGAACATTCACACCATCTCAAAACAACATTGCAATTGTTGAGAGACAATCAATTGTATGCAAAGTTAGAGAAGTGTGATTTCTGGTTGCAGCAGGTGGCATTTTTTGGTCATATTATTACTAGAGAAGGATTAGCAGTGGATCCAGCTAAAATTGAAGCCATTACTAATTGGCAAAGTCCGAAGAATGTTCCAGAAGTTCGGAGCTTATTAGGATTGACTAGATATTACAGAAGATTTGTGAAAGATTTCTCTAGAATTGCAGCACCGTTAACAAAACTGACTCAGAAGAACATTCCATTTGTATGGGATGAAGAGTGTGAGTCTAGTTTTCAAGAATTGAAACAGAGATTAGTCACAGCCCCAATTTTATCATTACCTGATGGCAGAGGAGGATTTATAATTTATTCCGTAAGTGGGATATGATTGATGATTTCAAGGATTTTGATGTATCCGTTGAAATAATTAATGATTGAAAGATGATTGCAGCAATGTCTGTATTCGAACCACTCCTTATCAGAGATATTAAGGATAGGCAGTTCGAAGATCCTGAATTGGTGAAAAGCAGGGATAACATTGCAGTTAGACCAAATTTTGTATTAGTTGAAGGAGTTCTTTACTTCAGAGACAGATTATGTGTGCCAGCACAAGAAGATTTGAAGCAGGCAGTGATATTTGAAGCTCATCACACTCGCTATTCTATGCATCCAGGAAGTACAAAAATGTATAGAAATCTCAAGGACATGTTTTGGTAGAATAATATGAAGTGGGAGATAGCAGGCTATGTATCTTCATGCTTGACCTGTCAGCATGTGAAGTTTGAGCACAGAAAACCGCCTGGATTACTTCATCCTTTGCATATTCCTTGATGAAAGTGGGAACATTTGACTATGGACTTTGTATCTGGTTTACCAATGACCAAGAGATATCATGATACCGTATGGGTTATTGTGGATCGTCTTACAAAGTCAGCACATTTTCTTCTATTTAGAAAGGATATAGGATTCAGTGAAATGTCCAAGTTGTTTGTGAGGGAAGTGACTAGATTGCATGGAACACCAGTTTCGATTGTATTAGATCGAGACAATCGGTTTGTTTCTACATTTTGGCAGTCATTTCAGAATTCGATGGGTAGTAGACTTCGATTTAGTACACATATCATCCACAGACTGATGGGCAGTCTGAAAGGACAATTCAGACATTGGAAGATTTGCTTCGTGCCAGTGTTATGAATTTTGGTAGTGATTGGGATGAACATCTTGCGTTGTGTAAGTTCTTATACAACAACAGTTTTCACTCCAGCATTGAAATGACACCATTTGAAGCATTGTATAGTCGAAGATCTAGGATTCCAGTTTGCTGGGAAGAAGTTGGAACAAGAAGTTTCCATGGTCCTACTATCATTGCAGAAACAGCTGAAAAAGTGCGGAAAGTGCAAGATAGATTGAGAATAGCCCGATCAAGACAGAAAAGTTATGCTGATAATCGTCGGCGTGATTTGAAATTTGCTATTGATGATTGGGCATTTCTGAAAACTTCTCCAATGAAAGGTACTATCCGATTTGGGCAGAAAGGAAAGCTTTCACCGTGATATATTTGACCTTTCAAGGTCAAGAGCAGAATTGGAGATGTGGCTTATCGTCTAGATCTTCCAATGCAACTCCAGTATTCATAATGTATTTCATGTATCGATGCTTCGAAAGTATGTGGCAAATCCTACACACATCATTGACTATGATGAAATTCAAATTCAACCGAACACCACATATGTTGAGAAGCCAATTCAAATTATTGCTACCAAGGAGCAAGTTCTCCGTACGAGAACTATTAAACGGGTTAGAGTCCTTTGGGCTCATCATGAACCCAATGAAGCCACATGAGAATTGGAGGAACAAATGGCTCGAAAATATCCAGAGATATTCGTTCAGGTGAGTTTTATTTATTGTACTTCTTTTTATTTATGTTTCATTCGGAGGACCAAATGATTCTAAAAGTTAAGGAGAATGTTACACCCCAGCCCGAGTTAATTAAGATTAACTCTAATTAATCGAGTTTAAAATAAATTAAGCATGATTAATCAACTTAATGGTGATTAGTGACTAAAATGGGTCAAATTAATTTCATTTGAGTAAATTATACATAATGGAATGAAATTGAGAGAGATTGATTTAATTGATGTGAGTTTAGACCCAAATTAGTTAAGTTAAGAACTTTTTCGTAAATATGAATTTATACGTATTTCGTCAAATGTGGTAAAAATTGATGTCAACATGTGTATCTCGATAAGTCTATTAATATTTATAACATACATGTTTTCATTTGACTCAAATTAAAAATAAGTATTAGTAAGGGGTTTTAGTGCAAAATGACCTGTTATAAGGTTCTAAAAGAACCTATTTCAGACGATGAAATGCTCCTTCAGTTGTAATAACAGAGAGAGTGAGAGTTCTGAGTTTTCTTCTTCTTTCTTCATTCCTTTTTCATTAAGTTCTTGGAAAAGGATATTCACAAGTGATTATAGACAAAAGAATTGTGTGCTTCATCTTTCTCATCTTATAGCTTGATTTCTCTGGAGTTTAAGTTTGAGAAAAATTACAGAATTTCTGTCTTTGAGTTACAAGTAAGTGATTTGAATTCTTTTTCAGATTTGAGTGTTGTAAATGATTTCTAGCACAACCAATTCAAGAAATTTTGTTTTGATCTGTCTTATGATGTTAGGTTTTTCAAGGAAGTTGCAATTGAGATTTTGATATCAGATTTCAAAGTTAATAAAGAGGGTTGTGTTAAATCACAGCTATAAAGGCAAGTATAAATAGTTATTGTGATTAAATGCTAGTTACTATAGATTTCTTCTTGGTTATGTTGTGAACTCTGAATTCAACCTTACATATGAGTTAAATTGTGGATGTGAATAATTGTTTTGCAGAAGAAGATGGGTTCTTCTTATTCTTATTTTTATTCTTTTGAGATGGAAATGGTTGGATTTGCATGTATGTATGTAAATGGAAGCAAGAAGGCTAAAATCCTATTGAAATGGTCAATGGAATGATCTGTGATGGAGTAAGAAGGATTGGAAAGAAGGGGGTGGAAATACAACGCAGAAGCAGGTTGTGAAATTTTGCCCATAATTGGGCCAGCCAGATTGGGCCCGCTCAAGTGGGTCGGCCCATTGGGCCAACAATGCCAACTTTGAATGGCCATAACTTTTGACCTGTGCGTTCGATTTTTGAGTTCCATATATCGTTGGAAAGCTCTTGGATCGTAAAAATCAATAGTATACACCTCCTAGTGATCATAGAATGGGAAATGAAGTTGATATGGGGATAACTAAAACAAGTCCTAACTAAAATTGGTTCTATTTGAACCAATTGATGGTTTTAGGATCATAAATGGTCCATAAAACAAAAAAAATTGTGATGGGTGTTAATATTATTTTACCATAAAAAATGGTCCATAAAATAAAACATAAAACATAAATGATTATGTCAAGGCTGTTAATATTATTTTACCACTATGGGTGTTAATTTAGGGGACTTAAATATACAAATTTACATAAATTGTGATGACCATCGAGAATAACACGTATATTAAACAACTGAGGATTTCACCTGAATGGTTGGTAAAATCTTAATTGAATTGTACATTGGATTGTAAATTGAATTAAATCCATAAAGGATTGTGCATTACATTTAATCGTATCGAATTGAATCCATTATTTGTAATTGAACGAGATTAATATGTTAATTGTATTATTGCTTTTGAGTTTGGCACTACATAGTGATTTCAATAATGCTCTTTAGAGCTGTTACTGGTGCAGCAGATTATTGGGAGTGTTCCGAAACTCCATGGTGATGTCAGATGTCCCTAGCCCGGACACTGATAAATCTCACATTATATGAATCATTCCGTATGGAAGATAGTAATCCTTCCTTTTAGGAAGATGAAAATTGAATTGAAATGAAATGCTATTGTAGTTTTGCCAAAACATGAAAGACTCATATTGATTTGAATTAAATGGTAATTGTAGTTGTCTAACATTGAATTAGACAGATGAAATTATGTATTAGCATGTTAAATCATGTATCTGTTTATATATTGCTGAATTGTCAAATTCATAGTGTTATTGATGACATTACAGGCGCAGTTGCCCATGCCGGTCCTTCTGAGGCGCAGCGCCATCGTAGACGACCGATCAGGTTCCTCTAGGAGGACTAGTTGAATGGAAGTAAAGCAATATCATATGAGTATGATATTGAAACGAAAAATTGAGAGGAAAACTTTGAGTTGAACGAAATTGAAAGTGGTTTTGAAATGTTTCGCACTTTTGATCCTTGCATTGTATTAAATATGCAAGTGATGAATTTTGTACATGATGTAAATGAGTTTTTGTTTTATACATAAGCAACGTATATTGTTATATTCCGCATAATGTGTAATGATATCCCTTGTGAATTTTATGTTTGAAGTTCACGGGAGTAAGTATGTGTTACGACTGGGAATTAGCTCAAATTTAATCTTAATCTTAGGTTCGGGTCGTGTCACTTTATAATAATAATAATATTAATAATAGTGGAAGTAGCCTGTGGAGTCACCGTCCCACTTAAAATAATTCAGACATAGTGGGCCCCACTCACATCATCTCTACAACTTCAATAAGAAAGAGGGAGTCCAATTTATGTTTTACAAAGTGGGTGTCTCTGGAACATCTGCCTCCGAAGGTGGGGTCATTTCATCTTCAATCACATGCATGTGGGTAGAATCCCTCAAAGTAGCGACAAATTCTTAAGAAAATGGGATGATTCCTGGACAAGAACCCTACTATTTCAGCCCATTCCAGTTGGTTTCTCTTCAAGGAGTTTTCAAATAGATCCCCTTACTATTTCAACCCATTCAAGTTGGTTTCCCTTCGAGGAGATTTCATATAAAACATTGCGATAGGAACTTTTCTTTGGAGATACCTAACAAGTTATTGGAGCTATCAGAAATTGGAAAGGTGGGTTTTTTCGGGGATCAATGGAGGCCTTATGGAGGCCTTATGGAGACCTACCTGAGATATGGCAACAACTCGGAGATGGAATTGCAGTGCAATCTCCGCTAAACCCATATCGATTAATCTTTCTTCTTTGATAGTCGAGAAGAGCCGGAGTTCTAAGGAAGCCTTCCGGAATGCCATAATTTGTAAATGCTGGAGCAAATGTTATTATTTGAAATACCACTTTTTTGGAATTCCAAAACGTTGCTTGCCTCAAATGTTGCGAATTCTAGTAAATGAAGATAGAATTTTTGATTGAAATTCAGGAATTCACAGACAGCCTGAATTCTTGTCAAAAATGCTTAAAAAGAAACAGGCCCTAAGTAGTCATAGGTTGTCACGACCCAGGCCTGAGACCCGGCAAACCCTAGCGGTGATCCCCATACTTACTCCCGTAAACCCCGAATTAACCGAAGTTAAAACGAGATCCACAAGGGATATCATAGTCAAAGTACCTGTCAAATACAAAACTTTTGAGGAAACAATATATATTTGACAATAACAACTTATCATTTACATGTATACAAAATAAAGTTCTTATACATGTATCGTTTTCCATATACACTTGTAAAACGCTGCATATTCAAAAATACTATGCAGACAACCATTAGTTACATTTCCAAAATGTTAATTACATTCCCAAAATAAATTTATAAACAGTCCTCAAAATGTTTCAACGTCCACTCGCACTTGGATACCCAATCAGATGGTATCCCGCCGTTTCCATTCTATCAATCCTCCTGGAGGAACCGTAGCGGTCTCCTCCGCTGGCGCGGGGGGCGCTGCAATACCGGCAGGGGCAATCGGGCCTGTAATGCCATCAATAACACTAATGAACACGACGGTTCAACAATGTATAAACAATTCTTGCAATAATATATTAACACATTCATATTGCATTAATAACATATTCAGTGTTAGAGAAATCTAGACAATTCTACAATAACAATAAGAGACAATGACAGTCAGTATACATGTGCGAATTGGCAACTACCATAGCACTCATTGCATTACATTTCATTCATTTCATTTCCATCTTCCCTCAAAGGAAGGATTATTATTTACCATCTCCCCTCAAAGGGAGGATTCATCTTCCAATGGAAGGCATCAATCAATATCCGAAGATACGATCGGAATTTGGTGGGACTTACTAGTGTCCGGGCCAGGGACAACTAGCATCACCACGGAGCTCTGGAACACCCCAATATCCATCTGCTGCAGCAGGATTAGTCATTCATTATTCATTGAACTCATTTAGAGTTCTAATACAATCGCTAGATAGTGCTAGACTCGATGATCAATAACATTCAGTAAGAAATCCTTTTATGGATCCAATTTTACTCAATGATTCCTTTCATGACAAAAGAAATGGATGACAATAATATCAATCTCATTAGATTGAATCACAATGACACAGTAAGAGCATTATTAACCACGTATGGTTTTACTCAATCCTATTTCAATCCTATCTCAATCATAATCAACCATTCGGGTGTAGCCATTGGTTTCCAAATGCACGTGTTATTCTTGATGGACATCACATTTATACATTTAATATGTGCATTCTTAGTCCCCGTAATTAACACCCATGGAGCTTAGGCCATAATCAATTATGGTTCATTCAAGGAACCCTTTTGAAATATTACTAATTCTCAATAATCTAGTTTAATCCATGATTAGTCTTAAAAACTAATCGGGAACGCATTTATATTTAAGAGTCGTACTCCAAATTCCGGTCCGATTGATTAGCCTAAATTTTCGCTAACTGATATCACTGGGCCAGTATCAGGTTCGCTCGAGCGGACCCACACAGAATAATGTTCGCTCGAGCGGACTAAATGTTCGCTCGAGCGAACTCTTCATAACTCCATTTCGTTCAGACAGAACTTAGGTCGCTCGAGCGAACCCCCAGTTCGCTCGAGCGAACTGGGCAGAATTTCAACCCGAATTCTGTTCAGTTCTTTCTTCTTCTCCTCTCCTTTCTTAATCACATTTTTACAACCTACAAGGTAAAATGGGAACCTCCTGTTCCCCCTCATACACCTTCCATTCACATTCATTCACAATCACACTCCTAATAATCCCTTGATCACTTCATTAAACATTCATAATAATCTCAAAACTCAATGAAAAATCCATAAAACACATAGAAACTCAATAAGCTTCTACAATAATTAACACTAATCACAAGGGATGTTTATACTTGCCTCTCTTAGAGCTATTTGCCAAAAACCCTCTTTTATTTAGCTTGGCTTAATACAAATGTCTTCCTTTCAAACCCTAATCCATAAAAACACCCAAATACACAACCATAAGCTATCTATGCTAGCAATCATGCCTAACCATTCATTATAGCTTGGAAATCCTATAAGGAAGGCCATTACTTACTTGTAGCTCAAAGGAAATGGGTCCTTGCAATCTCTCTCAAGCTCCACTCTTCAACAATGGTGGATTTTGCTTGGGGAAGAAGATGAAGTTGAAGATGCTTCCCTCAAACACCACTTGAATCCCTCCTAGCTTCACACTTGATGAAGAGAAATGGGAGAGAAAGAGGAAAATGGAGAGCCTAGGGTTCTTGAAGTGAAAAAAAATGAAGAATGAGCTCATTTGATTCTAATATATGCCCTCTTCACACCAAAACCCCCTTACATTTATTCTATTTACATTTAGAGTCAAATGACTCCTCACTTGGTCCATTTGAGGTCAAATAGAATCGCGGTTATTATGAAAGTTGATGTACTCTCCGAGATACGCATGTTGGTATCAAGAATTTCCGTATTTGACGAAATACGTGAAAATTCGTATTTACGAAAAAGTCCTTAATTTACCTTGTTTGAGTCTAAACTCACTTTATTCAATTCAATTCTACTTCATTATGCTTAATGCATCAATTGAGACTAGTTTGTCTCTCTTTGGTCATTAACCTTTGTTAATCCAATTATCCATGCTTAATTAGCATTAATCTCAATTAATTAGCCTTAATTACTATTAGTTCGGGTCGGGGTGTAACATAGGTTCAAGTCATTCATTTTTCATTTAAATAACAATTATAAGCAATAGTAAGGACATAAGAGTGGCAGTAATGCAATAAGTGACATAAATCTCCAAGCAAGAGAATCAACGGGAGCTATCAAAATCCAACCTAAGTATTGGTCTACATTCAGGTTCAGGTCCATCTCAGGTAATTTGATCTCTAAACGAAGTCTCAAATACCAATGGATATTGTATTTGGTGCTCCAGAAGTTACAGGCATCATCGATTACATTTAAGGATTGAATCATCTTAGAATACACAACCTAGACCCTACTTAGTGGTCCCCACGAGTCAAGGTTGAGCAACACCATTGACTCGGGCTTGGCACATCAATATCAGTCAATTTGGAAGGTCAATGGGCCCTACAAACGATCACAACATCAATACAGGCTGAACTCAGAAATCTCAGTCTCTAGTGTGGCAGGTCGACCTGGCTAGGGTTTGGTTGACCTGCTACATAGAGAACAGAAACTAAAATTTGACTTGGATCCGGAGATTTCCAGTGTATCCGGTCGGCCTAGTGGCCAACAGGTCGACCTGGTACACAGGTTTACTAAATCAAATAGGATGCAGGTCATATCTCAGGACCTATGTTTTTTAGTGTCCCTGGTCGACCTGGCACAGGGGCCAGTAGACCGCACACACTGATTTCTGAGTCTAAAGAAATTTCCAGCTCTTAATTAACCCCCTGCAGATCCTGTGTCTTCGGTCGACCGAGAACAAGGTCCGGTCGACCAAGTACATAGGACTGAGAATCCTGCAGGGAAATAACTAGGACTTGGTTTTTCCTAAAATACAGTGTCACCGGTCGATCACCCTGCAGGTCGGTCAACCGAGTACACAGGCCTGTTACAATTTCTAGAATTCGGGAATTCTTCCTCTTCAATCCAATTTTCAATCAAAACCAATCCAATCTTGACCATTCATCAGGGAAACACATTCAAACAACAAAAGCACTTCAATATACATATAACCATCCACACATGGGCCATTGATCTTCTAAATGAGAAGAAACTCATCCACCAATGGCCAAAAATCCATGAAAACATAATCAAAGATAGATCTAGCAATTCTAACATCAAATGAATTGAAATTACAGAATCAAGAGACGGAAAACATGCATGCTAAATAAGTATATTGAACTTACCTCAATCCAATTGCAAAGCAAAATAAAAAGAGAAAGAGGAATCCAAGATCCAAAAACCAAATCCAAGCAGCTAAGGTCTTCCAATCACTCACACAAACCCAAAATCTTAGATCTAGAGAGATCTCTAACACCTATATCCCAAGTCCACAAGAAATTGTCATAAGGAAAAGAAATCTAGAGAAAGAAAGGGGAAATTCTAAGGAAATTGAACTAGAAGGGAATAAATACCTTGATTAGAAGAGAGATAAGAGATGTAGAAGATAAGGGAGCTCCTTAAAAGAGATGATAGCTGTAGCTTGTAGTAGTAGATAGTCTACTTCTTCTTACTAGGGTTCTAGATCTAGGGTTTCTAGAGAGAGATTGGGAGGGAAATAAGAGAATTGGAGGGAAATGAGGGAAGAAGAGAGAAAAGAGAGGGAAATGAGAGAGGGAGATGGTAGCCAACATATGGTATGGGAGGGAGATGGGTTATATAGGTTGGGGTTTGGCTAGGTACTAAAATACCCTTTTAGTTTGAATAGGATTAGGAATAAGGCCATAGGTAATTTGGCCTTTAGGCAAGGATTCTAGAAACTTCTCAAGTGGAAAACCCCTCCTATTAATCCTAATTACTAGATAGGGCTTCTAGCTAACTAACTAACTCTAACAATTATAAAAGACCCCCTATGATCCTATAAATTACACAAATAGACTAATTAAACTAAACTTAGGAAAATACCTAACTACCTTTACCAATCCCTATTAATTAGTATAATTAGATATTAAAGGCTATAAAATAGTATTCAAATTCAAAAGTGAGGGTCCACAAGGGGTGGGGCCTCACATAAATGATGAAGAAGTATATTAAATACAAGTATACCTCCACGTGTAGCTATAAACGAGAAAACAAAAGGCTTAGTATGAATAGAATATACCAAAGTTGTTGGAGATTCTATATGGAAATGTTGAAATCTGAAAAAAAACCGAGGAGCTTTGGGGACCACAATGGAGAAGAAGACAACAGCTGAACAGTATGGAAATGTCAAAATCTAAAAAAAGTCGAGGAGAGCTTTGGAGACCACGGTGGAGAAGAAGACAGCGGCTGAACGATCACGCGGGTAAATGAGGGTTACAGGTGAAAAGGCACTTTCCATCGTTTGATACCTATCAAACCTAAAAAGTTATTTTTAGGCGACATTACCATCACTATTTTTTAATGAGAGACGTTAATGTTGCTAAAAAATTATATAGAAATGAGAGACGTCAATGTTGCTCAAAATTTATATAGAAATGAGAAACGTTAACGTCGCTTTTCCACTTTTTTGAGAATTTTTACCAGATCGCTACCTGAGTCTCGATCTGGTTTTGTTAGAACTAGTGGGTTTATATAAGTGTGGGATATGACTATTGAGTTTTTTCGGGTAAAATACCCTAGAATAAAATAGTGTTATATTATTATAATGTGTCACTCATGGTGTACGGCAATTTTCAAAAATTTTAATACACCTTTGAAGTGTTTAGCAATTTATTAAAAAACCACACAAGATGATATACGAAACAAGAAATGGAGAGAATATAATCAATTAACCCCAATGCGTGACCCACTAATTAGTAATCACAAATGTTAATAATCATGGTAAGATCCATCTATTGTTAAAAAAAAAACTATAAAATGTTAAAATAATGATATCCTAGCAATGTTGTTTAATTAAGGTGGGTACCAAACGTTGATAACTATACTGTAATACATCTAATGGTGATTATCACAAATGACCCTATTTAGTTTTTTTTTTTTTTAAACCTTATTTGATACTAGATATCATTGATGAATCCATTTACGAGAAATCATTGTGTGACTCATTTGATGTTGTTAGTCATGTTAACACTAAGGGAGCTATCAAATAGTGAGACCAATTTAATGATGGCAAACTGATAGTTATAATCATACAATTCAATCTTAGTTTCATGGGACCCTTCTCTTTTTAGTAGTATGGGACCCAATTAAAGTTGGTAATCACAATGAAAGCCCTTAGTGTGACATTTGTAGGACCCACCTAATATTGATAATTAATAAGGGCTATATAATCGTGATATGACTATAGGACCCCACATTAAATTTGTAAGCACTGTGGGCCCAATCTAATAATGGGAGTCATAAATGTTAAACTTATAGTGGGCTACTATAATTAATGGTTGTTAATGAACTCTCAAATGGTTTTTACTAAAATCTGCAGCTAAAGAGGAAGAGGCTGAGAAAATTCTACCATTCCTTTCCTTCCAAATGGACCATAGGATAGCAAAAGAGACCAATCTCCATAAGACCCACCCACACCCATATAAATAACCACCCAACCAAGATTCCGCAGCATCTGTAATATTCTTCGAACAACACCAAGCAAGGCTACACTTCCCAATGAACTTATTCCAAACACAGGCCACCACCTTACAATAAAGAAAGAGATGGATAATTGATTCTTCCTCGTTGCCACACAACACAAATAACTGAAAGAATGTTAGAGGTCAACCCTCTCCTCCTTAGATTGTCAACCGTGGACACCTTCTCAGCCACTACCAACCCACATAATTCTTTCACTCGAGCTCTATGAGAAAGATCCCCTTCTAAGGCCAAGAAGAAAGCATTTGCTAAGAACTCCTTAGAGATGGAAGGTTTCCAAATCTGAGAGTCCTTAGAGTTCTTGCAAATAAACACATTAGTAAGAATGCTCATAAGTTCCTCATAAGATCCTTCCTCCAACAGATGAAGATACTTCCTAAAAGGCACTCCTTACAATGTACACACGTTCCTCACCTCAAAACAACCACTGACTAAAGACTCTTTATTGACTACAATTCTGAAAAGCCTAGGAAACATCACACACAAGGGACCCACTCCCACCCAATCATCCAACCAGAATTTAACAGCCCTCCCATCCCCCACCACAAAGGCCAACCCTTTTTGCAAAGAGACCCCCCTGACATTGGACTCATGCCCGACCAAAGCAATTGCGTGGTGACGCCTTTTATGGATCAATTCACAAGCTGGCAACTTAAAAACCCAATTTCTTCCCAACTATCGCTCCAAATGGGAATCGAATCGGCCTCCTTCAATACGATGATGATATGTTGTTGTTTTTCCAAGGTTCCCTATTAGCGTATGCCAAGATCAACAAGTTCGTAGGATCAATCGAACCAAGTCCAAACTCATTCTTAGCCGAAATACCCCCTTAGATATAACCAATCAAGAGCAAGGCGCTCTCCAATTACAGCATACCGACTCGGACTTTATCTATTTGGGGGAAGTTATTGGTTTGATTGTCTAAACTCAGTCGAATTCTCTATGGAATAGATCAAAAGAACAACGAAGATTCTCTCCCCTATGTTGGATAACAATTTTTAGACTCATAAGTGACGGAGGCTTAAGCATTAGTGAGCAGGAACACTTAATAGGGCAGTTTTGTCTCATCTCATTTGGAGGTTCCTAAACTCTAAAGAGTAATGGCGGGGTACCCTATCTCAAAAATACCTTCGGAAGAAGCACTTTTATAAGGTGACTATAAAACCATCTAACTTACATCTTTGGAAACAGAAGATAAATCTTGAATCCTTATTAGCCTAAAAATCAAATATGGCCAGTCGGTGATGGGGTCAATATTGGAACCATGGAAGGCCTGTGAGTTCCATCTCTGGGCTACCTATAAACTTTTCTTGTACCAAATGTCACCCAAGAACATGTATCTAAGGTGAACATAGTGGATAAGCTGATCACTATTAGAGGTGCTTGCTGAACATGGAATACTGCCTTACTTATGTTTCTTTGGCCAGCTGAAGTGGTTTCTAAAATTACTTTGATACCTTTGGGAGGCCATGATATTAGATGTTGGAAATCAGAACCAATTGGAACCTGCAATTTCAAAGCCATATTCAAAGAAATTCAAGGTGTCTCTTGCTGGCCATAGCTTTCCTGGACCAAAATCTGGAAACTCCTAATCCTTCCAAAGTTGCAATTCTTATGCTACCTATGAAAGATAGACTAATCCTTATTATGCCAGACATTTCGCCAAACTGCTCTTAGTCATACTTCGGAGGAATCTATGAATCATTTACTCTGCCATTGTTCTTTCTCCATTAAAGTTTGGAGCCTATTTCCATTGTATATTGGTAACCCCACTAAATACCCAACCTTCTTGGGCTCGTTCCTTGATACAAAAAGTGTTGACAGACATATAGGCTAGGAGTAATAGTCTCCTAGTTTCTTTGGAAAACCAGAAAAACCCTCATCTTTGCGGTCCACCCTCCTTACCCAAGGCATGTTAAAAGTAAAGCTCTTTCTTTCCTTCTTGAATGTATTCGAACTCACTTGTATATAGGGCTAGGCTCCTATGTTGGATCAACAACTGACAAATGGCTTCCTCCTCCTTAGAGATGGTTCAAACTTAATTTTGATGGATCCTTTATACACTCCACCAATTCAGTTGGTTTAGGGGGCATACTTAGGGACTCTCAGGGACACATGCACTCCTCCTTCGCTGGAAAAGTGGCAACATCTCATCTTGTCGGGGTCGAGCTTCTAGCCCTTCAAAAGGGTCTTGAGATATGCAAAAGTTCGTTCCTACATATAGAAGGTGAGGGCTTGGTCTTAGGTGCCTCTGTCCAGCAAGTGTCCAACATGGTGTGGGATTTAATGCCCAAATGGAGGAAAACAATGTAACTCCTATGTGACTTCCATGGATGGACTATTTATTATTGCAAAAAGGCTAGCTAACAACTAGCTAACTATGATTCTCCCATGATCAACACATTTAGAGCCACTCTCCCACGTTTCATCCAACATGACTATATTCAGGAGCAGAATCTAGCAGCTGAGTTTAAAAGAGCCTTATACTACCATGCAGGCCCTAACACAGATACTCGTGAGATTCCATTCTCATATTTGATGATTTGGAAGACTCTGTGCTGGGTATTTATAACCTTTCCCCGCACACTAAGTCTCAGTCCTTTTGGGAGCCTATGAGGCTTGTCTTATAGCATTTTAGCTAGGTGTTGACTTTTATCCTTGTTGGTATTTGTGATGTGGCCGCTTGTGTTTACATGTGGGTGGACCCCACTCACAAAGAAACACCCGTCACAAGGAGTCTCGATGGTGATAATGATAAAAATAGTTTGAGTTTAATCCAACTCTTTAGCCTTTTCATATCTCCATTTTAATTCAAATTGAGAGAGTTTGATCCAACTCTCTATCCTTTTCATCTCTCCATTTAAATTTGAATAGAAACCTTGTCACCCATTAGCCAAAAGGATATATATATAGACATGGGAGATAGCAGTTGCCAACAATCTCAATAAATCATCCCTAATACTCATATCCAGTAATAGTAGAAGAAATAGAGAAAGAACAGCCTCTTCTTTCCATTAGATCTCAATCATCCATCATCATCTTCCACGTTCAGTGTGTCCATTCTTACCCTTGGATTTGAAGAGTGAACCATACATGACTAATCTCTAGTAGTCACAGATCTCCATATCTAGTGCCTGATTCAAGCCGACGCCTTTGTAATGGCTAAATCATTCAAATCCTTGCTTCCGCAATAGTTACGGCTTTCAATCCTATACCTTTTGTTGTCTATGTTCTTGTTATGTTGTTTCCTTCTTCTCTCTTGATCTTGTTAACCTCTGGTAAACTCTTCTCTTTTCTTTTTAATATGACATCCTCTTTAAAAAAAAAAGAGGCATTTTTTCCTCACTTGCAAGCGTACCAACACTTGAGAAGGTATCCAAAAAGACAAGTTGATTGCCTTTAATGACTTATCATGCCGATCTTCTGCAACTTGAAACCCTACACACAACTGAGAATTTCCAAAAAAACACAAGCTGTTCCCCTTTAATGACTTACCATGTTGAGCTTCTACACTTGGAAACCCAAAAATATTAGAGACGGTGTTGCAAAATAATGAGTTGCTAATTAAGGAAACAAGAAAAAGTTTTTACAAAGGGTCTTTGTTGTACTTGTAATTCTAGTGGATAACCCATGCATGCACGTGTTACTCACACACACATGTGGAGGGGAGTTAGGTAAAACAAAAACAAAAAAAATCTTGTAAAAGGCATTTTGAGATTTGGGGATATTTTAAAGTTTTTTCTAGTAATTTCGCTTTTTTTATTATTATATAGTATAGAGGAATTTACCCGAAAAAGGACCTTAGATGGCCATTAAACGAAAAGGCCTCCAGTAGTTCATATGATACGAAACTGGTCTTCCTGCCAAAATTTTCTCCTTTTTTGCTCTTTTTCTACGAGCGTCGACATTATCGCTCATTTCAATGGGACCAAGTGTCTCAAGATTTTGCGGAGCGACGACGTCGTCGCTTATTCTACCCCTTTAGTAAGACTTTATAAACGGTTGGGCAACGCCGTCAACGTTGATCTTAGTTTGAAAAAAAAAATCATTAGATCTACTATGATGTGTATGCGCACTACATAGTTCAAAAAAACCAGGTTTTCTTTGATATGTGTGGTGTCGAGGGGGAGATGACCAGGTTTTCTTTTAAAGAAAAGGATGACGTTTTTTAGTGTTTTTTTTTTTTTTTTGCCCTTTTTACATTTTTTTTGTGGGGTTCCTATTAAGTCTTTGAAGGGAATCAATCGATGAATTTGTAGGCTTGAAGCTGAACAAATTGTAAAGAAATTGGGATATGTTATCATTAAAATTGAAGGCTTATTGAGAAATGATATGTTCCATTTAAAAGTCCTGTTTTATTAAGGTTTGGACTTTAGAGTCCACCAAACTTAGCTTAAGGGAGTTCACTTCACCATTCTAACTTTTGATGATTCGGTTTACATGGTTTGAGCTGATTGTATCATTTTCTCATGGCCAAAAAATGGTTTAAAGGAAATTATTTATTGTTTATTTTATTTTCTTAGGAGCCCTTTGCCATGGCTTATGCATAATTAAAAGTGGTTGTGGCAGGAAAAAGATCAATGAGGGCATCATTTGTTGCATTTCAATGGACTTCTAAACACAAACTGGGATGTCTGGTATTATTGGGGAGCATCATTCGTTTATTCCTTCAATACTAAGAGTGCAAAAAAAAAAGTTATTTTGATTATGGTACGCTCAACTAAACCATTATCTACTTCTTCTGGTCATTCACCACGGAAAAGATGCAATGATATAATTCAATTATGGCTTCTGACCACATATCCTTCTGATATCCCCAACATGGTTATGTATACTACTACTATATCATTCAGAAGCGCAGTTAAGAAGGGAAAGATGAACAGACTGATTAATGGGTTAATTCATTGCAAAAAACAAGTGTAGTGCATGGATATTAAAAAATTTATGCTGCTATATTGGAAATAGGTTGAAGAAAATTGAAAGAATATGAAGAAACCCACAAGAATCGTTATTTTGAAAAACGAACAATGGGTAGACGACAAAAAGAATACCTCCACATGATATGATGCTTGAATCTATGACGCTTCAATCCAAAACAGGTTAAAAAACAACCTCTAAGACCATGTTGCAAACTGTTGAGGAAGAAGAAATCAACAAAATCACCACACGGGGGAAAACAATGGGGGAGGAAGAAAGGAAAAATAGGATTTCGGGGGTTTGGTAAGGTTTAAACTAGTGACGACGTCGTCGCTCAAAGAAAACTTCAATAAAAAAATGGAAGTGATCTCAGGAGATAATGTTTAAACTAGTGACGACGTCGTCGCTCAAAGAAAACTTTAATAAAAAAAACGAAAGTGATCTTAGGGGACAACTTTCGTATCATATAAACTACTTGATGCCTTTTCGTTTAGTGGCCATCTATAGCTCATTTTTTTTTTTTGGGGGTAAAGGGACAACTTTCGTATCATATAAACTACTTGAGGCCTTTTCGTTTAGTGGCCATCTCAAGGTCAATTTTTTTTTTTTTTGGTAAATTCCTCTTTAATATATTAAGGGCCTTTCTCAGGTTCCATGGCCCCTCCCAAGTCCTACCATAGAGTTTTACAGTTCTATATTTCATATACACACCTCCCAAAGAACTCAAGAAGATAAAAGCCTTCCTTTTGCAGAGTGTGTGAGAGTGAGACTGAGAGTAACGAACTGAACTGAAAAAAAAAAAAATGCCACTTTCCATTTCTACCCCTAAAACCACCCTATCCTCTTCCTCCTCCCTCCCTTCCCCTCTCCCTTCTCGCCCTTCCCTTTCTTTGAAATTACCTCTTTGCCCCCAAGCCCTAAGGCCTCCCCATCTTCTTCTTCCTCCTCCTCCTCCTTCTTCAAGTAGAAGAAGAACCCTAGTTCTCTGCAACTCCTCCTCCTCTTCCTCCTCCTCCTCCGAGATTTCATGGCTGGAGAAGCTCCCTGAAAGTAATAAGCCTCTCTACTCCCACAGCCTCCCCTGCATCGAAGCCTGGCTGAAGAAGCTAGGGTTTCATCAGAGCAGAGACGATCGCGCTCTCTGGTCCATCGAGAACCCCGGCTGGCACGCCCAGCTCTCCCTCGACGTCACCGATCTCCACATTAGGTATATCTTATTCTAACCCTCTATCAAATTTGTATTTGTAGCATCAAATTAGTCGCATTGTCATTGAGATTTCATCGCATTCTTCCCTTGGGCACACTGCTATCATCTTATCTTATTATTAGTAGGAATCCCACAACATAATTAGAACAAACAATGGGTTCAAGTATTGGGGTGTGGTAGTCTATGATGCCCCAGATACGGTGAATACTGGTCTACAAACGTTTCAAAAATTCTACAACTATATGAAATAATGGACTTGGTGTAGTACCAAAATGAGTGTCGTGTCGGTCCGAAATAGATATGTTGTGCTTGGACAAGTACCTGGGTATCATAGGTAGTAAGTAGTTGCTTAGTTTCATGGGTTTCCGTTAATTTCTATTATTATTGTCGTCATCAAAGCCTTGTCCCAAGTATCAAGTATGTTGTGGTGAGCTACATGAATTCTGTTTTTGCCATATCAGAATTCATGTTGTGGTTTGCGACAAAAGTTTTTATGTTGGCTATGTTACACTTGTCTATACTTGATAAAAAATCGTTTTATGGGAAATTGGAATGTTGTTTATGTGATTGAGTTAAAAGAGTCTTATGAAAGATTGAAGTATATGCGGATGATTGTGTTTAGAGAAATCTGTGTGTGAAATTGAAGTGTCATAGATAAGTATGTCATTAAGTAGTTTTGCATGTAATAGTGTATATAAACTTCATAGACTGGAAGAGTAGATTTTTTTTTTTTTTTTTTTTGAATAAGAGTAGGAAATTCTAGGTCGATTCATTTCTATTGTTATGTAATCCTCCACAAGGCTAGTACTTGTGGAGCTAGTTTCAAGTTGTTTAGCTTGGATGTTCAGAGACTCTTGCGAGTTGCAAGTATGAAGTGTTTGCATTGCAATTTGAATTTATGATTTACCTTCTTTCTAGTACTTGAGATTAGGTTTGTGGGGACTGGGGAGTGTGATTGGTGGAATTATTTGGTTCCATGTGAGAAAACATTAAATGCAACATTAAATTTTTCAAATGATTGGCTAAATACAATACAATCCTTATATATCATGTAAGAATCATGCATGACAGTTATAGTGCATGATGTAAAGAACTGAAAAATAAATAAAATAGAACAGATATCTAAATTCTAATTTGACTGTCACCTTGCTAGTAATAACTCAAGAGCATTTCTCCTTACTCCAAGAACATTGCTAAGGTCTCATTTCTTCTTTCTCGGAGAAAATATTTAAGGAACATTCTAGTTTCTAACCCATAGAAAGGGGGGAAAATAGGAACACTCCAGTTCAGACTGCTAAATTTGTAGTGAGCCTATAAAAATTCCAATTTCAAAATTTTGAGAAGAAAGATGAAAGAATTATAAAAAATAAGTTAGTATTAATTGATTCAAGAACCATCTGAACCATGGTAAATGATATAGATTTCTGTATGTTCCACAAGAAGCACTTTTCTTCTTTTGGGTGATCTTCTGCTTTTCTGCGTGTTCTTAGTACAATCTAAAACTCCATGAATGGCAGTAGCTTGATGAATATAATGTAACCTAAAGGGCTTCAAGTAAGGAACTGGAGTAGGCACAAGATAAACCATAAAGCAGCTGGTTCAGATGAAACCAATCAGATCTTTCCCTAGAAATGGAAGATCTGAACATAAATAAAAATGGATTAGCAAGAAAATCTAGTGGATTGGATTCTCAAACTCATGGGTTTTAGAATAAAATGAGAAACATTACATCTATGCAAGGTATTTTTTTATTTCAGATTTTGAGCTTTTTAATAGGAAGTGAGACCAATAGCCTACTAGAGTTAGAGGTATTCAAGAAATAATTGAGCGTGAGTAACTAATGATACCTTTCGTGAATGGTTTCACGTATATTGGTATTTGAACAATTATTGTTCAATCAAGAACTATATGATTATTTTTCACTTGGATATTATTGTACAGAGGTAGAAAAACATCCGACTCCAACTTCCCATGAGTGGCCTTAAAGAATCCATACACTATGTATATAAAGTATAAACCCTCACTTGTGATTTGAAAGATAAAAGGGCTTGCATTCTGATCAGGAGATTAGGAGAAGCATAGGCTTGAAAATTTATAGACACAATGGTTGGTTACTTGTAGAGCTCATGCCCTGCAACTTCAAAGGGTGTTGCAGCAGCAATATGATAGTTGCCAATCAATGGTCTTTTGCTGCAAGGAGTGTGAGGAATCAAAACCCAATAGACTAATTGGTTCAGCTTTGCATGGTTCAGGGCAGTAATTTTGTTTGCAGGCTATTAGCATGCTTGTAATAATGGATGTTTGTTTGGTCCGTCTATGCCAAGTATGTTGGGAAAGTCCCACATCCCACATCGCCCAAGTAATGGGTTTGACAGGCTTCATATACGTGTTTGGGCCTTCCTCCTATTAGCATAAGCTTTTGGGTTAGTACATGATATTTTATATGTTATTAGAGCTGGTTCTGGTTTTGTCATTCTTGTGTAGCCCATGTGGCAGGCCCGTCCATGAAATCTATTGGGCCTGCATATAAAGGGAATTGTTGGGAAAGTCCCACATCCCACATCGTCCAAGTAATTGGTTTTACAGGGCTTCATATGGTATCTTACAAAATAGTGGTTATTTTTCTATTCTTATTTGGTTGGCCCCAACATGTGGGCATTCGTTGCCTGGGCATGTGGGATCCCCATTCTGTATTTTGTTGGCCTTAGTTCTCTCATGATTGCTGCTTACGTGTGGTGAGTGGCAACTGGGTTAGAACTTTCCATTCCAATTCTCTGTACTTTGAATTTATTGTTTTGGAAATATATACACGCTAACCTTTAAAAAAAACGCTTTGAAGGATGTTAACAGTGGTTTTTTTGAGAAAAAAATTATAAATGCCGTCATACTTTCGGAAATGAAAAATGGAGGAAAGCTCATAAACCCTTTTTTTTTGGGTAGTTGAAAGCTCTTAAACTTCATGATGCATGGTGTAGGTAAAAGAATTGGAAAACTAAATTACCGAATTTCTTTTTTCTTTTTTGTCATTTAAATAGTTAAATGAGGATGGTTTCCTGATTGCCACTTCATCACATAGTATCCGTGTGTGTAAAGTATGGAAAAAAAATATTAACTATTTAATTAAACTATTCTTTTCACATATTGATAAATCCATCGGTCTATATCATTCCCATTCAAGAGATAAAAGGGCAAAGTACTTATTCTGTGGGGTGCATGAGATGTGAATGGGTTGGATCAATCAAAGGCAGGCCCCCACAACCATCAACGGGCATAGAAGCTCCCATGTTGCCCTGGGCATAGGATGTTTCTCTTTGGTCCCATTTGCCCCACTTCATGGTAAATTGTTGGGAATTTCTGGTGAAGGGATTTTTTCTGAGTTTAAAGAGGTGAAAGGTATCCCTTGGAGTTCTTAGGAATTTAGTACCGATTAAATGCAAGTCTTTTGATATCTTTGTGCGTTTACAGAAGATGAAAATAGTTTCTAAGGTATATAACATTTTCCCCATTTTTATTTTCTGAGTCAAAGACATTTTCTGTGATTTTTCTAGAAAGGAACTTCAATCCAAGATGTAGAATATCATTTTTGTGGTCCTCAGCGCTAGAAAATAGAAATACATAAAAAAAAATGTTTTGGTGCAACAAACGCCTTAAATTGAAGCTGCAGAAAATGAAGTCTTAAATTTTCATTTTCTGCAGGAAATGGACCAAATGCAGTTTTAAATAGCATCGAAATTACCATTTGTGTGTAAAGTGACAACTGCAGACTTCACATTCCTCAATTTCAATTCCCATTTTCTGGTGTGGTGAACCATTTTCTGCTATGAATTGCGTTTCTCTAGAACAGTGGAGATTACTTGCAACTCTTATATCTGAATCTTCCTTTTTCAAGGATTGCGAGACATAAACCACGTTGGGAAATCAAATCCAAGAAAATTTCAACACGGACCAAAGGAAAATTGCCCGAACTCAGAAACTATTTTCTATTTCCACATAAAATGCAAAGCACTAACACTATGTTGACTACAAAATTTGGTGTTTGTATCAAGTTGATATTAGCATTTCGTTTCTTGGGCTTGGTTTGCATACTTTTTGTCCTTTAAGTCATTCATGTGTTTCTCTGAAAATGTGGATTTTGGTTTTTCACTGTTTTGTTGGAGTCCTTGAGACCTTTTATTTTCTTAAAATGATGTGAGCAGTTACATTATGATACTGGTATAAACTGAGAATTTGTTGAATCAAATAATTGAAAACCAATGAACAAGTGCTGTGAATCTCATGATGGTTTCAAGGCATGGTTTTAGACCCCATATAGTGGCCAAAAGATGTGCTTCTTCCTTTCTTGGTTAAAAATGTTTTTTAGATCTTAGAAAAATGAAAGCAAATTGAACTAATTTTAGCATTTCTGTTGCGTTGGAAAGTATTAGATGGGAGAAGGTGTTGAAACAGGCTATTCTAAATTGCCAGCCACATTTCGTTCCAGGAAAGCAGGGCAGAGCTAAAAACAAATGAGACCATACCAGAATTTTAAACTGAAAGTTATGGCTATGATTATTCATCCTTCATCCTGTGGAGATTAGAAGGCTATTGAATGAGAATCTCCACATAGGGCTGTATGAGTAGCATTATATTGCATCTCTTGGACCTACCTTTCCATGTGTTTACCTTTCTTCCATGCTTAGGATGATCCCTTTTTTGTTAACCCTTAGATTGTTGGTTTAAAGACAAACCAATAAACAGACCTCTCAGATGCAATCCTTGGATCTAAGTAATTTAATGGGAGTTTCTAACTGGTGTGCTAGTCATGCTCTGTTGGTGTTTCCTTAGTGCTCTCTCATTCTTGGCACATGATGTTTCTGTGTATCCTATTCCTGGCCCCTAAGTGCGCATATTTTGCTATCGAAGATTCATTTTAGTTAATGAAGCTAGAATTTAAATGATGATAAAATATCCAGATCCAATTCTTCAACCCAGTGTCTATGAAGCTAAGCATTTTCAGTAAAGTTGGTCTCTTGAATAGGTGAGGGAAAACTAAATGGCAAAAGGAAAAATGAATGGGAGAAAATTTCAAGAAAGTTGCATATGATTTCAAAACCATCTAAGATGGAAGGTACATGTCATTATTTTAGTTTACTACTGAATTAGATCTAGTAACGGTTGTCTAATCTGGGGTCAGTTTTGAATATTATCTAAATAGCTTATTTAATGAGTGCACCATTGGTATTGGCAGTCATGCCCTAATTTAGTGTTTTCTAAATCAGTGTAATTTGGTGCTTTCCAGTGTGGTAGTTAAGTCTACTTAGGGAGTTTTCATCCAGAAAATAAAGGGAATTACTTTTTTTTTTTTTTTAGTTTTAATTCTATAAAAAGTTTCTTATGTGAATTACAATCAATCATGGTAGTCATGCCCAAATATGGCAAAATTCTTGTGCATGATCCTTGTTAAACTATTGAACCAATGATGTGCTGCTTCGGACATGGATAAATAAAGACGGTGGCTCTTTCACTCCCAACTTCCTTATCCAAAAATCTGCACATCAATTATGGTATGGGTTTATGTTAACTCTTCTCTGTTCTATCAAACCTGACAAGAACAGGTCATCCCATCACTAGTGTTATGGTAATCGCATTGTTCTATTAGGGAAGAGTTCCTGAGACTACATGGGCTATACTGGTTTCCCGTTTCTGTCTGCCTTCACAGTTGAAGTAACTACCCCCAACCCCTCAACTCGCGCTTTTCTAAAAAAGCTGACAAGAGTAGGCAGTATGAAATTTTGCATAAAGATGGTTTGGTTCAATTTGAATAGTATTTGTTCAATAAGCAACATCTCTCTTTCCCGAGCCCAGATAGGTGGTAAGGCTAAGTGGTAAGGCTAAGATGTTGGTGAAGCAATGATCTCTCTTCCCTTTGCTTTCTCTAGTTTGGTTTTGCTCATGTTTTCAGCACGCCCACTGATGTATCCACCATATAGAAATCCCTCTTTTGACAACGCGTATTTTTTGGAATCTAAAACATTAGAATCTCACAAAGAAATATAGGACTTGTGGTATTCTTCTTTAATGTTAGGTTGCTGGTGTGTTTGCTAAGAAGCTTTCCATCTTGTTCAGGTACCTGAAGAGTGGACCAGGTAATCTTGAGAAGGATGTGGAAAGAAAATTCAGCTATGCATTGAGTAGAAAAGACGTTGAGAATGCTATACTTGGAGGGCCATAGATCCAAGCATCAACATTTGATAGGATTTCAATGAAAAATCATGAAATTTTGTAATGTCAGCGCTTTTCTTGTTTGCCTTTTTTCTAAAAATATTAATGAAATTTAGAAATGAGCTTTTCTTATAAATGAATAACTAAAAAATTGATTTTGACTGCTGATACTTCTCGTAAATGAATCGCAGCATATACTTATGCGATTACAGTTCAAGCTTGCTAATTTAAATGCTTCTATCAACATATATGTAAGTGATAGATGCAGCCTTGGCAGAAGAATCATATGGAGAACGAATGTAGATGATCTGGGAGCAGAGATGGTTAGTGGGTGAAAACTGAATATAACATAGCGCCACAATGGTGTTAGATTTTGTTTTTTGGAAATTGGAGCTGCTATGTAACAAAATTGATGCAGTCATATGGAGTTGGGGTTCACATGGGGCCCACCAAAAAGTCATACAAAAAGAGCCTCCCACAACCTTTCTTCCAATAGGAAAACCAGAAAACAGGTGTGTTTTAAGGCCCAAAAACCATAAGACTGGGCCAAGTGGGCGACTTTGGGGTTTGATTTGATAGTGCTCCTGCCAAATACAGGTCCGCTGATACTCGACTTCTTCCTGCTGCTGATATTATTGACTGCCATGTTGTTGCTGTTAACATCTTCATCCCTCCATAGCTAGTGGTATGTGCTGCTTATCTATTTATCTTGTGGTGGGTTGACAGTGCTCGCAAAGTCCCTGGCTATGGCATGACTCGTTTACCCTTTTATTTACAAGTTGCGAGCGTTAATACAGGATCTTGTTTGTTTAACCTTTACCATCTATCTATGATGCATGGATACGGCAGGGACACGATGGATATGGTAGGGATGCGAGTTTTACACATAAAAAGTGAAATATCAAATATAATAAGATATAATATTATGCCTATTTTGAAGTATTCAGGCATCATAGCCATGGGAGGGAGTATATTTTAAGCATCCCAAAATCCAAGTTGGCTTGGTTGTATGGATTGAACTAGTAATTAATTTGTTTAGTCTCTTTTGATTTTCATGGTGATGTCCATTTAGTTCCAAGGGTTGGGTGTCCTGAAATGAAATACATATAGGAGCTATCTCAAACATGATAGTGTATTAGTTTATTTATTTATTTATTTATTTATTTATCTAAAACACAAGAAAAGCAGTTTAAAATGTAAACTTTCATTTATTTTAGATTCTTGGAATAAATTCTTGATATTGAAAGGGCACAAAATAGACCAATGTAACAGGTTGGGCCTCTATATCCCCCATCATGTAATTATGGAAAGGTTTCTGCCATAGTCGTTACAAGGCCTTCACATGAATTTTTTTTAACCCGACACCTGTTTCCACCCCTGACTGACGTCCAAAAGTGATCAAGGGATAGTTTCTTGAAGATATAGTAAAATTTATTTATTTATTTATTTATTTTTTTTTTTTTTTTTTTTTTGGGAAGTGAAGAGATAGTATAGTGTGTTGAACTTGAAACAGTAAACCAAATCAAACCAAGCCTTTTCCCACTAAGTGGGGTCGGCTATATGGATTTGATGACGCCAATCAAATTTGTTCAGGGCCATGTCCTTCGTTAGATCCATATAGGCAAGGTCATATTTAATAATTTCAAATACATCTGGCTTCGCCATTTAGACAGTGCTTAGAGTCACTGAAGGATGCTGGAGACATGACATATAGTAGAAATGAATGAAAGTAGAGGAAAAAAAATAATCCAAGCCAATTTTAAGGGTATAATCTCCACTATATAAATCGTTACGCTTCTTTTTCCCTCTTTTTTGCAAAGTGAGAAATGAGTGGTTTGGGATTAATCAAATAGTGGATGACATGATAAATGGGCTGCTTTTGCTTGTTAGCTGTTAACTGCAATTTGTGGAAGACTTGTATTCTGTTTTTTTGTGAACTGGATGAAGTATTATGAGATTGTTCCTGCATGAGTGCAGCTCTACTGTGAATTACTTGGATATTTTCTCTTGCGAACGTCTGCACTGGGATGGTGGGTGCTTTGAAATTCAGGGGAGTTCCGAAATTCAGGGGAGTTCCGATCTTTGATGCCGCCCCCCCACCATTTTTAACATCGAGAATTGGACGTCCGGTAGGACGGTAGGAGAAAATCTTGCTGTGGACAACTAAACATTTTTCTTTTTGTCCCACTGTGATTTTGATTCAAATTGGTTATAAAAACAAGCGACGACAGTGAACATAATTGGTTTTGAAAGTAAAAAGTAAATGAGATGAAAGGGTATTAAGTTTCTGTTTGTTACCTTTCCGGTGGCCTGCCCAAGTTTTCTGTTTTAAACCTGTCATCATTTGATGGTGCTTGTCCATTTCAGATACTATATCTTGTGTACTGTTGAGTGTTGGAAAACTATGTGGCCCGACTGCCATAGGGCCCACGCCAGATCGAGCCCGGCGGTTTGCCGCGGATGAACTCCCAACAAGTCTTGATCTGGTTGAGTCAGATAAGGATCAAACTCTTGGTGGTAGAGTTTGGATCGAGTTCAGACTCCTGGTTTAGTAGATTTCCCACACTGGTCAAGAGATGTGGGATTCCAGGAGAGGTAGTATCCAGATAGAGATGTAACTCCTAGGGATTGCTCTATTTAAGGGAGATGGGAACCCTTGCTTCTGATTATCCAGAGATCTGAGAGTATTCGCAGCGAGTTCGTAGATCTGCCTCACACCGGAACGCACAAGGTTCTCGGCGAGTTCGGTTCCGACACCCATCTGGGACCAGCAACTTCTTTCAATTGGTATCAGAGCCTGATCCATGCGTTTGACGGTTCAGATTTTACGATAAGGCTGTGGATCGTTGGATCTAGTTTTTCCTTTTTCTGCATCGTGTTTTGCCGGTGCCACTCTGCTCTCTGCAACAGGAGGTTTGAAGGAGACGACCCATCTCTTGTTTTTGGGGGTGCGGAAATCGAGTGAGCAACTCCTTCATCCAATGTCCTGGTGTGAAAGGACAAATCGTCCTTGGTGAAGCAACTTTTTATAATTGTTGCTGTGACAAGCTTTTTGTTGTGAAAAGACAAATCGTCTTGGTGTTTTCTCCTTTTCGCCTTGCGACACGCGCAGCATAACAACACGTATCGTTGTTTCCGGCGCTAGAAACAACAGGTCGGGCCAGGCCAGATCTACAACCTGACCCGTCTTCAGCCCGGTCCACATCGCTGCAGGGAAGAGCACTGGTACGGTGACGTCAGCACAGCACAGTTGCTGACGCAAGTTCGGGCCCGGTATCATCGGTCAACAGAAAGTTTGACCGGCCATAACTCCTTCATCCGACCTCCGATCGACGAGCGGTTTGCGTCTATGGATTCGTGGGGACGAGCACTATTTGGTAGACGTGACAGATCGGCATTCCAACAGTCAGAAAATTTTTGGACTGCGATCACGGTCGATATTTTCAATGGGAGGAACTTACCCAATTGGAAACGTCGGATGGATGCCTTGTTGCACTTTGAGGGTCTTTCTTATGTTATTAAAGAAAAGACACCTGAGAAGCCTGTTGATGATGCTTCCAAGGAAGAAAAAGATCTCTATATTACTTGGGAATATGATAATGAATCAGCAAGGCATCTGTTACTTGGATTTATTTCCAATGATTTGGTCAAGCAATTTGAGCAACTGGATTCAGCGAAAGAAATTTATGATCAAATAATTGCGAAATACGATGCATCCACTGTGACCCACCTTATGGAGGCATTCTCAAATTATGTTAATTATAAAATGCCTGAAGGAACCTCGATCAATGACCACATTGACCAGATGAATATAAGATTGAGGAATTTGATTGCTTTGGGAAGGGATATGGACCAGGAGTTGCAGCGATTGTATCTATTGCAAAGTCTTCCACCTTCATGGGAGAATGTTTCTCAGACCCTTAGCCTCCAAAAAACACTGACTGTTAAAGATATTGAGGCTGAATTAATTGCTGAAGGACAAAGGCAGGCTGCCCGTGGTGTTGTGCCTACTGCTTTGCTTGTCCAAACCAATTCTGCTAGTGGCTCGATGGCTACTATGGGGAAAAGGAAGTATAAGGGCAAAGGGAAAGCAAAGGTGCAACAAAAGAAAAAGGGGCGTTGCTTTATTTGCGGGAAGCCTGGGCACTTTCGTGCAGACTGTCCGGATAAAAATAAAAAGAAAAAGGGTGAGAATGGGCAACAGAACATGGTACCACATGGAAATAAAGATTATATTGATATGATCACGGAATCCATGATGGTGGACACCAATGAAAGCAACTGGTGGATCGATTCCGGTGCTACTCGACACATCTCGAGGACCAAAGCGGGCTTCACTGAATTCCAAGAACTTAAAGCTGGAGAACATAATATATATATGGGAAATGAGACATTCTGCGATGTGTTGGGGGTGGGGAAAGTCAAGATTCCCCTGCCAACTGGAAAATCACTGTATTTGTGAGATGTCTTCTTCGCTCCTGCCATGAGGAGGAGCGTGATTTCCGTCAGCCAGCTTGCATCTAGTGGTTTTGAAATTAGGTTCACTACTGATAAGGTTACTATTGGGCTCAATGGGAAAATTTGTATTTCTGGTTTGCTTCATGACAAATTGTATTTGCTGGACACTTCTAAAGTTGCAATGAAATCTAGTTCCAATTATTCTGTGTGTGTGAATGAATGTGTTAATGATTTGGCATTGTTATGGCACTACAGATTAGGACACATTAATAAGAACAGAATAACTAGAATGGTTAGGGATGGACTTTTACCTGGTATCGGAAAAGTGGAATACCCTGCATGTGAACCATGTCTAAGTGGGAAAATGGTCAAGAAACCGTTCCCAAAGGGAACTAGAAATTCAGAATTGCTAGACCTGATTCACACAGATATATGTGGACCCTTAAATGTTCATACTAGGATGGGGGAGGTGTATTTTATTACCTTCATTGATGACTTCAACAGATATGGTTATATCTACTTGATCAAACATAAACATGAGGCACTAAATTTTTTCAAAATTTATGCCGCTGAAGTTCAAAATCAAAAGGGCAAGAAAATTAAACGGATTCGATCCGATAGAGGGGGGGAGTACACTTCTGAGTTGTTCAAAGAATATTGTGCAAAAGAGGGAATCATACATGAGTATGCGATCCCTTACACCCCACAACAAAATGGCGTGGCTGAACGTCGAAATCGAACACTTTTGGACATGGTAAGGTCTATGATGAGCCACGCGGAACTTCCGCTGTATTTGTGCGGAGAGGCAATTAATACTGCACAATATATATTGAACAGGGTGCCCTCTAAATCTATGCCCAAGACCCCGTATGAGTTATGGACTGGAGCCAAACCTAAAATGGAACATATAAAAGTTTGGGGCTGCCCCGTACATGTCCTGTTACCGCCACAAGAAAGACACAAACTGTAGGCAAAAACGAGAAAGAATTGCTCGTTCGTTGGCTACCCAAGTCATTCAAAAGGATATCGTGTGTATGATCACGATAACAAAATAATCATGAAATGTCGAGATGTGTATTTCCTTGAGAATCCAACGGTTAATCCTAGAGATAGACCACGGATGGTGGATTTCTATGAGATCTCGAAGGATAAGGATGTTCAAGCAAGTGGGGGATCCGACGTGGTTGACGTTGGAAATGTAACTCCTGACTAGGACCCACTTGATGAGGAACAACCGGAACTAAGTAGACCTGTTCGGATAAGGAAACATCCGTCATATCTGGATGATTATTGCAGTTTAGTGGAAACCGTAGAGGATTTGGATCCGACATCCTACTCTCAAGCAATCAATGGGCATGATGCTGAAAATTGGATGAATGCTATGAGAGAGGAAATTGAATCAATTCATAAGAACCAGGTGTGGCAATTAGTCGATCTACCCAAAGGTCGAAAGGCCATCGGTTGTAAATGGGTTCTTAAGAAGAAATTCAATTCGGATCGTTTCTTGGATAAATACAAAGCACGGTTGGTAGCCAAGGGTTTCACGCAAGTGGAAGGAATTGATTACGATGAAACTTTCTCCCCGGTCGTAAAATTCCAATCCATTAGGACCCTTATGGCAGTTGTGGCTTATCATGACCTGGAATTGCACCAAATGGATGTAAAAACTGCTTTCCTGAATGGCGAATTGGATGAAGAGATTTACATGAAACAACCTGAAGGTTTTTTGGTGCAAGGTCATGAGGACAAGGTGTACAAATTACAAAAGGCACTCTATGGACTTAAACAGTCATCGAGGCAATGGTACAAGAAATTTCACCAGGCCATAAGTGAAATTGGTTTTGTTCCCAATACTGTTGATATATGTTTCTATGTTAAACGTAGTGGGAGTAACTATTTATATTTGTCATTGTATGTGGATGACATCCTGATTGCTGGTGACGATTTGGATGCCGTCAATGAAATCAAACAGTGGTTGAAGTCAAGATTCGAGATGAAGGACATGGGTGAGGCTAAATATGTACTGGGCATAAAGATCACCCGTGACCGGCCGAATCGGTTATTGACTTTGTCACAGGAATCCTATTTGGAAACTGTGTTAAAACGGTTTGATATGATGATGTGCAAGCCAGTCGATACTCCCATTAACAAAAGTGAAAAATTGTCCAGCAAACAGGGGCCCACGACTGAGGAAGATAAGGCAGTAATGCGGGGCAAGCCTTATGCTCAAGTTGTGGGAAGCATCATGTATGCGATGCTGTGTACGAGACCGGATGTTGCATTCGCCGTGGGTCTCGTGAGTAGATTCCTAAGTAACCCTGGATTACCTCATTGGTATACGGTTAAGAGGATTCTACGGTACATCAAAGGCACCTTGAAGTTGCAACTATGTTATCAAGGTAATGACCTGAAATTGCGTGGCTATTCCGATGCGGATTGGGCCGGTGACTTAGACAAAAGAAAGTCAACCACAGGCTATGTGTATACTCTGGGGGGAGGTGCAATCTCTTGGGGTAGCAAGAAACAGACCTCAACGGCCATGTCTACGGCCGAGGCAGAGTATATAGCTTGTAGTACCGCAGTTCAGGAGGCTATCTGGTTAAGAAATTTTTTATGTGGTATTGATTTAATCAGTAAGGATCAGCCTGTCCCAATGAACGTAGATAGTACGTCTGCCATCTCAATGGTGACTGAGCCAAAATTTAACAGCCGATCAAAGCATGTTGAGATAAAAAATCATTTTGTCCGGGAGAAGGCTGAGAATGGAGAAATTGAAATTTCTTATTTGCCCTCTAAGGAATTGATGGCTGATGCTCTCACCAAACCGTTGCTCGCGGAAGAATTTGCGAGGCATGTGATGTACATGGGACTCAAATACATTTGATGTACATTGGCACGCTTGTCAACCATGGCATTCGTGCCAAGTGGGAGATTGTTGGAAAATTATGTGGCCCGACTGCCATAGGGCCCACGCCAGATCGAGCCCGGCGGTTTGCCGCGGATGAACTCCCAACAAGTCTTGATCTGGTTGAGTCAGATAAGGATCAAACTCTTGGTGGTAAAGTTTGGATCGAGTTCAGACTCCCGGTTTGGTAGATTTCCCACGCTGGTCAAGAGATGTGGGATTCCAGGAAAGGTAGTATCCAGATAGAGATGTAACTCCTAGGGATTGCTCTATTTAAGGGAGATGGGAACCCTTGCTTCTGATTATCCAGAGATCTGAGAGTATTCGCAGCGAGTTCGTAGATCTGCCTCACACCGGAACGCACAAGGTTCTCGGCGAGTTCGGTTCCGACACCCATCTGGGACCAGCAACTTCTTTCATTGAGGTCATATTTTTTCTCTGATTCCTGGATGATTGACGTATGTTGGCTTATGCTCGGATGTATTTGCATCAACTGCGGAGCTTAAGCGAAAGAAAAACAAAGTAACAAGCGCTATGAAGTCAAATTAAGAAGTTGGAGGCACTTAGATAGAATTTACAGTTTTTTTCCCTTGTTTTTGGATTTTGTATGTTTTTGTGGTACTTGGTGTGGAAAATATCAGAATGCAATGATATTGAGGCAGCTATTTCTCTCTGTTGTCATCATCTTAAAGAATCAAGTTATGGGTTTTCTTTCACCATGATTGCCCAAGAGAGAGTTTTATTTGTATGGCCTTTTGTTTTCAGTACTTCCAGATTATTGTTCTTGTAGGTGAACCATCATGTATGCACAGTACTGTTTCTTCCATCAAACTGATGAAGCCATCTAAAGCTTGTAAAATGGATAGTCCAAATTGTAAACATAAAATTCATCCAAATTCTTGTGTATCATTTTTACAAGGCATAGACCCCCAGTTCTTTTCAAGGTGCATTGAAATGGATTATTCCTCTCTTCTTTATATTTGTTTCCTCCCAGTAACAGTGGTAAAGTGTTCATCCAAAGTCAATTTGAGGTAAAAACAAAAACCATTACTGTGCAGAATAGATTCCCAGTTATTATGCAATTTCCTTCTACTTCAAAAAAGAGAAGAAAAAATCATCTTAGGAAATAAGTGATTAATCTTCTCTGAGTCCTCTACTTCAGAGGACAAGAGGGTAGAGCCAACAGGACTCATTCCTCTTCAGCAGACAAATGGTAGTGTTTTTAAGTTATAGTAGTGTCCATGTATTCATCATTTCTTTGGACTGCTTTGCATAGTAATTCTTGAACCCTCTTTATATGATTGGCCTTTTTATGCCAAAGTGGGTTCCATGGCCCTGTCTTGAACCATTGATCTTTTCCAGATGTTGTTTCCAATCTTTGTTTCTGCTATCCAAACATTAATTTATAGCCACAAATCTAACAGGGTGAATGAATGCCCTCTCTATCCTGACCCAATCTCAGCTCACATTGGGTTGGGTTTGGGGCATCATTTTTTCAGGCTCATGGGCTTCATTCAAGACTAAGACTTTACCAAACCCAAAAGGTGCATCTAGCATGTAATTTGGGTTAGCCTGGGCATGAGCTTCAGACCATGTCTTAAATCTGTGAGCCCAAATTAGGCTCCATACTGTTTGCACAAGGTCTGACCCATCCCATTCAAAACCCCTAACGGCAGTCTCCTCTTTTCAAATATAAAACCATCACTTACTCTTATCCATCTCTCTCTCTCTCTCTCTCCCCCCAAAACCCAAAACCCTAAAACCCTGTCTTTGTAAGAAGAGAACTGAAGATGCCACTTTCCATTTGTGCCCCTAAAACCCTAACCCCTTCCCTCTCCTTCCCCACTCTCCCTTTCAGAAAACTTCATCTATGCCCCCAATCCCTACCCACACACCATCTTCATTCTCCTCCTCCTCTTTCAACCACCACCAGCTGTATAAGAATCAGCAGAAGAAGAAGAGGAGAAATGCTAAAAACCCTAGTTTATCATAGGGAAGAATTCCACCCGGAGTTCTCGGCCGAGGACGAGGTGTGGCTGGAGAGGCTTCCTGACAAGGAGAAGGCCTTGAATTCCCACACTCTGCAGAGCGTGCGGGCGTGGCTGAAGAAATTAGGGTTCCGCCAGGACCGAGAGGACCGCGCTCAGTTCTCCATCGAGAGACCCGACTGGCATGCCATGATCGCCCTCGACGTCACCGAGCTCCATATAAGGTATTGTCTTTCTCATTCTCTGCTCATCTCACCAATTCTTATTTGTTTTCTGTTCTATATTTGTATACTTGGTATTGAATTTGAGTTATCATTCATGGGTTATATTAGTTTATTCATGATCTTTGATTTTATCACTATCATGGAAAACCCAAATTAGAGAAGGGTTTATGACCTGCAAACTGAATAAAAAAATCTGGGTGTGAACTCTCTCATTTGGACCTGATTGATAATTGGATCGACGGTGGAGATCGCTCGGGTCTATGCTTGAATGCCCTAGTATCCAAGTGATATTTAGAGAAGATTGTATATTGTGCAAAGTAAATATTGGATAGATGACAGATTAATTTTATTAGATGTGTCAGTGAAACTCTTGGTAGCATACAGCATAATTTGTAACTGCTGCATCTCATGGAAGGATTGGGTATAATGACATTTTTTTTATAGCTTCTTTTAGTAGTTGAGTCAGGTCTGGATCTAGGCTGATCATGGGATTGGACAGGACCTGACCTGTTTATGTGCTTCAGTGTAGGTATATGTTAATCCATGCTTGGAGTCCTCCAAGTTGAGATTTCCAGACAAAATGTGCTTCAGCTCTTTGAAACAAAGAACAGACTTTTTTTTTTTCTAATGATGAACAAATCTTTATGGTTGATGTAGAGCATTTTGACTGGAAGCCTCCTGCTCTTTTTTATATTCTTTATTCCCAATAATCTCATGCTTGAACTTGAGTGTGTTTGACCATACTTTTATAAAAAAGAACCTTAAGGTTGTCCTATTTGGGCCCACCATCTTGTTGGTAATGTATTGGAGATTTAGTTTCACTATGTTTGTTTCACATTTCTGTTCATTGTTTTACATGCAGCCATCTAATAGTAGGGCCCACATTGGATTTGAATGAAATTTGAGCCAATGTCATACATTGGGAGATAATGTTTTTGAGCAATTTTGATCTTAAAGGAGAACCTACTGATGGATATATGAAATAGAGGGGATTTTGTCTTCTTAAAAGAATGTACTTCAATCCTCTTTGGGCCAACAATCTATTGATGATGTGCAAAACATGCCATTTTATTTCCTTCTTTTTATCTTGACCACTTCTTTTACATCCTATCAATTTGAGGGTGGGCTAAAAGTCCAATTAGAGTGAAATATGGACCATTCACAAGATAATGGATAGAGCTGGGATCGTCATTCACAGTATTAAAAAAATGAATATTGAAAATTTGGACAAGTCTGAGTTGACTGGGACTCTCTCACTACCAAGTGGGGGTTGGTTCGGACTCAGCCGAGTCCCATATAAAATGGCTCTTCTACTTCCAACCCAACTCTAACTCAACTCCCTTCACTTCCCCTCTACTGCTTCCAACTTAACACCTTCCATTTCCTAACCTCTATATTCCAAACCCCCTTTACTTACCAACCCCTTCCATTTCCTATTCAGCCCCTTCCATTCCCAACCTCCTTACTTTTGAATCAATTCCATTTCCAACCCAACTCTCTTTCCCAAATCTCAACTCCTTCAACCTCTTCCTCTTCCCAACCACTCTATCCCGATTCACATTCCCCTTCACTTCCCAGACTCCTGCATTTCCAACTCAACTCCCTTTCCCAAATCCCAACTCCTTCAACCTCTTCAACTTCTCTACCTCTATATCCCAATTCCCACCCTTAACTTCCCAGCCTCTCCATTACCGACTCAGCCCCCTTTCCTAAATCCTAATAACTCCTCCAACCCCTTCCACTTCCCAACCTTTATATTCCAATTTCCAACCCCTTCCACTTCCCAACCTTTATATTCCAATTTCCAACCCCTTCCACTTCCCAACCTTTTTACTTCCTACCTCTAAAATGCTATGGAAAGTGTGATGCGGAAATGTTCCCATTGTTTGTAAGATGACAAATGAAGACTTTCACACCTGAATTGCAATTTTGATTGCGGCAAAGCATTTTCTGCTATGAACTGCATCTCTCTCTCTCTCTACACACACACACACACCAGGGTTTTGGAAGTTTAAATTTAGGTTTGGACCATTGCACTGTTGGTGGTTCAGTTTGTTCACCTCCCCACCCCCACCCTCTCCTTTTATCATTCACTGTTTCAGACATTTATCTTTTTAACTTCATTTTATGAATGCACCATCAGCATTGGTACCATGCCTATTTTAGTGTTTATTTAGTGTAAGCTGATAATATTTGGTGTGGTAGTTCCTTTTACTGTAGTCACATCTAGAGAAACAAATATATATTTATATATTTTGAATGATCAAATTCAGAAAATATAGGGAGTTACTTTGTTAGTTTGCACTCTACTTAAACGTCTTATGTACAATTGTTCATGGTAGTCATGCCCAAATATGGTTAGATTCTTATATGCCTGCTGAAAGACGCATCTAACTGCTTGTAGCAGATACAAATTCATCGTAACAATTCGACAAATTACGTGATGCGTCGGATTTATAACTCCTTGTCTAGCAATCTAGATATCCATGATGGGTTCAATTATCTCCCAAACTCTTTTCGAATCTATCAAACCTAACAAGAGGGTTTCCTCTCATACCTTGAGACTGATGTTACATGAGGGCTATACTTGTTTCCGTAAGTCCCACAAGAAGAGGTAATTTGGCATTTTACGAGTAGTTGGTTTGGTTCATCATGTATATAGCTGTTGCTTGATAAGTAACAATTATGTTGGATGACTTTAAATTGATGGGATAAGGCTATAATGATGATGACACAGCAATCTTTCTTTCTTGCTTTCTTTCCATTTTGTTACACATGTTTTCCATCTGGCATGTGTAAACCAATATAGAAAACCCTTCATTTGCAAAGCCCTATTTTATTAGACTTTTGGCATTCTTCTTCTTCTTCTTTTTGTTGGAATGTTTGTGGCTTTCTTCTTTGATATTAGGCTGGTGCTATGTGCTAATTTTTTTTTTTTTTTCCACATATAGGTACCTGAAGAGTGGACCAGGTAATCTAAAGAAGGATGTGGACAGGAAACTCAGCTATAAATTGAGTAGAGAAGAGATTGAGAATGCTATACTTAAAGGACCATAAATGCAAGTCTCAACTTTTGATTGGATCTCAATGAGAATCGTGAAAGTTTTCTCTCTCAATTTTTTTTTTTTTTAATCTCAATGCTTTTATCAACATTTATGTTGAGTAATCTATAAATGCATCCTTTAGCAGAGATGTAGGGCAAAGATATAACCGAAAGTGACAATGTGATAGATTTTGTTTTTCTGGGAGCTGCCTTAGAACAAAATTGTTGAGTTGCATAGGACCCACCAAAAGCAAGCAAAATAAAAAGGAAAAACTCCAAAGGGATTTGTGTAAAAGATCCCCTTGGGTCTGTATACTATTTCCATTGTTTGCCTCCTTGTATGAGTAGGGCACGTTTGTGTGGTGCTGCAGAAAACTGGTTCTGCAAAAAACTCTTTTCTTCGTTCCGTGAAAAATGAAGTCTAAACTCCACATCGGAA
This sequence comes from Camphora micrantha, assembly GCA_003546025.1. Lineage (NCBI taxonomy): Eukaryota > Viridiplantae > Streptophyta > Magnoliopsida > Laurales > Lauraceae > Camphora > Camphora micrantha. The sequence continues at coordinate 4,128,167 of QPKB01000010.1, read as the reverse complement.
ATAGTTTTTTGTGGAATTGCAAATAAGTTAGTTCATCTTTCCTACAGGTGATTCCCACTGAGCTCCATGTGAACAACCTTGTGGGGCCGGGGGTGGTGGGGGATTGGATGATCTAGATGTGACCTACTTATGTATAATAGTACGAGTCTATCAAATCACCCCAAACCCTTGATTCATGGCCAACAATTCTAAAAGTTTTATATATAAAGAGAGAAATTCGACCCTTGATCCAACGGTCCGGTACCATTCGGATAGGTGCAAATCCAATGAATCCGATATAAATAGGGGTAATGTTCTTGACAGTCCATTAGGATCAGTGCCCAAGTGTGCCCCACATGACTGTCCTCATAGACACGTGGTGGGGCTTACTTAACACCAATCTGAATCAATCACCAAACAGAGACCCCTATGAGAGTCACCGAACCCGAGACTAATTTGATACAATCAGACTGTCTAGGATCCAAATAACTCAAATCTAGAAAATATTCAGCCATTGTACCAATATGCAGTAAAAGAACATAAATCCATGTCAAGGAACAATGCTGAAAAATCACCATTCTCAATCACCTATAGTCCACATGAGCAAGGGATTGGGAAAGAGAAATACAAAGTGTTAGTGTTTTCATTGAAAAAAGATGTACTGGTACTGTAGCGTGAACAGTGCAGACGACCCATAAATCCCTTTTATAATGCTAAAAGCCTCTATAAAACCCTAGAACTCTTATCATAATAGAATCCTAATACAAATAGAAATCTAACACAAACTTTCTAAACAAGAATCATCTAGATATTCTTAGATCAAATGGAGAGACTCTCAGATTATCAGAATCTGGGTCGGTTTTTTTTTTATGCCTGGGAGTAGAACTGCTGTGGGGTCCATATGGCCTACCATTTGATCATAGCACTTGAACAATTTGAACATGTTGCACCCTTCTCATGGCCACTAATTTAGGCTTTCACACAATAAACAGAGTTGTACTTTTTCAATTGAGCTCAATGTAAAATCGATGTTATTCTAGATTTCAAAATTAATTAAAAGAAAATATGAAGATAAAAATTAACCATATCTTCATATTGGATGGCTATCAAATGAGAAGCTTTAAGCTAGCTAAGCAGGCAAGGGACATAAATGTCCTCCTTGACTAAATAATGAATATGTAATTTTTTTCTTAATTTGTATAATTCTTTAGCTATTATAATATATGAAGCGAAGTGGATTCGATTTTCAATTTCGCTGTCAATTTCAGATTTGATTTTGACCTCCTTCTAATGCCAGGCCCTACCAACTAATGGACCAGAGATAAAGCACACTTTTTGGACCCAACCCGACTCGTGTATTTTGACCTCTTTCTAATGCCAAGCCCTATTAACTAATGGGCCAAAGATAAAGCACACTATTTGGACCCAACCCGACCAGTGTATTTTTAATAATATGGTAAAAATTAATCTAGTTTATGCTGAGACTCGAACCTGGAGAATATGGATTTCAAAGGAGCAACTCAACCACTACACCACAAAACATCTTTTTATTAATAGTTATCAACAAAAACTTAAAATTAATTAAGAAAGGGACCTGGCCCCATGTTGGAATATTAACCGTGAGTTGGAATTTATTTACGAGGTATTTATAAAAATAACTATAATTTTAGATTATTGACCCCTATAAATATTGTTGTTATTATTTTCATACTTATGCATTGTACTTTAGGCATAGATGATCAAACTTTTGAAATAACTATTTTATATGATTTCCTATATAGTCATTAATTTTCTATGACATCCATTTTACAATAAAACTAAACTCAAATGAATATATAATATATGGAATTGATCAACAAAAATAATAAGTTTCATAATTAATAAGAAAATGTCAATATTATTGAAAAAAGAAAAACTTGCAACAACAGCGTGGAGCTAAAGAGGAAACGAAAAACTTTCTATGTAACTGATGTGCTACCATGCACGCTTGCCGATGGAAAAAGGGTGGAGTCTGAGTCTTTTCTTTTTTGTGTGTGTGGTTTCAACTTTTATAAATCGTACTAATATCATTCATTAATCCTCCTATTAATATTAGCCCTATTAATAACATTGTTTTTACTAATTCAATGTTACAGAAACTCTTTCCTCTTCTCACTGTGTTTCTATTCACGCCTTTACATTTTCCACTTTTAAACGCCACAAGCCATTTCCTCTTCTCCATCCTCTCAAATAAATAACTCATCGATTTTTTTTAGGGTTACATTCTAAACTATTTCTATCGATTTTTTATTTTAGACCTTTACATTATAACTACTACCAATTACATTGCCCGTGCTTAGCACGGGGGGCTTTCGCTAGTAATATATGAATGAGACTAAACTCAGAAGTACTAATAGTTAGGTCAATTGGGCTAGCTGTGTTTAAAACCATAATTCCCATTATGAAATCACTTTTATAAATGAAGTGATTGATTTAGTAATAAATCTAGTTTCATTGATTTAGTAATAGATTTGGTTTTGACTAAAAGACGAGAAAGAGGGAAAGACATACCAAGTATTGATATTATTAACAAAATGGGGAAATATTCATGTGCCCAGTCATGGACGACATAGCGGGGACAACTTTATGATCTATCTTCATGGGACCCTCTAAATTATATTGGATCCATTGAATTTTCACTAATCTGAATAGATTGAATCGTTGGATCAAGGGTCAATTTTCTTCCTTTAATATAAAGACGTTAGATTTATGGACCACGGATGAAGAAGTTAGAGAGGCATGGGATTGACCCCGAGCTTGATATATGGGCCCATCCAAGATGTCTCTTTCCATCCGCCAAGTCCCATGATCAACGGGGCTCTAGGTGGGCCCTATCAAGTTTGTACCTTTTCATATGGTGAGGGATGGATGCATATGAATGTCCCACTGACAAATTGGTTTATAATCATAAAAAAGAAAAAAAAAAGGATAAAAATTGGATATGGCTGTGATATCCAATGTGTGCCCCATCCTGTAAAATGATGGATTTGGGTTTTTGGAGTTGGGAAAGGGTAGTGGGTTTTTGGAGTTGGGAAATGGTAGTGGGGTCTCTGGTTAATTTAAAGTGGGGGCTAGGACATAAGGGCCTTAAGAACCTTATGGGTATTTTTCAATTTTCGAGGGGGCTTCAGCCCCCATCCTAATACACTTAGGTCCGCCAATGTGCCCGACTAGTGGGGATGGAAAGAGACAATTCCGATGGGCCGAGATATCAAGTCCGGGGTCTATCATATGCCTCTAACTCCTTCATTTGTGGCCCACAAGTTTTACAAGTTTATATTAAAGAGAGAAAAAACCCGACCCTCGATCCAACGTTCTATTCGACTCGGATCGGTGATAATCCGATGGAACCAATGTAAATCAGGTGCTCCCATGTGTGTGTATGGTTTAGATGGATCATAAAGTTGGCCTCATTATATTGCCCCACATGAACGTTCCTCATTATATTATATGATGGTAAACTAAAAACCAAATAGTGGTAGCTCAGTTGGCCAAGGACTCTGTGCCTTCGAAAGAAAAGAGGTCTTGTGTTCAACACCAACCTCCGTTGGCCACAAAGCCCGAAACACAATGATGATGATAACCCATTGTGTTATATTTTGATTAAAAAAACTTATTTACTTGAGGAAAATAATATCATCATTTAGTATTATGGGCACAATGGACTTCTTTAATCAATCATATAGTAAAACCTAATATATAAATTAAGGGCCGAACCATAAGTTCGGTCCTCAGTTGTACCACGTTTTCCCAATTTGAATCACATGATCAAAATCACTATTTCATATGCAATAAGATTCTCTCTAAACAATCCTAACATGACTCTTCTAAAGAAAAATAAAATATACATAGAATCCGGACTCCACATAGTAGAAAAACTCTTATTATGGGACTATCACGTTAGAGCACAAACTCTCTCCCTCTCTCTAAATTAAAATATGATTAGAACTCTTTTACAACTCACTCTCTCTCTCTCTCTCTCTCTCTCTCTCTCTCTCTCTCTCTAAATCATAATAGGATCAGAACTCTAACTGTCTTCTTCTCTCACTTTCAATACAATTAGCTCTCTATCTCTATAAATTAATGTTTCCCTTCTTTTTTTCTTACATATCTTCGTTTCCCTCTTCTTCTTTGTGCTCGGCTCTGCTTCAAAGTATCTTCTTTGTGCTCTCGGCTCTTCCATCCCACTACGCACCCACAGTTAGTATATTTGAACTTCTTATTTATCTTTCTTTTCCCAATCTACTTTAAGATCTTATTACTTTAGATTAAAAAGATTGATCTGATCTTGAGCAATCAACATGATATGATCGATTGATGTTATTTTTCCCACTGATTGTGCATATGTCTAGAATCATTGATTTAAAAGATTACTATATATGGACTTCATAGCTTTTGCACGTCGAGAAGAGGAGGATTTTTTTTTTTTTTTTGTAATCATCTTTTTAATTGATGTTGTTTATCTTATTGTTGTAAAACTATGTATTCTATAAAAATCTCGATTCAGTAAGACTCAAAACATTATTTAGTTATTGAGCTCTACTCTAATTTTATATAACATGCATATACGTCGTCGTATTATTATGGTGTTTTTTAATGCTATTTGTCTCGTTATTAGACTTCTATGTCAATATTACAGTTGTTATGAGCCATCATAGTAGTGCAAATCTTCGACAACTAGAATTATGGTTTGGCTGGACTTCTATTGCCTGTGCTACTTATTATAGATTTTTCTTTCATATAGAAATTGACAAATTTGAATTGATTATCATGAATGCATGTAAGTAAATATTTATTTAAGAAATTATAAGTATTTGATTCATTTTTAAATAGTTTGAAGTTATTAAGTAACATGACTCTCGCGGTATTTGCATTGATTCTATCCGGCCGAGTCAATTATTGTTATTATTTTTTGAATGAGTCAAGTCCAAGCCATGAGTCTTTCTATCCTGCATCAACCTCACCTCTCCGCAACCATGCATCTTCACTCTCACCGTCACAGACACTCAGTTCCATCTCCCTCACTGCACCATCGTATCCAGCCCACAGCCCAATATCAAAGAAACCCATTCACAAGAGTGATTGCATTAAAGACACCAACCATTAACAAGAGGTGTTAGAAGCCGAACCTGATGAGAACTTGTTATTTTCTCTTAAGTTTGTCTAGTCCTTGCTTTTTTTCTCAGTGTGTTTCTCATGCATAGTTCTACTCTAATGGCCATGCTTGAGATATTGATATTCTTTTGAGCTAAATATTTGTTGTAATTACTTTTTATCTGGATTTAGACAAAGAATTCTGATCATGTCCTGTACTGGCCATGCTTGATATCTTTGTTCCACAAATTTCACTGTAATGATTTGACCAATCTCACATATGATGAACGGCCCTGATTCAAAATTTGGGATTTCAAGGAAAGTCGGATTTCAGGTTGTGACACTAGATAGCAAATCATGACACAACTCCTGATTGACCATAGTCCAAGAATCACATACAAAGGATTTACTCCAATTACTCAAAGTAGGGCAGGCAACTGATTGTTGAAGACAACCTAATTCAACACTATTCTTATCATTATCTATAGAATGACTAAATGGCTCAAGATAGATGGAACGGAGAAATAGAATTCGTGTAGCCGACACCAACATAGTTGGGACAAGGCTCTGATGATGATGATGATGATCTATAGAATCACGACTAAATGAAGGAATACATATACCGGTCTAATTGGATAAAATCTTAACAATTTTCATGCAAATTAGTGTTCAACATCTCTTCGTACAAATTGAAGTCAATTAGCACAACTCTATTGATGTTGGTTGTTTTATTTCTTTTGCAGCAGTTCGCGCCAAAGAAAAGAGATAAAAGATGGAGAGAGGAACTATAATTCTTCTTTTCACCTTCTTTTTTTCCATTGTTTCTCATTCTTCTGCCAAAGCTCACAACATATCTGCAATCTTTGCATTCGGTGACTCGACCATGGACCCTGGCAATAATAACTACATAGGGACATGGTTTCGAGGTGACCATTCACCTTACGGTCATGATTTTCCCGGCCAAGTCGCTACCGGGAGATTTTCAAATGGAAAGCTCATGACTGACTTCCTGGTGTCCTCCTTGGGGATCAAAGATCTCCTACCAGCCTACTTGGACCCCGGTATCACCGATCATGAGTTGTTGACCGGCGTTAGCTTTGCATCGGCGGGTTCTGGCTTCGATGACTCGACGACGGTTTTGTTAGGTGGTGTGAGCACCATGGCCAAACAGGTGAAATACTTTGAAGAATGTTTACACCGGATTGAAAAACTGCTAGGGAAAGAATCAACCAACAGGGTGGTGAAAGATGCTTTATATGTAATTAGTGCTGGCACAAACGACTTGTTGGGGAACTTCTATGATCTACCTGTGAAAAGACTTACAACAAATATTACAATGTCAGCTTACCAAGACTTCTTGCTTGACAGGCTTCACTCACTTATTCAGGTTCACTCTCTGTCTCTCTAAAATAGTTATGGTTGTGGTGTGTCTTAATGGGTTTAAAGGCTGAGGCCCAACCTGCATCAGACATGTTTATTAAATTCATCAGATGACCCCAACACCCTCTTTACTAAGCTTAATTAGCCCAACCCCACAGCATATATAGTAGTTTTCATTGTAAGTTTTTGTGCTATCAACCATTGGAAGTAGTTACCATGAAATCATTGTTGCCAACAAATCCACATTAAGGGACTAAAGACCCATCTAACTAAGTTGATAGTTTAAGGGACTAAGTTTATTTGGTTTGTCTTGCAGAGACTCTATAGTTTGGGAGCAAGGAAGATAGCGGTCGCAGGTCTTCCACCCATCGGTTGTCTACCAATGCAAATGACTGAGAATATCCTCCTGCCTGGTTCTCACATGCGGGTTTGTGTTCAACAACAGAATGAAGATGCTGTGGTCTACAATTTGAAGCTTCAAAGCCTCCTTCCAAGCATCCAAGCTTCACGCCCAGGAACCACTATTGCATACCTAGACGCTTATGACGCCTTATTGAACATGATTATAATTCCAGAAGAGTATGGTAAGAAAGTCGATATAGTTTGTGAACATGATTATACCAAATCTCATACGCATCGATTTGATTTAAGTGTTTTATCTTTTGTTGAAGGTTAATATTGAAAGTTACCTCTGTGTTCTGTTATGTAGGTCTTGTGGAATCCTGGCGTGGGTGTTGTGGATCAGGCGTATTGTTAGAGTTGGGACCCAAATGCAACGAGAGTACCCCAATATGCTCAGATCCCTCCAAGTTTGTGTTTTGGGATTCCATTCACCCTAGTCAAGCTGCCTACCAACAACTTGCAAAGATTGTTCTGAGCTCTCTGCTACCACGACTGAATAGTTAGATAGTAAAGATTGGTAGATTTTTTTTATATTTTTTGACAGAGAGGATGATTGATGGGTATATAGACATATAGAGAGCTTGTTATTTGCTTTGGTTTTTATTACTATTACTACATTTGTCATCTTGGACATGGATGTTTTCTTCATTTCAAATGCTAATGGAAGTTGGAAAGAAAAAGATTTAGATGCAATTTTCCCCCACTTCATCTTCTTATCTTGGAGATGGGTATTTCAACTTGGTGTTTTTGTGGATTTGAATTACCAAAGTGATGGTTGGATATTCGTTTTTCATCTTTAATAGAAGGTTATTTGATTTTAATTTTTCGATATTCACCTTTCATTATTCATTTTAAACGATGTATAGTAATACAATCCTAAGAATTCAGTTACAAGAAACAAACAAGTCCAAAAGGCAATAAAGCATGAAACAAGTGGAAGGGACCTATCCTTCCATTGAAAGCAAAACCAAGTCTAGCAGATTTCTTCTCATGCCTCTAGTTAGAATCTTTGAACAGCAACAAAACCACATATGGACCTCAACTTCTACCCTTCTCGAGTCCTAATTTGAGATACTTTTCTTGAATCATTTATCCATAGCATCTGATCCTAATAGAAATATGACTCTGAATTGTTTGGGTTCGACGCCATTTGGAAATCTTCCATGGGTTGTTCCACTTGGTTCAATTGAGTCACAGATTTTGGAAACTCCACATGAACTGATGCAAGAATCATTAAGATTTAGTTTGATACTTCCTACCTTTCTCCTGAGGGTACTATCTATTTTGTTTAGCACCTAAAGTTTTTGTATTTTAGAGTTTGATGCATTCCATTAAAAGATGTCAGTCTCTGGCCTTTTCGAGGATCGTGTGCAGGGAATTGTAGCATACACTCAGCATACTAAATCTTGAATCATAAGCAATGAATGCTCTCATTGGCTTGTTGGGATCTTTTATTTTGGTTTTGAACTTTGAATAATGGTGTAGAGATTGGATTCTAATCAATTCAGATCTAGGATTAATGCCAATGGTGATTTTCTTCTGTTCGCTGTGAGATTTACATGCTGAATGAAATTGAGATTTTTTTTTAAAGATAAGTTAATATATTTCCAAAAGGTGATTGCAATGTACAAAAAGTTGTGGACCCAAGCATAGGAAAGACATCCAAAAAAGCTCAGCAGCAGAAACATAACTACACAAAAAAGACCCACATAAAGGGCCAAATTGAGTTGCTGGATTCTTCTTTTTCCCTCTTTTTTTCTTTTGAACGCCCGGGGAAATCGATGCCATGACCTCTAGAGAGCAAACCGAGTATCCTAACCATCAAGACAACACCCCGTTGGGTTGTTTTCCCTCGTTTCTTTATGGGGTCTTTTACTAATGGGGTCTTTTTAACTTTGAACAAACACTGTCTAGATTGAATTCTAATGAGTTAAGATGTTGAAGTTATAGGTTTTGTTCGGCTCCACGTGTTTCTGTCTGCGTTGGTCATTTGTGCCATCATTTGGCAAATTATTCCGTCGTTCACTAACAGCCCCATGCCTAGTCCTATTATGTTCATGTGGATTGCAACAGGAGGGGTTCTTGGATTTGGATTTTTGAAAAATACCCTGCCCTCTTTTAAATCTGTTAAAAGTCCCTCTTCCTATTTAAGGCTACTAAAGACTGGAAAGCAGAACTAACTGTAATAGTGCTATTGGGTGCCTTACACAAAATGCAAGTCCGCGATTTAGGTGATCTAGACTGCATTTGTGAGGCTTTTGTAGCAACAATCTCTACTGATGAATTCTGCACAAAAAGTTTTGATGTAGAAACAGCTTTCATTTTTCTTTCTTTCTTTCTTTACAACTTCCATCAAATTATCCAAATGTTGTTTTGGTCACACAGTGGGTCTTCGAATGAAGGATCCCAGGACCTCATCCTGGCAGGGGAATGCCTTAACCAGAGCCTAGTAGCACGGTCATCCAACCATAACTACATGTAAAGATCAGCAAATTTTGCACTAAAAAAGGATAAGAGAAGAAAAAACCAAATATTATGCTATGTAACTGAAAAATGGAACCCATGAGTATTGGAAAAACAAGAAGTCTCCCAAATATTATGCTAATGGACTCACAAATGGAACGCACAAGTGCCGGAAAAATAACAAGTCTTCAAATAAAGATAACAATGTGATTAAATGAACACATATCCCAGAACAGGAAAACATGAATGACTCAATTAAATAACCTAGAATGGCAGATTTTATTTCCTTGGGTGATGACAACAATCCTAGCCAGATTCAACCAATGACCTGAATTTCACGAATAATCATGCGAGAACCTGTCCAAAGAGCTGCTTTCGTATCTGCAAAAAAAAAAAAAAGGAAAAAAAAAAAAAAGAAGAGAAACTGACTGAGGCACGACTAACGTAACACAACGAGAAATGGGTATTCAAATGCAGTTCAGGAAACTGTAATTAGACCCAGCCGGAGTCGGCCAACTAAGATTCCTTTTCAATATGAAAATGAGATTATATCTTTTTAATTGCAACAGATTCACAGCCCAGAAACTTCAAAGCATTATATTATTCTCAAGTCTTGAGTTCGTGAATATGGGTTGCTGATTCTAACCTTTGATCAATAGCCTCCAAATTGAATAGTTAAAATGGCAACAGAGTAACTGTACACATTCAATAGAACGATGGAATGATAGATGGCTCAAATCCTTTGATATGGCTATTGTTCAAAACATTGTTAAGCCAAGGCAGTTCAAGTCGATATCCTCAATCACCAAACAGTGGGCCCCACATGCACAAAGTTAAGTATCAAAATCTTAGAGGATTTCTAAGATCAAGGATCTCAGAAATAATCTTGATAGAAGGGAGCATCAGATCAGTTAAATGAATAAATGTAATACAATTTATTTCACTTAAAAGGAATAAGAAATCATGAGCAGTTAAAGATAGGATTACATAAAATGTTGTCAGTTTTGAATAGGGGTGGCAATTTCTCACCAAAACCTATAACCCAACCCTCTCTCTTATTTTTCAGGCTGGGTTTTGGTTGAATCCACTCTTGCTATTCAACAGGGGTGCTCATGGATTGGGCCGGCCTGAGCCCAACCAGGCCCAGCCCGCTTAGGGCCGGGCTTGGGAATTAGATTCTAGTAGATGGGCCGGGCTTGGATTTTTATTTGGCCTGTTTAATAGATGGGCCGGGCCTGGACTCAATGGTAGAGAGCCCAATGCCCGGCCAAGCCCGAATATAAAAACTATTATAGGGGAGAGGTAAAGGGAGGAGTCGAACACATGACCTCTCACACAAGGTCATATGCTTAGAACTTGCTTTCTTTATTATATAAATATAACTCCGGCCAGGGGATTCTACAATTCCAGGCGAGCAGGGCTCAGACCAGCTACTTTTGGCCCGAGTTGGGCTTGGGCCGGCCTTGGGCTTATAGTTTAGAAGCTGGGCCGGGCCTGGCCATTCCTCAGACCAGCCCATGAACACCCCTACTATTCAACCTGCTGACCTGAGCCAAACGGCCCAAACCATTTAATTGCACCATGACCCGCCAATTCAAACTAAATCTGACATGTTAATTAGGAGTTTGGGTAGACCCTTTGAACTTCTGGGTTGGGATTGGGTTGACCTTTTCAACCCAATTAATATATGGGTCTGTTTCAGGTTGAGCCTCCACATGTTATCCCTAGTGCTCAACCAGACTTGACCCATTCTATAGTTTTGATGCATTTTCTCTCATTTTTTTAAAATAAAATAACCAATTTAAGTGTAGTGATAGAGAGAGGATACCTCTGGCAACTTCTTCCGGAAGACGACATCCAGCCGTGCATCAAGCGTATTCTCACAGACAATCTTCCCATCACGAGAAGCCAATACAACACCTCCAGAGCTGAATCACCATGTGCACTAGCATTGTGAATTTCTTGATACAATCATCATGCTTTTAAAAATGAAAATTATGAATTATGCATCACTTGTCTCTCAATTATACACAATATCAAACTTGGACTAAAACCACTGGCCAATCTTCACTAATGAAAAATAGATATACCCAACAACTCATAGTTAAAACAATTGCATGGATACTTTAGCATGCATCCTAAAGATGAGAAACTTATCAAACAACTGATACGTGATACTTTCCACTGGATACAGCCAATTATCAAGTGCATGGTTTTGGACTACAATTACAACCTCTTACGGAATCTGTTACACTACAGAGATAACCCATTTCACAAACCCATCTCTTGAGTTTTGCCTATAGAATAGGAGTAAGTTGTCGTGTAATAGATGGAGATGATTTTGGTTATTCAATTTGTCGTGCTGTTTCCATTCCCACCTGGTCCTAGGCTCAAGCTACCCTCAGCAGGCCTTACAATTACCTACTGTGAGGTTTACTGGAAATAAATACTTTGGTTCTAATCAACAAAAATATATCTAGAGAGAAAAAGTTGAAAAAAGCTGGCATGCGTGTATGCTAAGATCTCTACTAGAGATTCTCTAGGCTACCCATGTAAAGAAAACTGGATACGGAAGCAATGTGTATGATAAAGTTTACCAGAAAGGCCCATGTTCATGATGAAAAAAGTGATGACTGGGAGCAGGTGGGAGAAAGATTTGATTGTCAACAAAAATATCGGGAGGATAAACATTTGCTTTCTCTGCATACTCCTCCTTTGCTGATTCCAAAACAGACTCCACCACCTCAAGATCATGCTTCCGACAACGCAATAACACAGCTGGTTCTTTCAACCGGAGCAAGCTCTGTAATAGATAATAAAAAATAAAATATTTAGGGTTGGAAAGTATGGATGCAAAAAGGGCTTAGTGAAAAAGTAGACCTCACAAAACCGGCCCCCATATAGATAGGATAAGGCTATGATGATCAAGACGATAGTGATCACGATGCTGGTGACGATTCAGGGTCAAATTATGAAAACATAAATAACAGCCAACAACCCACTCAAAGATGTATGAATTCCAGATATTAATTAGATATGTTCCATGACAAATTAGATTACCACTAAATTAATAATTTAATTAAAAGGAAAAATAAAAAAGCCAATCCTTATCTCAGTGGTACTTTCATAAGTTTGTAAGAACTTAAGCTATGATAATGAGCCCTTAACTAACAATAGCAACTACACAGTACACACCACCAAGACTTTTTTTCCTTATTAGTAAATTTGTTCATTGACATAGAAACACACACTTTTCTTCCCGCAAACACTGGCACCCCCAAATGAAAATCTTCACAACACTGTCACTTTTCTCATCTTTCATGTGAATTGACCATTGGTCCAATCAAAGATGTTTTTGAGGCTTTAGAACACTTGATAGGTGTGCCCAAAAAAATAAAGAAAAATCAAACCTCATTGTAGTTTTACCTGAACAATAAGTTCTTTCAGAAGCTCTCTGTACACATGGTTGTGATGGCTAACATGAAGGAGCTCCTTCCCAGCTGCCTCCTTCATAGAGCTAACCAAATCATCCTGAGCTTGAAGAACCTTGATACGAGAAGCGTTTAGCTGCATTGAGTACTCACTGGAAGGAAAAAAAAAAAAAAGCAATTAAAAGAGCACTAACATGTAGCAAATTATATTATAAGGATTAAGGATGCCCAGCAAATCTGTATGCAAAAGAAGACTATCAAATAGTCTTAAGTATGCTCATAACTCAATACAGCCGCACCACTCCATGGTGAACTTAAACTAATGGGAAGTTGAAGTGTTGAACCATTTATCATCTGGTAATTGTTCCAATTGATCCCTTCCATCCCACAACAAACCCATGGTTTCAGATGAAATCGTGAAAGCCGCAACACCCCGCCTCCCCCTCTTTTATTATTATTATTTTTTTGTAAAAACCCATGTGTGATAGGAATTTTATAGTTTTTTTTTCACATATGCCCCTGGCTTGATGGGTGCATTTCTAGATCATAGGTAGCTAGTTCAACCAGTTCACATTCAAGTTCACAATTCAGCTAATAATGCTTCACCAATTTGATGAGTTGGTTAATTCAACTTGTTTTTCAGTTCACCTAGTTCGTATTTCAAGTTCATTGACCTTGATCAATGAATTCAATTTTTTAGTTAACATTGTGGATAGTTTATAGGTCAAATTTGACTTGCATAAATGTACACTATTGTTAGTGTGTCCGTGATGCAAGCTTAGAAGGCCCAATCAGTGAGGATCATGTGTTGGACCCTGAATTATTTAGAGACTTTGGTCGAGTTAATTGGGTGTTGATCCATCTTAAGACAGGTCAGATCTCAAAGATCTATTGTGTGGATCTAAAGATCTATGATGGAAATCAAAGAGGCAATGTGGACAATAGGATGTTGTCATCAGACCCTAATACAGGGCCATAGTCCTCTCCCTCTATTAATTTGATTTCGCAAATGAAATTGAAATTGAATTCGAACTTGAATTGGAATCAGGAGTTGAGTTTGACATGAGTTTTGAGTTAATTTCAATGATAGGATGAGTTTTTTAATGGTTTTAGACTTTTAGCATTATTTAAACAATGTCATTTTAAGTCCGTTATTATTCATTTTCTTTCCAGTCAAAGTTGCTATGATTTGCACTTTTGCAATCCCTTCTCCTTGGTTTGAGATTATTCTCATATGATTGAAGCCTATGTGGTTGTTTTGACTACTATTGGTAAGTGAAACTCCTGCTGTTCTCATTGTAATTGCATATACTTGTTGTTTGATTGAGGATTTGGGTAGTTGGATCACAAACAATTGGGAATCAATTCTTTAACTACATTAGTAGGTATCAGAGCCAAAAGTTTGTGATTGATTTTATGTTCGACATTCTCCATTTCTACAATGTCTCCCTAATGAAATTGTGGTCGTAAGCAGAACGTTGCGATGGACATAACCCTCCTGATCCATGAGATTTAGAAATCCAGGATCTACACAAACAAGTTGAGGCCTTGATCTGGTGTTTAGGTAGAGTTGAACCTTGAGATCAACTATTTAATAAGTCATGATATGATTGTGATTGTGATGATTCGATTTATGATGCTGGGTCAGATGGACTCATAATGAAGTTGTTGATCACCCTATCTACAATAAATATATCAAGAACATGAGGACGACAAATTGAAAATTGAAATCTATGAAGATGGTGATGATGTTAATGATAAGATCTTCGACATATCGAAAAATAATGTCTTTATTGATACACCGGTCATTGATGTCTATCAAGACGATGATGCCATAGATCAACCGACTTTTAGTGGATGTCAGGATTGTAATTGTTTTAATACCCTAACCTTAAATGTGTATTCCAATGGTGATATTGGCACTTTAATCTTACATGCATGCATCAATGCTGACTCCTGCATTCAATAGACTAAATCAAACTCAAAGGGCATCATGTTATGTCTTCTTGTCTTAACTAGAGATAGGTATGAGAAGACCCACAACTTTGATGATCCTTTTATTCAGAGCCATCTGCAGCAATTTTCCCGTCAATAGATCCAAGATCTATTCATCCATCAATGGATAAAGACACAATGGGCAGATTGGATGAAGGCAGCATATGGTGTTGGATTAGAAACCTTCCGTAATGAGAATTCGAAAGATATAAAAAGGGGATCAACCAACTTCCCACTGAGTAGTTTCCGATGACTCTTTTGAGGAAGTGGGTATGGCATCAGAACCATTAATATGTCCCCAAAGATTTTGTCTTCGTAAAAAGATACAACTTTGAAATTTCCAGCTGTAGTAATTTTTTTCCATTAAATTTAATGGGAAGAAGTTCTGATTTTTCAGCCATGATAAATTTGAGAAATTCAGAAATCGTAGGCCAAAAAATGCACCAAATCAGAAAAGAAAGGAATAATCCAAGTGGTACCTCAGAGACACAACATCAACAAGCCAAATTGCAGAAAATCCACAAAAACAGAAATCTTAGGCCATAAAATGCACCAAATCAGAAAAGAAAGGAATCCAAGTGGTACCTCAGAGACACAACGTCAACAAGCCAAATAGCAGAAAATCCACAAAAACAGAATTGAGGCCCAGGTCAACCTTCAGATGCAAACTCACAACCCAACTTGAGTTGATCAACAGTACTGAAAGTCCAAGACCCAAGTCAACGATATAAGTTGAGACTAAGAACATCCCTAGGGGTTGAAACAGAGGACACCAAAAAACAGGGGACAAAGCAGCGCTGAGAGATCAATCGCACAAAGAAGAGGTGCAAAACCAAGGAGTTGTTGATGATCACAAACTGACATGCTGAAGATGATACTCAAGAAACCCTTCTATTGCTGAAGCCAACTCCCGAGATGATTCGATGATTGCCATATCCCAAATTGCAGATATGAAAACCACAACCATAAAGATCATCTCCACACCGACAATGACAAAAAAATAAACCAATTCCGAATCCAAGAAAAGCAGTAGTTGAGACCACAGCAGAGAGGAAGCTTGGAAATCCAAGAGAAAAGATGAGCTCTTCTTTGAAGCCCACAGGTAGCAGCACACAGTCAAATCGACTCCAAAAACCTGTGAGACGTGATGGATCGATGATGAAGACCAGCAGGCAAAAATGATCTTAATGAGGTATTCCTCAAACCGAAAACCCTAAAAAGTTAGGGCTTTCCATAAAATTGAGTTGCCTGATCAAGTTGATAGATCCCCCTTTTATATCTTTCGAGTTCTCATTACAAAAGGTTTCATATTACGAAAGGTTTCTAATCCTAGAGATAATGCAACAAATCTTATACACACATCGCACGTTAATAATATATTTATCAAGATGTGCAGAGGCTTGGCTCAAAAGTTAAGAGATGCATGTGGATGAATCGAAACAAAAGGTAGAAGTGGAAAAGAAAGAAGAAAATCAAGCGACATAAAACCCAACCTGAAGATGAGTCCTTTACTCCTTTTCAAGCAAAGGAATCTGGTGCAGGCTTATATTCTAGATCTGCCCGATCAACAAGGATCATTGGCACGGGAGTGAATATCCTGGATCTAATTGATTATGTGATTGATCAAACCCACTGGTCTTTAATCGATTTGATCAATCAAATGGAGTCATGATCAGTCTCAATAAGGGCCCGATCAAGCAAAAAGGGAAGTCTGAATTTGGACAGTCAAGATGGGGGTAATTAAATTCCAAATTAAATAATAAATGTCCCGAATTAAAGGAGGGACTAAAACAGTACCCTAGTTGACGATTGGATCAGCCTGTAAAGCCCATCGAAATCTCAAAAGGCCACTTCTTTCTGACCACTACTTTCAAAAACGGACCAAACTGATTTGGAGCATCCCCAAAGTGTGCCTAAAACTTCTTTTCTATAAGTAATGCAACTCAAACTCACAACCTTATGGTTGCAACCACTAAAATTAAGACATTAATGAGAAGAAATCTAAATTCTTTGAATGGTGCAAAGTTTGCAAACTGTATGTATTATAGACAAACAGCCTATAGAACAGACAAGAATTTTAAAAAGCTCCGTAAATTTTTAAACTGAGTAAACTAAACAAACCAGAGACTGTTCTGATTTATATCCTTCAGTTGCAAGTATGCTACTCATTGTGGAAATACCTCAGGAATACAACTATTATTCAAATGGGACCAACGCAAGCAGCAATTAGTAGTTTATTTTTCTTCTTATTAATTAAAAAAAAAAAAGAAAGGGAAATATCCGATGCTTGACACTAGAGGAGCTATATTTTGTCTACGCTGCACATTGTCAGAGGTGGAGATGGTCTTCAAAGTTCAAACAATCCCAGCCACATCAGGTGGGATCCATGTAAACATGAGATGCAGCAAATAGCTCCTACCAGGGCAATCATGAACATCAGATAATGCGCTGCAAATGGATGGATTGCAGACACCAGTCCAAATTAAGTGCAAAAGGATCAACAATTGAGTGTGCGGCATTCTTTAGGGGAGGATAGTTTTCATTCAATTGCCAATCCACTGAAGGTCTCAGCAGATTAACAATCTGAATCATTAATACATGGGTCTTGTCTGTACAAATTGCTTACCTTAATCATATGACAATCTTTTCCTGCCGTAACTCGTACAGCATTTTTTAGGGGAAAAGAGGGCTAAAAAGAAAGACAAACAAGATACGTAAATAAAGCACAAGGGTGCGAAGAAAGGTTTAGTAGGCTACATTTTCTTCCGAATTTCAACTTGCTTCTCTTTTCGTTCATATTCTTGTCTTATCTTCTTCTTTTCCGCTTCAACCAGTTGCAACTTCTCTATGTTGAATTCCTGCAACAGCGCATATCCGTAACCATCAAAGCATGCAACAATATACATACAAATGCACCAAAATAAGAAAGAAAAAACACAATCCACATCTGGACTTGTTACACATATTTTTGAGTTTCTTTTTCTTTTTCTTTTTTATATACAAACGAATCGCACTCCTGCGCCCACTCTCACACTACACGTCCCTAACCAGCTGATCCAGTGGAAAGTGAAAAGTTGTCAGATGGCTACATTGCCTTGTGTAGTAGCATGCTCAGCCAAGACAAATTGAAGAATCTCTCAGATAATGAATTCCATTTTTTTTCCTTCTTTCTTTCTTTTCCTTTCTCTGTATCAAATGTGATACCTGACTTAGAAGTAGGTTCAGTCTGAATCTATTGAGCAAATGCAACGTCTTGAAATTGAGAAGAGTTGATAACATTCATTTCAAATTGGATTGAAATGATAACAGATTTCATCAACTAAGGAAATAATACACATCAAATGAAAAGGGTTTACAAGGCTATACCACATGAGCTTTGTCATAAAGACATTTCAATGAAAAACATAACTTCTGTAACAATCCACCCAACTCTTCCAAAATCAGAAGCTGAAAGGCCATGGACTTCCTTTAAACGTATCACCCATGTGATTACTTTTGCCCATGCCTTACCTTACCTTAAGGATCCTCCATTTAGACTAAATTATCTCTTTCTAACTAAATAGAGCAAAGAACAGACACAAATGAGCAATTCCTGGAAGGATTGACTTGGCTTGAAAAAGGGATGAATGGTGACAAATTTCAAATTTTCATAACAGAAAAAAGACTTGTGATCCAGGCCTTGCATTTCATCAAACAAAATCTAACAATACTTTAACAATCCAAGACATCATCAAATTCTTAGAATCTCATGATATTTTCACCATACTTAATCTCACACACACAAACTCAAAGCAATTATTATTGAGAAATTAAAAGATTCTTCAAACTTTGCAAAACAACGAAACTCGAAAGTAAGATTTTTCGCAATTGCAGCAACTGGCAACTTAGTAGTAGACCCAACTCCCAATTCAAATCAATCCAACATCTAAACACCCCTTTTAGCATACTAATCAAGCAAGCTCTTCAGACACCATCCCTATGTCCATCTGTGGGATCCACCTCCAATAGCCAAACCACTCAAACTACCATTCATCAGCTCTAAGACATATTTCACTCCAATCAGAAGCGCGCCCACTGTGAGACTGATCACATCTCGAGTAAAACACCTGATCCAACACTCTTTAAAATCCCTTTTGTTCACTTTAATTACTTGTTCTAGATGTGATCAATCAAACAGTGGGCAAATCAACTATCTACATGAGATTTCTCCCAATTCCAATACATGGGGTACCAATAACAGATTCAAAAAACCGGACTCAGGGAGTCATTCTGCTGATTCTTGCCAAACAACCCACCATCTCATATCTTAAATCGAACGCATCACAAGTATATGTAGAGGCAAAGTTAAAGGAGAGAGAGAGAGAGAGAGAGAGAGAGAGAGAGAGAGAGAGAGATTACAGAAATCTAGCTCAGAAATAGAAAAACCCAAATGCCCAACATAACATACTACACAAGATAAAGATCGAAATCTGATACAGAAAGAAATGACGAGAATCAAACAGAAACCCATTAAAACTGGGGTTTTGGAGATTCAGATCTAGAGAACAGATTAGAAGAAAAAGAGGGGGAATGAATAGATATAGATATATAGATATTGAAGATGATTTGAATGAGAAGAGAGAAATGGAAGTACTTCTTCAGCAGAGACGGAGATCTCGTTGGCCTTCTCCTCCGCCTCTTGGCGGATGAATCGGACCATCTGCTGGATCTGCTTCGATACATCTGCGTCGTTCATCTTCGTAACGTAACGGATCGTGGGGAGCTCTTGAAGTGTCTTCTTCTTCTTCTTCTGCTTCTTCTTCCGATCTGATCGGATGAGAGAACACGTAACGGAAGCGAGGACTGGCAGGAGCAGGAGAGGAGACCTGTACTTGTTATACTCAAGAGTTGAACGGCCCGAGTGAACGTCTCTAATCTGCTCGACTCATGTTTTAAATGTTTTACATGTTCTTCTCATGATTATTTATTTATTTATTTATTTATTTATTTTAGTTGATTTAAAGTTTTAAAAAGAAAATTTCCTTACACGGATTTGGTTCACGAAAAAGGCCCCAATAGATTTTTTATCAACAACAAAATCCCGCCTACATTTTTGCATTTTTTTTTTCCCTTTCATCTTTGACTCTTCTATGTAAAGTTACAGGGAGCATTGTCGCTCCGCTAAATTCGTAGAACAAATGAGCATCGGTTGATATAGTCTATTCTTCCTTGGCTCATGTGACCACCGTTGTTCATATATATATATATATATATGTATTAGAGTTTTTTACGTACAATGTCCATCTAAGAGGTTTTTTCCTATAAAATTCTCTTTATTATAATTATTATTATTATTATGATTTTGGGTTTGGAGCTTGGGGCTTGGTGTTGGGGGTATGTATTTGCCCTTTTGGCCGAAGCAATGTTGTTACTGGGAATTCTTGACAAATATAGAGACTTTCTTTTTTCCTTTTTTGGGAAAGGATGAGTGTATATGTTTTCCAAATGAGCTGTACTTTGTACAAAAATTTGTAAAGGAAGCTTGTCCTACTTTTACTCCCCAAGAGTGAGAGACACAACCGAGGAAGAGCTCCCACAAGGCAACCCTGAGACCTGGTAGCCCAAGCCAGTAAAAAGTAAAGAAGAAAGAGGCAACCCATGAACCAGGCCACACCAACCAGAAATAGTCCACAACCAGGACTTGGGCAAATAGAAACAAAGAAATGGGAGAGGCTCGGACCTGCAGACCCCTTCAATTCTAGCTTTGTTCAATCATGGAAGAATTTCTCATTTGAGTTGCAGCCTTGGACCAAAATTTGGGAGGCGGTTTATGTTGAATAGCAAAGTGTGTAGCAGAGCATCAAGATAATGAAAGCTTCCTAGCCTGAAACATTTTCTTTCACGAGGACTGATTTGGGTTAATCATGGCAGGCTTCAAGCACTTGTTATCAATGACGAATCGGGGTCCTCTGAATATGTCCATGTACGGTGACCATGAGTGGACCACTCAGGGTCCGCCATGTCACCAAGGGCAGCCCTTGCCCAAATGCATGGCAGGCTGCCCACGGGTTTTCCCTCACCAGATCCAGACTCATCAATGATTATGATAGCAAGTTGCAAATAGGTAAAAAGGTGATTTTCATAACAATCTTAAATTTTTTAGGTGGTTTTCAAAAAAGGACCTAAGAATTTGGATATTTCAAAAAGGTGTGAAAGTTTTCAAGACTCCTTTCGGCCATAAGCTCACTTGTGTTTGTCCCAAGTCATTTTGACACAATCCATTAATTGCACTGAAATTTCACTTATAACTAGAGCGCCCAAATGTTAGATTGATCACGATATGAAAATCTAAATTAACTATTGACTAGATTATTTATGAACTTTAATCAGTTTAATTGTGCACTTCGTTTCAAATTGAATAAATTTTATAGAGTACATTCTCATGGCAGAGTTGTAATATGAATGGCTTAAATCGATCAAGATGCCCACCATAAATTAACGGAAGATGAAAACATGAAAAACTCTCGATGCACTCATCTACATGGATCATTTTATCTATTTAATATACTAATGATTGAAATTTTTTTATTAAGTCTAAGTTGTGCTTCAACAAACTATTAGGTTTTTTTTTCCTCGCAAAATGCCACTTAACCAGCTAGGAAACAACCATTCCATTCATCTAGCTGCTAGTACTCAAACATTCTTGTTAAAATCAACTAGGCCCAACCTTTGGAGTTTATTATCAGATGAAAGACATTACAATTGTGATGATGGAGAAGAAAAAAAATACATTTTTTATTTTTATTTTTACCATTCCCTTTCCATGCAAAGAGACTTGACTTACTCTTTTTTCCTTTTTCTTCTTCTTTTTTTCTTTTTTTACTAATTTTGGAATTTCTTATTAGATGAAAGGTATCACAAGTGAAAAATATGAGAAAGCATACAATTAAACTGAAATCCGTCAAAATTAAAACCTAAGACCTAGACCAAATCTAAATTCAACCTAGACCCACCTGAGTTTGATTCATTTTCAGCCCTACTTCAAAATATGACATCCATTAGTCAAAATCTCATCTCATACTAGCTTTGGATGGCATTCATGTTACAAGCACAAAGATCAGGCACAATATGAACCGAGGTTTAAATGAAAGTCACTTTTGAAAACTAAGAATCAAAATCTAAGTAATAGAAAATGTAAGTAGACGCTCCAAACAACACACTCACACACATAGAAAGAGATAGTAACACACACAGAGAGAGTTACAATTTTGGTAAAAAAAGAAGAAGACCATATCCTATATCCAAATCTCACACTTAATGCACCCATATCCAAAAGCAATTCCAATTACCTGATAAAGAAATAAAGAACTAGAGTTTCTGAAAAGATTCTCTCTAAATCTTCTTAAAGAGGAATGTAGATTTATCATTGTATATATAGACCCCTATAAGTATCAATTACAACCAATCTATACATATAAGGTAACAATGCAACTAAGAAAAAAAATCTCATTTTGCACAGTCAAGTCCTTAATTGATGTGGGCATGATGTGAGACAATCAATATGCACATTGATTGTAGTATGGGATAAATCATGCTTGGCTTGACTTGATCTGTCTGATTGTAAAAAATCTAAATATTGTATATCAAAATCTTTTATACTTCCCCTCAAACTAGGTTGGGGCTTGACCACAGGCCAAGTTTGATCAATACATTAGGTTTTGTAAACTAACAACCAATTGTTGTTGAGACGGAACAAATCATGTAACCAAAGATCCAATGGCCACATTCTTGTGAACGAAGCAATATTCAATCTCTATATATTTCTTTTGAGCATGAAATACCCATCGACAATATAAAGAGCACTTATATTACCACAGAATAACACAGACGGTTGGAATTGAGTATTGCCAAGATCATGAAAGACAACCAAGTTAGTTCAGTTGTTGTCGATGCCATTGCGCATTATTCTACTTCAATGCATGACTGAGCTACAGTAGATTGTTTCTTAGCACTCCACGAGATACAATTTGAACCTAGGGACGTACAATAGCTAGTCATAGATCATCTAGTAAGGGGCAACCTGCCCAATCTGCATAAAAAAATGCATAGAGATCTAGTGTAGTCTTGGAGAGAATATGAAGACCAATATCTATTGTGCCACTAACATAATGCAAAATGCCTTTCACCAATTGATAATGACCAGCCATTGGTTTGCGCATATATTGACATACTAGATTTACTGAATATGAAAGATGAGGCCTTGTCATCATGAGGTACTGTAAGGCACCTACAATGCTTCAATAAGTTGTGGCATAAATAAAAGGATTATCATTGCCTTTGAGGGTTGTCCATAGATGACAACCATTGGAGTTGAGATGCTTATATATGATCGCGTATTATAGATGAAGAAGATCATGCGCATATTTGAATTGGGATAGAAACAACCCATCAGGAGTATGATGCACTTGGATGCCCAAGAAATAGTGTAATGAGCCGAGGTCTTTCATTGAGAAAGTATGGCTATGAGTTTGCATGATATGATCAAGTAGAGAATGATTATTTCTTGTGTAAGGATGATGTCATCCACATATAACACGAATACGAGGATCAACAGAGCCCAGATGTTTCTCCATATATATATTGGTTCTTATAGAAAACCATAAAGAAATGCATTTTTAATATCCAATTGACAAATGAACCATCCTTGTACTTTAGCAACAATTAGAACTATGCAAATACTATCTGGTTAAATAAATGCTAAAAGTTTCTGAAAAATCCACCCCTTCTTGTTGGTTGAAACATTTCGCAACAAGATGGGACTTGAGGTGCTCCAAACTACCATCAGATTGTAACTTGCCCTTTAAAACACAGCAACACCCCACGACATTCATGTTTTAAGACCGGGGAACAAGGTCCTAAGTATAATTAATCTCAAGGTCCTTTATTTCTTCGAACATAGCCTTTCTCAACCATCATGTCTGAGAGCAGATTTTACAGCTTTAGGTTCAGTGGATATAGCAGAAGTTAGAAAAGCATATTTTGGGTTAGTTTTAAAAATTCCTGCTTTGCTTCTAGTGGTCTTGATATGGGATGTTTCGGTTGTGGGCAGAGTAGAAGATATGGAATTAGGTTGTGATATGATCGTAGGATTGTGGTGGTACACTCAACTCGTGTGATGACGATGGTGTCAATATTAGAGATATCATCTCTTGTGTGGAGGGTCCTTGGTAAAAGTAGACTCAAAGAAATTCTAGTTGATAACAGGTGGCGGTTCCAGTGAGCACAAAATTGGTGTGTTACTTTGATCCTCCAAAGTTGATGGCTGTCCAGAAAATAGATGTGTATCCAATGTCACTAAATTATGTGCCATGTTATGATCAATATTGTCACTAGGATCCAACCATTCATTAAAAATAGAAAATTCTCCCTCCACTTTAGAATCAATATTAGATTGTGAAATGGGAAATAATTTTTCATTGAATACCACATGGCATGATATGCAAACACGTCATGGATGATGAAGACAACGGTAGCCTTTGTGTTTCTCACTATAACCAAGAAAAAAGCACGGCAGTGAGCAAGGCTAAAACTTATTAATTGCATAATTGTGCAAGTAAGGGAAGCAACGTGCCCAAAAACTCTTAAGAGTGGAATAATCGGGCTTCCTTTGGAATAAGATGGTATATGGGCATGTCATGCTCGAAGTAGGTGAAGGGAGGCAATTCATAAGAAATATAGTTGTAGAAATGCCTCTACCCAAAAAGTTTTCAAATACTAGCATGATACATCTTAACTAAACCCAATTCGTCCACATGCATATGTTTACGCTCAGCAACACTATTTTGTTCATGGGTTCTTGGACATGAGACTTGATGTATGACACCACAATTAGCTATTTTGTCCACATTCCTCCCATCACAAGTCATCGGATTCCTCTCCTCCCTCTGTAAGAGCTTTAGAGATTTCTGATGTAGAGACACTCCAAGATATGAAAAGAAATTCCATGTGCTCTTGAGGAGTCTGCGGTGGAGGGGACTTGTTAGGGATCTTCCTCTTTCATGTTATTTAGCGTAAGTGATGAGCTTTTCCAATTCCAAAGACCCGCAGCCCCCCTTCTCCATCCTCTCTTCCTCTTCTTTTGCAACCATGAAAGTTAAAAAAAAAAAAAAAAAAAAAAAAAAAAAAAAGACTTGACAGATTTTTTCACACCGCCCATTTAACCATTTCAGGCAGAGCTCTAGTCGAGATCTCGTCACCCCACCATAAAGACATGGCCAAATATCAAATTGTCTTCTCATATTCTTATAGTTTTCACCTTTATGCGAGTTATTCGGCTTGGATCTCAGCTAATTTGTTATTTCTCATTGTTTGGATGTTCTTTCTTGAATTTTTATGTGCGGTTTTGTCATATTTTGTTTTGTGAATGGAATGTTTTCCGTATTTTGAGTTAGAATTGCTGAAACTATTGCATTTGGGCATACCATTTTGGGCCAATCTCTTTCAATTGACTTCAGCCTTTTTTTCTATTTTCGTTTTTCTTTTCTTTTTTTTTTTTTTTGCAGGGGGGGGGGGGTGTTTATGGTTTTTTTATGTTATTTTTTATTTTGTTGTTGTTGCAGAGATTGGTTGGGGCAGAAATTGTTTGGATTTGATAGTTCTATATGGGTTTTGTTGGTGGAGTAGCAGTAGATAGGATAATTTTTAAAGATACCAGGCTGTATTGAAAAAGGGGCGTGTGTTGGCATGGAGATGTGAATTGAGATGGAGAATAAGTGGGGCATGATTAAGTGGTGAAATGGCTATCATTTGTGTGTGTGTGAGAAAAGTGCATAAATGGATATGATTCATTCTGTGTGTAACAATACGTAGTTGAATTGTATATTTATATTGGTCCAAGAGTATTTGATCTAGTGTTCATTTGCAGAAATAGAAGATGTCTTACTGTAGTGGAAACTGCTGTTGTGGGTCAAGTTGGGTTGCATGTGTGGGAGTGCCTGTGGAATTTCCAATTGGCTTTTGAGGACTGTGTGCTAGTGGACGTTTTCGTATCTCTGAGTAGTGCAAGCCAAAATTGGGGATGTTGTAGTTGTTTTACTTTTTAATAAAAACAACGTACTAATGAAAATACTGAAATGAGTTGATTGGGCCGATCCTCACAAGTCACAATGAACTTTATTTAATGGTCCTATAGATGGGTTATTAAAAGCATAAAAGGGCAACTTAATATTCTTATTCAACTGGCATCTTATGCATTGTTCACTAGATTTATTGTTAACTGAAATAAAATCATTATTCTAGAGAAACATTAGAACTCTCGCCTATGGATGTCGAAGTCTTTAGTACCAAACATCTTTAGTAACTGTACAAAACCGGTTGGATCCAAGTACAATCCCCCGCGTCCACTCTTTGATGCCAGTACTCTCTTTTGTCTTTGTGTCCTTGATTTTAAGTCCATTACCATTGAATACAAAGTAGTAATGGTCGTCAATAGTTAGTTTTCACGTGTGCTAATAAAAAATTTTCCAATGAAAGATTAGTTGTGCCATTAATTATCTTCCCTTCACCAATGTGAGAAATAGGTAAGCATTTCTCATTCCTATCATAACAGAGTGTGTCACATGGTATGGGAGTTAAATTGGTAAGAGTAGCTACATCTGCAGTGATGTGTGCAGAGGCTCTAGTGTCTGGAAACTATTCAATATATTGTAAGTTTGAGAGTTACATTGCCACTAAGGCCTGTGGAATATCTTCGACCTGGAAGCTATTGTTGAACCGATTCCAACATTTAAGAGCATGTACCATGACCTCGCTTTTACAAATATGAAAAGTGACAATGTTTCCAGCATTCCAGTTCTGAGAAGATCTATTACCATCTTGGACATTTGATCGATCTAGTTCCAGTATGTGCATGGGATAGTGTTTATTTGACAATTATATATATATATATATATAGTAATGCAATAGGGAGCCTTACTCAAGGAGTAGTGGATACGGATGGCGAGTTTGCATATACCATGGGACAAAATAATAATCAAGGTGATGGTATTGCAATAGAGGTTGATGATGACACTACTTTTGTCAGAGTGAATCACGTTCGGAGTCATTCTCAGACTTCAAATCGCCGACGGGGTTCAAAGCTAGTGAGCTATTTTGATCAAGTTTGCATAAATTTTGTGGAATACTACCAATAAAGACTTGCAAGCTCAAACAAATGTGTAGAGAGTGAGGGCACTTTCTCAATCAAGATTTGCACTGCATTATTATTATCCATCTTTGACATTGACAAAAAAAAAAAAAAAAAAAAAAAAAACTTGAAGGCAGTGAAAGTTATCATGATGAACCATAATTGGAGAGAAGATTTTATGTTTGTGCCTAAAGATATGAGGATATTTATACTAGCATCTTCAGAGCTAGATAAATACTAGATTTTTTTTTCTTATTAAATAAAAGTCCAAGATTTTGCTGCAAGACAATTGTGGTTATCTTTAAATATAATAAGTATTTTTATTTGAAATTTACCCGTTGAGGAAATAATATGTAGTTTAAGTTTAAATTGAATGTGTTTGTTTATTGATATGTTTATAATTCACACAGCTTCAATGGATTAGTTAGAATTTGAGATTTTATCTGATGAAGAGGAAAGTGTTCTGAGTCAAAGTTTCTTATGGCAAATGAGTCAATATGGTTCGCGCATATCCAAGCAACCATTTAGAAATGCTAGTGACAATGGGGGTAGAATTTGTGCATAAAGTGTTAATTGGACACTCGGATAGATGCTATGACTTACTTTGTATGGAAAAACATGTGTTTTAGAGTTTGTGTCAAGATTTGAAAAGTAGAATCCTTTAAATAAAAACTCAAAATTGGTACCAATAGAAGAGCAAGTGACCATCTTTTTAATGACCATTGGCCAGAGTGTTAAAAACCAAATGGTAGCAAATCAATTCCAACAATTAGGTGAAACCATTCGTCGGCATTTCAAGAAACTCTTAAAGGCTATAGTAAGTCTAGGAAAAGAAGTTATCACTCCTCCAACATTTTCATATATACCATCTGAAGTCGTCAATAATCCTTAATATAATCCATGGTTTATGGTATGTTTTAGCTACCATCCTTCAATTATTATTCTTTTGAGGATTTTACCAGAAAATACAAATTATGTGACCACTATACTAAAAAGGTTATTTTAAGAGCCCTTACACCAAACTAGTCACACTGCCTTTATTTTTTTTTAACATTCTTTTCTAGGGTCGATAAAGACCTTCATTTGCAATGTTAAGGGTCGATTGAGACCCTACGGTCCAGTCTAACCTTCATAGAACCCCCATTCACATTTTTTGTAGGGTCTCAGTCGACCTTTATTTCTAATTTATTTTCGTTTGGATACACCATGCATCAACAAGACACAAGGGAGAGGAAAACAAAGCAAGCAGTGCTTTATTGAATAAATTTTTGAAAGCTGTACTGTAGCATCAACAGTACCTGATGAAAATAACACCTTTGTATAAGGACTTTGAATCACCTCAAAACCCTAAGAAACCTACTATAATTGAATCCTACCACAAATAAAAGTCTCAAACAAACTTTCCAATTGGAATAAATCCAGAAATTAACAAGAAAAATAAAGGAAATCAGAGAACTCCATAATCTGGGCTGTCTCAGGCACTTTAGAGGAGATCTGTTGCGGCCCCCAGATGGCCCATGTGATGATGGGATGAACCCAACAACCTTGTAGAGCACTCATGGGCGAACCATTACTACAGGTCTCATGTGAATTGGGTCAGTCTTGACCAAGTTTACCTGTTGCTAAAAACCTGCACGTGAGTGACTTGTTTCTTATTATTAGTTTATGGAAAATTGCATAACAGATCTTATACTTCTGCTTATTGCCAAAACAACCACTAATTCATATTTGAGCACAACTCTTGGCTGTTTGGGCCCAAGTTTTCAATCAAAACTTAACGAGACCCTTGTGTGCCATCTTAGGATGCTCCAATTGTGCCATATAGGATTCAGCTAGCGCAATGATATCTTTATCATCAAATTCGACATCATTCTCCCCCGGTTTGAGAAGAACTCACCCTCGAGTTTACACTCTCCTCAACATCACTAATATCAAGAATTGCATCATCCCCTTTGTAAGGTGTGAGATCTTGGACATTGAATACATCCGCTGTCTTGATATGATTTGGTAGCTTGAGTTTATAAGCATTGTCATTAATTTTGTGAAGCACCTTGTATGGTTCTATCTTCTTCCTAATTAGTTTGTTGTAGGTTCCAACTGGAAATCTTTCTTTGTGTATGTGAACCCATACTAAATCTTCGACCTTAAACAATTGTTGACGACGTCCTCGATCTGCTGCTTCCTTGTATTTAGCATTGCTAGTTTCAATTTTCTTTCGCACCTCCTTATGGATATCTTTGATGCATCATGCCAACTCTTTTGCATCTTCACTAACCTTATCAGCTCGTTGGATCGGCATAAGATCCAATACATTGGTGGGATTGGATCCATAGACGATCTCAAATGGACTCCTTTGGGTGGACCTGTTGCGCAAGCTGTTGTAGGCAAACCCAGCGTGTGGAAGAGTCATATCCCATTGCTTTGGCTTGTTTTTCACTAGGCTTCGTAAGAGATTGCCTAAGCTTCGATTAACAGCTTCTGTCTGTCCATCCATTTGGGGATGATAAGCTCTGCTAAAGCGTAGATCTGTCCCCAACTTCCTCCATAAGGTTCGCCAAAAGTGACTCATGAATTTTGTATCTCCGTCGGAGGTGATTGTCTTCGAAATGCCATGTAATCGAAGGACTTCTCGAAAATATAAATTTGCAATATACGTTACATCGGAACTCTTGCGGCATTGGAAGCCTGGCTATGCTTGTCCGGTCGACCACATACAATGTGGAAACAGAACACAAGTTCTATAACTGAAGTGAAATGGGTGGAAACCCTTTACAATCATCCTGAACCTAATATCAAACATAATGAGGGACTTAATCATTCCATTCTAATCCCACAAATCAAGGCATCAAAATCTAAATCTAGTTCATTCCACAATTAAACCTAATTATCATGTTTTCTAAAATCTAATGCATCAAATGAGCATAAGGTCATCTAAATCATCATCAATCATCAAAATCAAGGAAAGAGAAACAAATCAAGCATTTATATACACATTCACTTGCCTTAGATGAAGAGCTTCCAAAACCAAGAGGGAAAAATTTGGAAAAATCCCTCTTTGAGCTCAAATTGGTGAAAGTCACTCCAAAACCCAAACTCAACCTAGAAAATGCATCCAATGGGTAGAGGTGAGCTCTCCTATTCCATCTCTAAGTCAAGAAGGAAAGAAAATACCTAGACCTAGAAGCTTGGGATGCTTACCTAGAAGTGGGTGTTGAGTGAAATGTTTGGAAAGATGGATGGTTGAGGTCAAGGGAGGGAGCTTGGGGAGGCCTTTCACGCAGTCTGGCCAATGAAGGTGGAGCTCCAGTGGTCGTCAACGGCAAGGAGGTAGTGAGGAAATGAGAGAATGAGAGAAATGGAGAAAGAGAGAAAGAAGAACGACGAGATGGGATCATTGGTTTTTAAGGGCTTGGGTTATGAAAATTACTGTTAGGGTTTTCATTTGTTGCAATTTGATTGGATGCATTTATTTTATTCATAGGTTGATCTCTCATGCACTCATACTTTTTATTCTTGGAATCTTCATGCATTTTTATCTAAGTTTTCATTATTGACATCATGTAAGTGAAGACTTGATCTTTATACATGATTTAATCTTTTCAATTTAGTTTCAAAAATTTTATAAAATGAATTGAAATTCATGCATAAACATGTTTTGTATCACATTTTAAAATCCCATTTTAAACATGTTAGTCTCTATTCAAGTTTAGTTTTTAATGGCCGAAAGACTCACTTAGAAAATCAGAAATATGCATATATTAAACCAAAATTTATCACAACCTATAATAAAAAAAATGTTGAATAAATATATCAAACCCTCGAATATGTAGGTTGACCTATAAAGAGGATGGACTTTTATATTCCATTGAAATCTTGTAGAAGATACATGAAGCCAATAAAATTCACATGTGTTTGAGAGAGAAATGGTCTTCAATGATTAATTATCCATTCATGAAGAAACAATTCTCGTCACATTTGAATTGAGTAAATCATGATTGGTCAAAATTGGAAGCCCGTTTCTATCTCTCTATTGTATTTCGTTGTTTAAGGTAATTCTAATGGAACTTGGAAAAAAATAAAAAGTATAAGAAATTCATGTGTTGAAAGTGACCCACATTTGACAGGTCGGATAGCCGACCTCCAACGGTCATATTTTTGAAAATTTCTGACAGGAGGTTAGCAGGCGGTCAGCTGATTGGTGACCGCCTACTGCTTTTTAACAAAAATTGCTTGCTATAATTGTGACCGACTGGTGACTGCCCAAAGGTTAGTTAGCCGAAATGACTTTTTCTAGGGTGGGGATGTACTCTATGCAAAGTAATTTCTTTTTTTTTTTTTTGTGTGTGGGGGGGGGGGGGGGGGGTGGGGGTATTGACATATATCTATCTATACATATGATGGTAATAAGTTTGTAGCCCACAAATGCGCAAAATGAAAATGTGATTAAAGAAATTTGATTCTGCAACCTATACCAATGGGAAGCTCCATTGCATGTGCACCTTTTTCTTATCTTTTTTTACATTTGTAATTATTAACAATCTCCTAAGGTATATATGTAAATCATGTCCTTATTTATTCATCATTTACGTATGCATATATAAATGAGTGCTAATAAACACAATGATGCGCAAATGCTGTGCATGTGCATCATTTACATATTTAAATGAATGCGAACACATGACGTCTCAGGGCAAGTTGTTTAATAATGGGAGAAGCAAATTTGAAGTTAAAATTGATTGAAATGTAACAAATTTTACCTTTTTCATGTTTAAATGAAAAAAGCAATGTGAAGAAGTATACTTATGATGTGATAATTCTAACATTTACTCCTCTAGAAGTCCCTTTTTCTTACCACAAAAAATATAATCAACTGCGATAAAATTAAGTTTTAGACAAAATGGCCTTTTTAATCACACTCTACCTTATCTCTTACCGTGATATGACATTTCTAACTTTTCCTCGTATTGTCCAAGCAAATATTTTACCACATCTTTATTTTTACTTCAACATACCTTAAATTTATACACATTGCTTCAAAGGAGGTTTGTCGCAAACAAAATGTTGAAAATCGTGTGGCCCGCATACCACGGGTCTCACGTTAGATTAAGCAGATGGTAATTTCCGTTAGAGATAGAGTCTCACTATAATCAGATGACTTGATCTATTGTAGATATATAATATAGGGATCCACAATAGTCAGATAGATTGGCGGATCGATCTTATCCCCACTTAATAGAATCCCATCGGGATTACGAGACATGGGTTTCTTAGTGTAGATTTCTCTAACAATTGTGACTCATCGGGATCACTTTATAAGGGAGATGCATGCGAGCCCTTAGTGAGATATACTTCAATTCTCGTTCAAATTCGGTCACTGGAGATCCACCGCCGAATGAGCCGTTGGAACCCCTTTTTACTATAAATCGAGTCATTCCTTGGGATTTGCGCAACACTTTTTGAGATTTGTAAGGACCAAGGAAGGTGGGGCATCCATGCTAAGCTAGAGGGAGGTTAGGAGGGAAAATCAATGATTTCAACATTTGATTCTACAAATGGGTTTGCTCTCTCTATCTCAAATTAATTCATGCGTGTCGTTAAAAATTTGTTTTCGTTAAATGGCATGATTTAGTGTTCAAAGTGTTCAGATTTTGTTTTGTTTAACATGCTTTGATTTTAAACATGATTATTAATTTGACTTCAACATTTGAATAGTTTGACACATGTTATTAATTTGATATTTTAAACAAACTTGCTAGATTTAAGTTGCATTTTCTAAAACTAGTTTGTTTATCACTTCGAAACATGTGTGCATCATTTAGTTACTCTATCTCTCATTTATGACTTTTACCTTTTTATCATTTATGAGCATTCAATTTCAAAAAGAGATAGAGAGTTTCAAGCATATGCATCTTTTATTGATCTTTGCATTTATCATCCATATGTCTTAGATTGGGTTTTAACTTTTAATATCAGCATATTTTAAGAGGCATCAAGATGTACTTAATTGCATCTCATCTTGTACATCCTCAGACATAAAAAATTGAGATAAAAACATCTTGTTGTAAAGGTTATTGCTAAGCCTTAGAAAATCATAAGTGGTTATAAAGCTTAATGCTAAGCCTTTGAAAAGCATATGTGGTTGTATGGTTAAAGGTGAGCCTAAACCTTAAGTTGAAATAGTAAAAAATCCGGTAGGAAAACAGGGAGTAGATGTAGGCATGATTGGCCAAACCACTATAAATTTGGTTGTTATGGTGATTGATCTTTTAATGTGTGGATGATGCCCATATGCTTAGTTTATTAATGTTTCATGTTAATGCCAATGTTGCATGGCTTAGAAACTTCACTTCACGTAGCCAAGTTAATTAATTTTCAAAGCATAATTGACATTAGAAAATTAAAATTGGTCCACGTTTTTTAGCTCACCCTATTCAACCCCCCCCCCCCCCCTCCTTTTAGAGTTCGGATTTTGGACTTTCAATTATAGTTTAGTCCTTCGGTCCTCTAATGTGATTACTTGGGGCTCTTGACGCGACGGATTGAAACTCATAATTTCAGAAAAAACCCTGAAAACTTCCCAAATTGCGAACCACTGCCCGACAAGCTCGAAATCACGCGAGACTTCGCACGCGTGATTCACAAGTCAAACCTGACTCACTAAGATTCTAAACACGCTTAATTATCTTTCATAAAATTAATTATAATTAATCTAAGATTAGGGGTCTGGGTGTTACACAATTGTTCTTCCAGAAAGATGTTGAGTTTCCATCCCAATTTTCCATTTGCTATTCTTGAGAAACGTAAGAGCAAGGAAAATTCAGTAATTGATTTATTGCCTTTTGATTAGATTAAAGTTTAACATCCACGTCTGGTTGGCTCTATTGCAATATTTAGTTTCTCTGTTCACCAATCCTACTATTTAGTAGAGGTAGCGAAAATACTATTTAACAACAACATCATAACTTGATACACTATATTGAAATTGAGAAAAATTCATGGTCGAATAATTCAAAAGATATCACATATTTTTGCATTTAGTTCATATCCACATACATTGAGCTACACAGTGCAAGCCTGTGGCACCCAAATATAACAAATTGTGGGTGCCACGCATTATCACACTTGATAATACAAAGTATTTATGTGAAATCCAATTCCCTCCTCACCAAATTCATTCCACAATGACACTTAATACGACTAATAGTTGATAACACTCTTGGAAAACGTGTTGTACAAATCAAACTGGGATTATATACCATTAATTGGTATGGGTTCCACCACCAAAGACATAACTTGAGCATTGATCTCTGAGTCTGAATGACCAAATCCATCACCCTTGAGGTACACGCATTCTGCTCTTCGTGCAAGACCTAAAGCTGCATCAGCGAAAGCTCGAGGGAAAAGATTACCAACAACATACTCTTTGTTCATCTTCTTCCATCCTTCATTACTCAATCCTCTTATGTGTTCTCGAGCAACTGGCTCAGAAACATCAGCTTCATGCATGTAGCATTGGATAGACTTTGGAACGTCACCTCTTGCAAGCTCATTCTATAACTCAAACATAGAGAAACAGGAACCAATGTGAAAATAAAATTAGGAAGTTACCGTAGCTTACCCAAGTCACTTCAACTCAAGAGCGGGTCATATAAACTATTCCTATCGAGTCTAAAAAATTCAGTTAGTCAAGGAAGTAAATATAGACATATGGGAATGAATGACATTGTGTTTCTCTTATTCTACAATATTATATAGCTGGCATCCTCATAATTCTCACATGGGGAAAGAAATCATTAAATGTAAGATACATAATTTTATCTTAAACTGATATATATATTCGCCTTGATCTTGAAGACTAAGGGGAAGAAAAGGTAATAAGATGTTGGTTAAGGAGTTTGAATGAACTCAAGTTCCTTTTCTTTTTCCTTTTATTTTAAATTGCAAATACAAAAATCATAATCGACCTCGTATATAAACAAGTATTGACATAAGTAAATCCAAACATTTTGTTATTTATGCTTTGGTATTGAAGGTGGAGAGTTCCTACAATTGGTAAACACTATTTTAATTGTGTCCCGTAAGTTTGCATCGGAATAACTTGTAGGCTATGAGGAAATTCAAAATGCACTATATTGCCATCAAAATCACCGTTATAAAATTATTCAAGTTCAAATCAACTAAGTCTCTAATCATTCTCCACCTGGGGAAATGCTCTCCTCTGAGCAACAACAAGTGCAATCCAACACTATGGGGCTCACTTGGGGCTACCTTTCATCAGTGCAACCCCTTTGGTAGTCTTTTCACCTCATGATCTGATAGTGGGCCAATGGTTCAATCCCACTTGTATCGGTGGAATGGATTTGGACCCAACAACATTGAAGGCGTAGTGGTGTGTGATGGGTTAATTTGGTGAATCATAGGTAGTGCAATTGGATATCTGATTATCCGGTCACCCAGAAGTTCCCGCCCACCAAGAATAGGTTTGGAATCTATTTTTGTCCTCGATTGATAAATAGTTTCAGATCCATAACAAAGTTTTAGACCCGTTTTCTAAATGAATTCCGGTTGCAGAACCATAACAGTTTTGAACTATGGACTTGGGACCTGACCCGTTTGTAAGAGCATTGCATCTCTGTGGCCTTCGACTCTTACTCTTTCCTTTGTTTTTGTCGCAAACCAAGCACTTAAGGGCCACTAGCCATTCCATTAACCGTTCCAAAGAAATAAAAAAACCTCAGTTACATCTTCACACTTCTATTAACTGCACTAGATCATATGTTACACTCTTGAGATTTAAAATTTGAAAATTAATTAAATAGATTTTTAAAATGCCGTCATAATTTAGAATATAAGGTAAATGCGAGAAGTACAATTAACTGAACAAAAAGAAAGTGAAGGAAGTGGCAAAATAGACATGGAATGAGACATTCAAAGGAAAGTCTCATGCTATAAAGTGACAGTATAATAGCTATAGATATAGTTGAGAAGGAATTAAAAGGCCTATATGGCTCATACCGTTGAAGTTCCCATATCATCGCAAAGTCGAAGAACCGTAGTTGAAAAACGTATGAGATCTGCATAATTCTCAAGGCCTTCTAAGACTTCCTTGGTTACTTTCAATCTCATAGAGAAATAGCCAAGAACTAGCACAACAGGCCCAGATATTGAGATCCATGCATTGCTTAGATACTCCTCAAGTGTTGGGGTGTACCCATTGTGGTACCACCTTGCCTCCACTAAGTATGCTTTGCATAGATCTGCCCACTAAATAAACAAAACATTTTCATGACGATAAAGGTTTTTATGTTTGCAAGCCATTAAAAAAAAGAAGAATTTCTTACCTTGATTAGATTATCATGAATACAATGAAATCCATGCTCACGGAATTTCATGTAATCATCATATCTTACTTCTCTAAGACTCTCCCTCTTCTCAAGGAAGTTGGTCGTACTCTAGAATTTCATGAACAATACGCATCCAATGTCACACTATTGTTTCATTTGTTTGAGCCATGAAATCCTAATTCCACACCTCAAGGAATCATCTGATCCTCGAATAAGGCATTCATGGTAACCTTGTAGTAGCGACAATGGAATTTCATACTAAAATCTCAAAGAATCAAGGATTCCACTCATCCAAAGTGGTTCAAAAAATTTAGATCAGTGGGGATTTATTAAAGAGGATGGACAGTAATGTTTGTAACGCCGTGTCAAGATCCTATCCTGAATTTCTTGGGAATTCACCTCCGGTAAACTTTTTCCTCTCAATTTTTGACTTCTTCTCGAGGCTTGTAATTATGCTCTTTTAGGGGTTTTAGTTTTTTTTTTTCGGGGGCTTAAGCCCATGTATTCTCCTCACTTTTTTTTTAATATATTCACCTTTTAGAAAATAAAATAAAATTGAAGAGGATGCAGCTGTCATTGATGCTTACCTTTCTACTCAGGTATGGTATGACGTTGCAACCTTGTTCTTTTAAAGTGTCAAAACCTAGGTCATTACTAAAGTTGAGTAGGGCTAGATAACATATCTTTATGTACTCCGGAAGATGTTGGATGGCATTGGTGTCCCATCTGAAATGTAGCATGAGATGTTATGAATCATCATTATACATAGTGGAAATCATAGGTCTGAGTTTGGCTTGTGATGGCCAGTCAACTTGATCCAAACTGGCTTAACTTGTCCAAACTTGATTCAACCAAAACCAACGAGCGGTAAGAAGTTGGTTCGGTTAGTGTTATTCCTTTTATTATTATCAAACGGAGGAAAAGAAAAAAGAAAATGGAAGAATCTTGTAATGCACCTATCGACTGCATCTGTAAAGAGCTCAAGCTCTTCTATTGTACCATAGACATCGTAGATATCATCAATGGTTGTGATCATCTGATTGACTTTACCAAGAACTTCCCGGCCATATCCATACTGAGGCTCGAATGTTTTTGAAAGAGAGAATAGATAACTCTCCAACCAACGATCCCTAATAAAGGGCAGCTTCTCCACAACACCTAATTGCTTCCACCACCTAAAATGCATAATAGAAGAAAAACAATATTAGCTCACTCTGGTGCGACTTAATTAGTCTAGTTATGCAATGTCTAGTTCGTAGTCAATGCACTACAAGCTATAAAATGAAAAGTAGCCATGCAGTGGAGGACCAATGAATAAATAACAGGTACCATGTTCTTACCTATACCCATTTTGAACTTCCCTCTGATATGAGGCTTGCAATATGTTGAAATCAAGCTTAGCCAGTTCTAGTATAAGAGGATCCATGTGCTCTGCTCATACATGTATATGTACCACCTTGCTTCTAACCTCAACATCCTATAATGTATGGGAAGCTCCAAGGCATGATCCACTTGTTCTCCAAGCCTGGGTTCTATCTTACCCTTTAGATTGTTAAGATGTCTTCTTGAGAAGGTTTTAGCCTCATCCATTATAGTTTCTCCAGGAAATGCAAGGTATGAAGCTTCATATAAGCTCAATAGTCCTTTTGGGTCTTCACATAGTCCTGCCTTAAAACTACCCGTCTCATCAATGAAGCTATTGAACGCATCTGTCAATCAAAAAATATAATAGTGGTGAATACGCCCCCCTATGATAAAAAATTACTCTTAGTGAAAACTTTAATAGATAATCAAATGATGTCGACATATGTACCTATAGATGCATAGTACCCATTTTGTCTAAGGATCCGAAATTGGAGTGCCGTGGCATGCAGATCTTTCTCAATTTCGAAGTCATTTTCTTTCCAGATGGTATCCAACACTGGCCTGATTTCCTTCTCAAAAAGATAACCCACCCCGAGACGTTGGAGATCATTGATCAACTCGACACTAGTGAGTTCCCCACTGGGATGTATAAGCAAATGTCGAACATAATTCTTTAGTTCCTCAACCCTTAGAGTATGCGACCCATCCTGTATGATAGACAAACATAAAGATTTGGGAAATACATGTTGGGAATTCAGTAGAAAAGACACAAGTACAAGAGTTAGATCTTGCATTTGAGTTAGAGAAACAAGGGAGGAGGGAAGGGGAAAGAATGGAAACATGAAAAGGGAAAATATAAGATTAGAGAAGATTAGATGACATCTTGTATATGAATTCAATCAGAATTCTATGCCGTCATCACCATCTTAAGGTTGTTTGTCATGGTGATAATGACATCAATCTGTATATGCTGGTGTTGTGGCAGTCACGGTGTGCCTGGAGCTTAATGTATCAATTTCAAGCATTAAGAGTAAGCAGTTCAGGTCCAGACTAACCGTGGTCCAGCTGAGGCCGAACCGTTAATTAACCATTCCACACGCAACGAGTTTTCTAATGAGAAGTGAATTGCTATAATAACTGGTAGGCACTTGTTGGTGATCTTCTCCCAACATCTGTCTCTAAAGTTGAAGCCGTGAGAACTTATTCAATGTAGAAGTGGTATAAATAACACGACTTTGTATGATTATATTCTGATGGTTGGG
Organism: Camphora micrantha; assembly: GCA_003546025.1. NCBI lineage: Eukaryota > Viridiplantae > Streptophyta > Magnoliopsida > Laurales > Lauraceae > Camphora > Camphora micrantha. The sequence continues at coordinate 4,089,250 of QPKB01000010.1, read as the reverse complement.
TAATGTATCTGATGAGTAGTACTTCATGATATGAGAGAGGGAGGAGGGGATGTGGTAAAGGGATGAGTTAATAACGACGTTTCAAGACATAATAAAAAAATAGTATTCAGAATTATGCCCCATTTGCCAGCACACTCATGGTTAAGTGATATTGACACCATTTACTTTCACACCCGATAGCTTGTTTGGCAAATCTACCCTTAGAATCAAGTAAGGTAAAACCCCCATTTTTATAAAAAAAAAATTCCCACCAAAATACTTTAATTTAAGTTTCCCACCATATTTAAAAAAAATAAAATAAAAAAGTAATCTCATTTCTCCACTAAAAGACAAAAAAACTCTATTTTTCAATAAAAAAAAAGTAAAAAAGATTCCATCACAAATAACTAAAAATAAAATACCATCATAACCCACTTATATTTTATTATCTCTTCAAAATAACCTTTACTCCATGCAACTCCATTAGTAAAGCCCCCAAACAGGTCGGGTACTTATGTTAAAGTAATGCTAGTAAGCAAGAAGCCCAACCAAGTAAAAATAAATAAATAAGTCCGATTAATGTGACGCATCTGACTGTTTCTTTACTGGCTAGAATACATTTTAGGCCAACGACCCACATTTCTAAAATCGTTAGTAGGAAGTTAAATTTTGTTTGAAACTACTCAATAAATTGTTTTATTCTCCAATTATATTTTTTAAAAATTTTGAACCCTAGAAGTCCCATTATTAATAATTTTGATTCCATTTTTATCCTCGCGTTGGCTCAAAAAGTTTCTCTCTCATTGTTATCTCTACACCATTAAAAATAGTTCTTACTATATAGGTTCCAAGGAATAAGTCAAGGCCAAGGAGGACATAGGGGAAAGTATTAAGAATAGAAATGAAGAAGTGCAACCTATCTAATGGCTTAGATCAAGACAGATGAGAATGGATAAACATAATTCATGTAGTCGACCCCATCATAGTTAAGACAATACTTTGATGATGATGATGGTGGTGGTGGTGGTATTTTAAAGTCTTTTAGGGGTTTGTGTTCTTTTATTCATGGGATATGACAATGAGATTTGCATATACTATATATCTAAAATCTTTATATATCTCAACGTTTATGAACATTTAAATAATGGCTTGGATGTCTTTGAAGGCTTTGATCCAACAAGACTAAACCCCAGAGTGGCACCCGATAAACCCCTCACAAACGCACACTGGGCAAAAGTAGGGCGGGTTTTGAGCATATGACATGGAGGCAAACCCATGCTTTATGACACACCACCAACTCTAGGTGGGTAATATTTGTGAACATTTAAGACATGAAACTAAACATTCGGGAATCTAATGGGTCGATAAAGAACTTGAATAATTTTAATTAAAAGTCCAAGGCTTAAATAAAAGATATCGAATGTATAGTACCATTGTTCGCTGCTGTGAAGTGATGCTTTGCAGTTCTCAGTTTTCTGTGGTGAAGTTGTTCTCTGCTGAGAAGTGGAACAGTGTTGTGTGTTGGGTTTTTTTTTTTTTTGGACATGAAGTGATGGCTTGTACGTCCTAGACATTTGCAAATGCCATGTATTTTCACAAGAATTTTAAAATTCCAACCGCCTAAAAGTTCTCAAATGACATTTGGAATTTCTAAAATTTCAACTCCTTTGCTTCTTTTTGTTTTTTTTTCTTGAATTCCTGGCTTTAGAAATTCCACTATGTTGGAGCATTTACAAATTTTGGAGGCAAAAGTTCACTAAGTTCTTGTAAAGAAATAGGGTCTTAGACTCCTTAGAAAGAAAGATAAGAAACAAATCTGAGACTGGAGAAATAAAGAAAGGACAAATGGAAAGCAAAGGAAAATGACTCAGGGAGATGACTTATTTCCAGGTATATGACAACATCACCATGTTCTTAGCCTAGCCCTATCATTATGATGATAATGACATTAAATTATTTGCAACAAATAATACCCTATCATAATAGCGACACGACTTAGTTATGCTACACAACTACTCCTTAGGAGAAGACTTATATTTTAATCAGTGGTGCTAAAAGCTTGGACAAACCCATTGATTATTTCACATCCAAATTAAGAACTATCTAATGAGGAAGGAATTTCGATAATCACCGTGTAGTCACTCTTCAAAGACATTATAAAATCATAATCCCAAACTGTTGGCTGGTAATTTGCTGATCGCCGAGGGATATCTGTCTCCAATGTCCTAGCTGTTAGGACACATTTCATGGGCAAAGCTACACTCCTCTTGCTTGGGGCCTTTAGCTCTTGTGGCACTAGGTCAGGCTTCGTGCATAGATTCCTCATTCGAGGGGGCAAGCCAGAAAGAGAGCATGGGGAAAATGGCATGACAAGATTGAGAGACATCTTTAGTTCTGCTTTCTTCGTCTGTAGGTTGTATTTGCATCAACTCCTTATATATATATATATAGCCAATTGAATAGATCTTTTGCAATAATATATTTTATTACATCACATGAAACATGGTGTTGTGCTCGTACCAAGTATGAAACTTCGAGAGAGTGAAAATCATTTGTTAACCAAATTTGCTCATAACTTGCTTTTAAGTGGCCTTGGCATGTTGTTCCCAATGATGAACCTCCATGCATGCATATTAATTGATGAAGCCAAACCTTGGAATGTAATAAACATAGACTGGATCCAACCCATGGGACTTGAGGTTCAATTTGAAGTCCATGCACAGTAGCACTGACCTGAAAGCTAGTTGGTCTGTGTCAAATTTGGATCTGAGCTAGATAGGGGTAATATTTGCATCAAAAGCCAAAAATCTGACAATTTGATTCAGTGACCATCGAAATTACTTAGGCATATTTTCTAAACGACAGAATCCATCAGACATCTAGAAGTCTAAGGATTCCGTACTAACTTTGGAATAGAAACTCCTCATTGAAGATTTATAAAGCGAAGAATTTCACATCAATATCTGTGCACATCAATACATATAGTTGAGAAAAAATTGGTATAAGTGTGTAATAATAAATTCACAAAAATGAGAATTCAAAATCCTATGGGAGCAATCCAGATCTAAAAGTCCCCAAAAGCTAGGATTTTCATCAAATGCAAATACTCATGGATTTACAATTGCAAAAATGTGAGTTTTCCACAAATTTATGAAAAATCAGTGAGGAAGTGCCGCGGATTTGATTGCTAAGAATTATCTTAGGCTTCATAATATTTGCCTTATTTAGACTACAACTATTGGTTCTTGAGGAAGTGCCTTATATTGGTCATAATTAGGTGCTAATCTCAAGTTTAATGATTGGTTAATCTCTATTCCCATTGAAATAAACAATTAATTGTTACGGAGAAGCAAAATTCCATATAGTGCCATGTTTGGTGGTAGTACAATTTGGTTGTTGCTCTCATTGTTGGGTACATCATACATGTGCTTTTTCATGTGGTCCAAGTATTGGGCATTATGTTTAGAGTATTTGGTGGATGTCTCCCATGGACCCTCTGTGCGGACTCCCTAGTGGCATTCACCTTGAGGCCACACCAATCACGTGGGAGCTTGTGGACCGAAGACTCGATGAGACTACATCAATTTTTAATATGCATCTTTTTGAAATATTTTAGACATAAAAAAAAAATGGAAATGCTCCTATAAGAGCATCTCCCAAAAAAAAAAAATATATTCGTTGTGGAAATAAATTATACATCTTCAAATTCTATTAACTTCCTGCAATAATAGATTAACCTCTTTCAATATCGGAGTTAACATTTTTTGAAAGTAGGCGATTAAATCTAAACTTGTGTGATATTTGCAGTACAATTTTTTGATGAGGCAACAATGCGTGACTTTAGTTTCACTATTTTTTATTTTTTTTTTGAACAGTAAGTAAGTTCTTTAATTGCTTAAAGGAATTATACAGAATGGAATCCTATAATCAAATGATTATAGAAGCTTCCACTAAGGGGCATACCCCTTTGATTACAAATCAAGGTAAACTAATTGAATTGTATCAAACAATGTAACATCATCTCATGGTCGCACTAATAGAATAATACAGGATATCAATGTTATCCACAGTCAGTTGTGGAGGTCCAGGATGTCGGCCAATAACTTTGCTGAAACGCATAGTATGAGGGTGTAAAGGAGAAAACTGTACTTGGTCAAAGTGAGTAAGGACTCTATGAAGTCGCCGTGCTTGGAAACGCAGATCCCATTCAGATTGGTCTGGATAGAGAAGAATAGTTTGCAAAGAAGCATGAGTCTCAATGGTGATGGATGAAATATCATCGAGAACAAGATGCATAAGATTAAAGATAGCATCATAATAACTCACTAATATTAGTTTCACTTATATACTTTTGACATGATAAAATCCTTTGGTCTTTGAATTTTAGTTTTATAAACTTGGACAAACATCCAGGTTTCGAAATACAGTTTTTTTTTTTTTTTTTTTTTACGTTATTTTATTATTTACTTATCTATTTATTTATTTTGCTGAAGTTGGATGATATATTAAGTAGCCTAAAAAGGTTGGATAGAGTTGTCAGTTGTCACATTACATAGATTTTTCTTTACACAGTCTGAAGCCCATACACCAACCGAATTTCATGACACCAAAGCTATTTAACATCAAAACCATGTAGTGGTGTCTCTGAGGAGTCGTGTCCAAAGGAACGAAATCAATGGCCACAGCCTCATTTCGAAAGGTTTGATATTTTATGCTTTCATCCTGTACCAACTCCCAACAGATCTTTCACTCTTGTCATTACTGCATTTGCCAAAGCCTTTGTTGGAGTCCGAAGTCAAAACTACATTGATAAACCATTACATGGAAAAAAAAAAAGAAAAAAGAACAGGAACATTAATAGAAAGAGGTGAACATATTATGTAGGGATTTTGGATCTATTTTTAAACCCATTTAAGTTATATTATATTAATCTCAGATTATGAAATCCCTCGACGAAAATTGAAAAGAAATCAATTTCTACCTAATGGAATGCCAAATTGATGTATACCTATTTATCTCTATACAATTTTCTTTTTTTAATTTTCTATTCTTTTTTATATCTTTCCTTATAAGTCGTCCCCCCGACACCCAAATAGAAATTCATGGCCCCGCTATTGGTTGGTATATATAGTTGTTCATAGTACATTGCTATGATATGATTTTTAATTGTCGATGCTCATATATGAGATTTGGACTCCTCAAAATTAGTGTCTCTCGTGTTCTTTGATCACATAAGTTTTAAATCAATCGGAGTTATATTTGTTGGAAATAGGTAGGCCTCGTGGATGGGATTTCAAAACTTTTGACCCACTTGACTTAGGGATCAAACACCCATAAGGCCATTAACCATATCCAAGATGCAATCCCTCCGTTTCATCAATCATGTATAGTAATAAAACAAGCAATACCATGCAACAAAATAATCTACAACAGATAGAGAAGCAGATTATACCTTTGCAGCCCGGTTGTGCTCTAATGGAGAAGAAAACTACTTTCTTTGTAAGTAACTTTAGATCTCCAAGACCTCTTAGTCTTTCACGCTATGACCCGTATCAGATCTCTTTTCTAAAGGAGATGGGTGGGATCTCCTAAAGAAAACAACTAGAAGCTCTAAAGGAAACTAGAAGAGAACAAGAAGAGGAAGAGAGGTATGTGCAACTCTTGCACAAAAGGGGGCTGGGCGTGAATTCCAAGGTTATGTGCGTCCCAGCCCCTTTGTTACTCCTTTTATAGCATTAAGCAACCTCCTTCTCTTGTACTAATTGAAATAGAAGTCTTACTTCCACACAAAATAGTAACATTACTATTACCACTATTAGAAGTCTCACTTCAAATAGAAATAGTAACTTCCTAATTCCTTCATCTTAGAGTTCTAGTAGGATTAGTATCTTTCCAATAACTTGGGCTAGCGTGGGGACCACTAGGGATTCCATAGAAAGCTGGCTCCAACTGGGACACCGCGACCCCACATCTCATGTGCAATCCGGGCCCACAGTTAATTGCAAATAACACCACTATATAAATGCAATTGCACTCCAGTCTTAGGAATAAATTACAGTGAAGACCCTAAACTTCCCGATTACCACAAGTAGGCCCCTCTATCAATATCCATGGATTAATTGGACTAAAACTGTCCCACCAATTTAAATCCACATCTTATTATCCTTGAGCCCCAATTAATCACAGTGATCATCAGTATCATCCAATTAACTTTTAATCGAGATGAGTGTACACTTACTAATGACAAATCCATTAATTGGCACAAGGGGATAATATAGATAGATTCCATCTTAACCATTGGATGTTCCAACGGTCCTACTACCATGTACCCAAGACACCGAGGTGTTGACCTACAGTTGGCCTCACTCATTGGTGACTCAAAGCAAATGAATAGATAGAAACTTGAGTTCATCAATGTCTCAGGATTGAGAGCCTATTGTTAGGGAATTATGAGAGCAAACCTTAAACTCGAGACAGTATTTCATAAGGTGCTTCTCATGGCCCTTCAATATCTCAAATGTACCAGCACTGTGATCCAGAATCTTACATTCTGATGATCGAGACAAATCACACTATCTCATAGTGATCAAAGCGCTGCAACCTTATCAGATGAGATGCCTAGTCTCATCACTAGTTGTGAAGATATTTAAGTATAAGATTTGTGACACATGTCTCCCGTGTGTGGATCTCATCCATACACATATATCTCATCCAATATACTAATGGGATCCAGTTCATCTCATGAACCATTAATGTCATATGTATTGGTCATGTGCATTAAGTAGTAAAACACCATTCATCTCATGAAAGGAAAGCATGATATTATTGATAAATAAAGAAATTAATCAATTTATTACATCATCTGATGGATTGAGTCCATACAATTTAACAATCTCCCACTTGGGCTCAATGCCAGTCAGGATTGCATCTCATACCCATCCCATCTACATGTTGCTCAAAGACTTTAATAGTCAAAGGCTTAGTTAAGGGATCTGCCAAATTGTCTGTAGAGCCTGTCTTAGTAATAGTTATATCACCTCTCTGCACAATCTCTCTGACTAAATGATACTTCCTTTGCACATGCTTTTGGCTTTTATGGCTTCTGGGTTCTTTGGACTGAGCGACTGCCCCGCTGCTGTCACAGTAAACTGTGAGCGGCTGTCGGGCCAAAGGTACCACCCCCAAGCTCCATAAGGAATCTCTTAAGCCATACTGCTTCCTTAGCTGCTTCACAAGCCGCTACATATTCAGCCTCCGAGGTGGAATCAACGGTACATTCCTGTTTTATACTCCTCCAGCTAATTGCTCCGCCACCAAGCATAAATACATAAATAGAAGTGGATTTCCTGGAATCCTTATCTAGCATAAAGTCAGAATCTGTGTATCCGACTGGAATGAGCTCATCACTGCTATAAATCAACATGTAATCTCTAGTTCTTCTCAAGTATTTGATAATACATTTTACAGCAGTCCAATGTTCAGGTCCTGGATTAGACCAATATCTGCTGACTAGGCCCACTGCATGACAGATATCCAGTTTAGTACATAGCATAGCATACATGAGGCTACCAATCGCTGAAGCGTATGGTATCGACCTCATCTGCTCCTTTTCCTCAGGTGTCTTAGGACACTGGTCTTTGGAAAGGTGCACTCCATGCCTAAAAGGTGTAATGCCCTTCTTGGAGTCTTGCATAGCAAACCGTACCAGCACCTTATCTATATATGTAGCTTGAGATAAGCCAATCATCCTATTTTGCCGGTCTCGATGGAGTTTAATCCCTAGGATGTAGCTAGCTTCTCCCAAGTCCTTCATATCAAAAGTCTTGGCCAACCAAACTTTCACTATTGACAATATTCGTATGTCTTTCCCGAGGAGAAGGATATCGTCGACATATAAAACTAGAAAAACTACCCTATCACCTTCACTTTTCGTGTACACACATGACTCATCCGGATTTTGACAAAAACCAAATGACTTGATTGCCAGGTCAAAACGAATGTTCCAGCTTCGGGATGCCTACTTTAATCCATAGATGGACTTCTGCAGCTTGCAAACTTTTTGCTCTTGGTTTTTAGCTACAAAACCGTCTGGTTGCACCATATAGATGTCTTCCTCAAGATGGTCGTTAAGAAACGCCGTCTTGACATTCATTTGTCAAATCTCATAATCGAGATGAGCCGCAATGGATAAGAGTATCCGGATGGATTTGAGCATGGCTACCGGCGAAAAAATTTCCTCATAATCGATACCGTCTTTCTGAGTATACCATTTCGCAACAAGCCTGGCCTTAAAGGTCTCCACTCTACCATTTGGTGCTCTTTTTCTCTTGTAGATCCACTTGCACCCAATAGGTTTAATATTGGCAGGCAAGTCCACAAGTCTCCAGACCTGATTGGAGTACATAGACTCCATCTCAGCTTTCATAGCATCTTGCCAACGTCCCAAATCTATGTCATTAATTGCTTCATCATAGTTACAGGGATCTTGTTCCGGTTCTTCCGGGACTGCCTTGTAAGACTCTCCCAAGAACGAGACCCTGTCAGGATGTCTGACAATTCTCCCACTACGACGAGGCACCGGTGTAACTACTGGGTCTGGTAAGGGCGGTTCTTCCTCAAGTTCGGTATCTCTTGGATTTGGAATTGATTGCTCTTGAATTTCTTCCAAGATCACCTTTTCTAAAGATTTCCGGTTCATCATATAATCTTCCTCCAGAAAAACCGCATTGGTGCTTACCAGCACCTTTTGCTTTCTGGGATTATAGAATAACCAACCTTTAGTTCTCTTATAATATCCTACAAACGTACATACTTCCGACTTTGTTTCCAACTTATCCGTCTTAACCTTCAGCACGTGTGCCGGACAACCCCAAATGTGTAAATGTTGTAGACTAGGCTTTCGCCGGGACCATAACTCCCGGAGAGTCTTAGGTACAGACTTAGATGGTACGAGGTTTAGTATGTACATCGCAGTATCCAAGGCGTATCCCCAAAAGGATATAGGTAATCCTGAGAAACTCAGCATAGACCTGATCATATCTAAAAGAGTCTGGTTCCTTCTTTCTGTTACTCCATTCTGTTGAGGCATACCAGGAGCAGACAATTGGGATAAAATCTCATTCTCTGATAAGTATCCCATAAAAGCAGCAGATAGATATTCCCCTCCTCGATCTAATCGAAGAGTCTTGATACTTTTACCTAATTGCTTTTCCGCTTCCGCTCGAAACTCTTTGAACTTTTCAAAAGCCTCGGACTTGTGGTGCATGAGGTATATGTATCCATATCTTGAGTAATCATCTGTGAAATTGATGAAGTACTCATATCCTCCTCTGGCCCTGACATTAATGGGTCCACACACATCAGTATGCACTAATTTCAATAAATCTTTGGCCCTATTGCGCTTAGTTAAAAAGGGTCTCTTGGTCATTGTGCCTTCCAGACAGGATTCGCAGACAGGCATTGGTTCTACCACCAGTGAAGGCAAGATACTATCTTTCACTAGCCTGTTAATCCTATTTAGGTTTATATGACCTAGCCTCAAGTACCAAAGTTTTGTTGGATTAGATGAAGGTGACTTCCTCTTTAATGATGGTCTATTGATTGTTTTAGTATCATGTATCTCATACATCGTGGGAGTTAACAGATAAAGCCCATTGGTTACCTTGCCAGAACATACAAAAGCATCGTTCCTCTTTATAACAACTTCAGTACCAAAAGTAATAGAATAACTTTTAGTCACCAAACTAGAAACTGAAATTAAATTTCGTCGTAAAGACAGTACAAATAATGTGTCTGACAAAACCAACTTATTATTTGAAAAACATAAAGTAATGACTCCTACTGAAACAGCCTCCACCTTAGCGTCAGATCCTAGGTTGACAATGATTTCTCCATCACTAAGCCTCCTGGTTTCCCTGAACCCCTGCAATGTATTACATATGATTAGTTGCCCCAGAGTCCACACACCAAGATTCTGAAGTACCCGTTGCAAAACTAACTTCAGAAATAAGTGACTCAATCATACCTGAGGTCTTCTTCTTAGACAGATATTCTGGACAATTCCTTTTCCAATGTCCAGTCTTACCACAATGAAAACACTTTCCTTTTGTCCCTGTACCCTTAGCCTTGGCCACGCCACCATTAGGACCATTCTCCACCTTAGGACCCTTCGGAACTGATTTCTTTTTGCCTTTCCGCCCTTTGCCTTTCGGCTTGGACTTGGCATCTGACTTTTCTGTCACTAGGGCAGTTGACTTCTTCTTCATAATCCTTTCAGTCACTACCAGTTGGCTAGACAGCTCAGCCAGAGTCAGATTCATTTTATTCATGTTGTAATTAACTTTGAAATTGTTGAATGACTCTGGTAGTGACTCAAGGATTATGTCGATCTGCAATTCTGCATCAATCGCAACCCCCAGTACATCTAACTCATTTAATGAGTCCATCATTTTCAACATGTGTTCCTGTACCGATGTACCTTCAGCCATCTTGGTGCTTATGAGCACCCTCATAGTTGCCTGCCTAGCAGGCCTGGCCTGTTCCGCAAACATCTTCTTTAAGTTCGGTATAATATCGTATGCAGTCTTATAGGATTGATGTTGGTGTTGCAAAACACTAGACATGGATGCCTGAATGTAACATCGGGCCATCTCATCGTCTTTGGCCCATTTGGTGTAAAGTTCCTTTTCTTCTTCTGATGCATCCGGACCAGGCTCATCAAGAGGGGGTTTGGTAAAAACATATTTATATCTTGAAGCAGTCATGACAATATCCAGGTTCCATTTCCAGTCTACATAGTTGGATCCCACCAACTTATTCTGGTTGAGGATGGTCACAAGTGGATTGAAAGTATTTGAATTCATGCTTGAAATACTGTAGCACATAACCATACATTCAATTAATGAATTTAAATGACATTAGGTTTTAGTATTCTACCAAATTTATATGGGAATCCTCATAACCACAAAATTCAGAATACATCGGAATCCCAATCCCTAGGGTATGCCTCCTTGGGGAGTGCAAATACCACCTAGATTAGTGCAGATCAAAAGTTGGTCAAAATTATTATTATGACTAACTATCCATGATCCCCATCATTCATTATTATCTAGGTATCTCATACCAAATAATGTACGACTCCCGATTTGACTTTGGTTTCTAAAATAAATGAGGCAAATCCTTGGGGATACTACATCATTATTTTAGTTAAGTATGACCCACCAATCTAGCATTGCATGACAACCGTTGCAGGCAGCTCCTCCTTGGGGAGTGGGCCCCCGCCCTGTCTCACCAACACTATCCATAGGAGATCCATATCTAATAACCAGACAAATACAAGCCTTCCGTGGGGAACGACCATTCTCAAGATGGCGCGAAGCTAATACTTTCCTTACAATAGACCTATGATGGAAAACCATGGGGATTTTTAAATATAAATGCGCCGCTCCCACTTAATATTTTAGAATTGAGGATTTCCTTATAAGTATATGGGCCCACATATATAGACATCAAATCATCTCATAATATGACCAATGATTGGCTCCAAGTCAAGTTATTTTATGGAAAGTTCAGTTTCTTAAATTAGTGTTACTAATGGATCCATCTCATGGGCCCACCAACTCTAATTAGAACTCTTTCCAAAAATTAATTTGATTTGACCAATTTTGAAAATTACTATGTTTGGATCAGATTTGGAAACATTCTAAAACAAGCAACCATCCATAAATGGAAAGTGCTAAAATTAGAAATTAGTCCTCTCCTCCACATGGCCCAAGCGGAATAGACTTTTTGGACTTCTAGACTTTCCAAAACTTTGAGATTCCTCAAACTCTTTGGGCATCACCAAAACTCTTTTGGTAATCTTCAAACTCTTTGATTAGGAGCCCAACTTCACTTTCCTTCTTCATCTCGGACATCACTAGAATTTACAAATTATTGAAAATTACATAAATTCCTATGCCTCAAGAATGAGACTTACATGGTAATCTAAACATGGAAATAAAAGGGCTATAGGGAAATTCACCATGCCTTGCCCTTTCACGGGAAACCAAGCCATGATGCCCTTTACACTTAACCACAAATAAACCAATAACCATATAAAAGAAAATAAAAGTCGTGGCCCATATGGAGAGGACATTATCACCTGCAAGTTAGTATCTCATACAACTCACAAAAACATGTTGTCACTTCTATATAATATGCGCTTCGCAGAGGGGGTCCGGGGGATCCATCATCTCATGATGAAAATCTCGGACTTCGAAAAAGAAAAAATCCAGCAAACTGTTCGCTCGAGCGGACTTGGATTTGCTCGAGCGGACTGTTCCAGAACCTAGTTCGCTCGAGCGGATGTAAGTTCGCTTGAGCGACCTGCTCGGAAAACCTGCAGAAAATTCCCTTTCATGTCCGAACCAACCCCTTTGACAGCAAACATACCAGATACAAAAGGCAAACAAACACCAAATCTGATCCTTACAAAGCCCTAGGTCTATCCTCTTCACATCTCATGCAAAGATTAGATCATGATCACTGATCTAACATGATTAGAGATGAGGTAAGGCTCTGATACAAATTATTGGAAATAGGTGGGCCTCGTGGATGAGATTTCAAAACTTTTGACCCACTTGACTCAAGGATCAAACACCCATAAGGCCATTAACCATATCCAGGATGCAATCCCTCCGTCTCCATCAATCATGTACAGTAATAAAACAAGCAATACCATGCAACAAAATAATCTACAACAGATAGAGAAGCAGATTATTCCTTTGCAGCCCAGTTGTGCTCTAATGGAGAAGAAAACTACTTTCTTTGTAAGTAACTTTAGATCTCCAAGACCTCTTAGTCTTCCACGCTATGACCCGTACCAGATCTCTTCTCTAAAGGAAACGGGTGGGATCTCCTAAAGAAAACAACTAGAAGCTCTAAAGGAAACTAGAAGAGAACTAGAAGAGGAAGAGAGGTATGTGCAACTCTTGCACAAAAGGGGGCTGGGCGTGAATTCCAAAGTTATGTGCGTCCCAGCCCCTTTGTTACTCCTTTTATAGCATTAAGCAACCTCCTTCTCTTGTACTAATTGAAATAGAAGTCTTACTTCCACACAAAATAGTAACCTTACTATTACCACTATTAAAAGTCTCACTTCAAATAAAGATAGTAACTTCCTAATTCCTTCATCTTAGAGTTCTAGTAGGATTAGTATCTTTCCAATAACTTGGGCTAGCGTGGGGACCACTAGGGATTCCATAGAAAGCTGGCTCCAACTGGGACACCGCGACCCCACATCTCATGTGCAATCCGGGCCCACAGTTAATTGCAAATAACACCACTATATAAATGCAATTGCACTCCAGTCTTAGGAATAAATTACAGTGAAGACCCTAAACTTCTCGATTACCACAAGTAGGCCCCTCTATCAATATCCATGGATTAATTGGACTAAAACTGCCCCACCAATTTAAATCCACTTCTTATTATCCTTGAGCCCCAATTAATCACAGTGATCATCAGTATCATCCAATTAACTTTTAATCGAGATGGGTGCGCACTTATTAATGACAAATCCATTAATTGGCACAAGGGGATAATATAGATAGATTCCATTTTGACCATTGGATGTTCTCACGGTCCTACTACCACGTACCCAAGACACCGAGGTGTTGACCTACAGTTGGCCTCACTCATTGGTGACTCAAAGCAAATGAATAGATAGAAATTTGAGTTCATCAATGTCTCAAGATTGAGAGCCTATTGCTAGGGAATTGTAAGAGCAAACCTTAAACTCGAGACAGTATTCCATAAGGAGCTTCTCATGGCCCTTCAATACATCAAATGTACCAGCACCGTGATCCAGAATCTTACATTCGGATGATCGAGACAAATCACACTATCTCATAGTGATTAAAGTGCTACAACCTTATCAGATGAGATGCCCAGTCTCATCACCGATTGTGATGATATTTATGTATAAGATTTGTTACACATGTCTCCCGTTTGTGGATCTCATCCATACACATATATCTCATCCAATATACTAATGGGACCCAGTTCATCTCATGAGCCATTTATGTCATATGTATTGGTCATGTGCATTAAGTAGTAAAACATCATTCATCTCATGAAAGGAAAGCATGATATTATTGATAAATAAAGAAATTAATCAATTTATTACATCATCTGATGGATTAAGTCCATACAATTTAACAATATCCACCGTGGATTAAAAAAAATAGTTACTTTCTTATGTCTTGACTAGGGTGTTTTTGTCAGAATATATCCAATTATTGGAAAAACTTTTAAGTTAATAATTCAATACGTCAAAACGGGCCATAAATGACAGGAATCTGTAAATGGGTCCCATCCATGATGGTGTAGCTGATTTCATTCTATACACATGTACGTCTCTAGTTCATCATTTAATGATATCCTTTTAAAGATGCCAAACGACATCCACCCCCAAGAAAACCTTAATCTCCATCGCTCTCTCTCCCGGTCTCTTCGAATCGCCAGAGAAACCCTAATCCCCAAATCTCTTTCACAAAATTGCTTTTTTTTTTCACAGTCTCTAGATCCAATCCCTCTCTCGTCAGCTACATAGCCTCTTGTCGATGAAGTTGTAGGGTTTTGTGGTTCATCGATCGTTTGTGTTGAAGAAGATGAACAAGAGCAAAAGAAGAAGAAGAGCAGAAGAAGAAAAACTCTAGGGTTTTTTATGTTCATGTTTCTCTCCTTTTCGAAGTTTTCCAGCGCCGGATTCGAATTTCAAGATATATATCTCTGCAAATCCATGGAAATCGAGGTATTTCTCGATCGATTCCCCATCATATGAAACATTTCGATCTCAACCCCTAGCTTTGGTCGACATTCTGGAGGAAAGCTTGAAATCGTGTTTTTCTTGTTCTTAATCTCTGTTAGGAAGTTGCATTTCTTTGAGTTTTGAGTGGTTTTTGTGTGGGATTTGGAAATGGAGCTTGTTCTGTTCATTTTTGTGTTTTTTTGGGATCCATTTACTTCTTTTTAGGGTAGAATTGCTACCAATCTCTGTATTTACCAAAAAAGGCCAAATGTAACCCCATTTAAAGCAACACAACAGTGTATTTCTTTCTTCTGATGTTAGGAAAGGGGGCAAAAAAGGGGGCAGTTTGCAGATACAGGGTGGCTTTCACTCAACTAGTTTGAGAAGGGTTGCTATCTCTCTCATCCCATCTTTCTTCTCTCTCCTCTGCAGTCCCCATCTGTGTCGAATATGGAGTCCAAAGTTGTTGTAGAAATGAAATTATATGCTTTTAAGTCTATATAAAAAGGCTTTTAGCATTCTATTCAACTCTACGACATAAGTAGAGATGTGAATAGACCTTTGATTGGCTAGTTATCCAAAATAGATTGTTTATATGGGGTCTCGTAGTATACGGATTTGATCTCCACATAATCACTAAAGTCTCAAAGATATCTACCTTCTTGTAATCATATTCCACAATCAAAATGAAACTTTTGTTCACTTCCAATTTCCAAAGTAGGATGGTGAAAGCCAATAGGATTGCAAGTTTTTTAGTTGCATCCACTATGACTGGGCTTGTGGTGAAAAAGAGGGGGAACTTGTCATGAAAGACTAGGATAAGTAACCAAAACAGAAGCCCTATAACTAAAGATGTAGCTGCTGATATACGATGGTTGCAAACTTAGCTCTTCGCCCATTGCCTACTTTTAACTGATCATTAGAAACTCGTACCTTGCAATGTGCAAGTCACTATCCATTAATTGCATGTGGATATATATATATGTACGTATCTAGCTACTGAGATTGAGTCTAATATAGTGTGACTTCAATTTGTAAACAATGTCATGAGTTTCTCCCATAAAATCACTAAAAAAATAAGAATATCTGATTCTGACCATCCAATTTGTGGTCCTATTTTGGATGGAACATGGCCTAAAAACCACACTAATTAAATTCAATGGACCAAACATTGGTTCCTCCATTTTTCTTAATTTTTAAATCAACCCATTGTAGCTTCCTAATTATCTACTTGACCCCCTACTGATGGACAGTCAATTTTACCCAATCTATGTGTGGCCAACAATTGGTAGGTCGTGATTGATGTTCATATATATTCTATGTATGAAGTGTGGCAGATGCACATGGTAGTCCAACCCAAATTGTGATAGGTTTAAGTGGGATTAACTTCTAATCTATAATGGAAATTGCTATTTGTTGCTCAGTCTCAAACTCGAGAAATGGCATATGAGAAAATCGTAGTACCATATCCAAACCCACCATTAACCCTAACTTAGACACAAATTTAAAAGATCTCAATTTTTTTTATTCATTTGTCATGTAAAATGCTTTGGTACTTACCTTCATTTGCTGCCCCCCCCCCCCCCCCCCCCCCCAAGTTAGTCTGTAAGCTGTTTATTATTATTACAATTCTTAGTGTTACTATTATTATCAACCCACCCCACCCCCCCCCCCCCCCCCCCCCCCCAAGTTATTCTGTAAGCTGCTTATTATTATTACTATTCTTAGTGTTACTATTATTACCAAAACCCCCCCCCCCCCCCCCCCCCCCCAAGTTATTCTGTAAGCTGCTTATTATTATTACTATTCTTAGTGTTACTATTATTACCAAACCCCCCCCCCACCAAAACCCCAAGTTAGTCTGTAAGCTGCTTATTATTATTACTATTCTTAGTGTTACTATTATTACCAACTCCTCCCCCCACCACCCATCCCCCCCCCCCACCCCCCCCCATCCCAACCCCAAGTTAGTCTGTAAGCTGCTTATTATTATTACTATTCGTAGTGTTACTATTATTATGTGAATAATGAAGGATAGCTCTCTTACAATGCAAGTCTTTTCTTATTTTTTTTTCTTTGCTCTAGAAATTTTGAAACTTATCCATACCAGTCTCATATCTGGAAATAAGGCGCTTGGTTGTTTTTAGCTAACTACTTTTCCATCATGGTAGGTTTGGCTGGTCTATCTACGCCCCAGCTATGTGCTTGTTTGGTCTTTGCAGCCCTAGTATTTGCAGTAGGATGAAGCAGATGATAATTTTGCCATTGTTTTTGCAGCAATGGGAGTAAACGTGGAGGCAGCCCAGTTCTTCAAACGTGATTTTGAAGAGAATGGTTCAATGGAAAGAGTGGCCCTATTTCTAAACTTGGTATGTTGTTTGAACCTCGTTGTTGATTCTATGGTGGTCCCTTGACCATGAAACTTTGCGATAGAAAAGAATCTGTGCTTTAATCTGTTGTTCTCACGTTTAAGTGGAAAGTCCCTATGAAAATCATATATAGGCTTCAATCCGCATTTCATACAGAGGCAAAACTTAACTGCTCCTAAATTGTGCTTTTTTCTTAACTTGTGATACTTTATCCTAATATTGATCTTAACTCAGCCATGAAAATCTCAATACCATAACAAAGATGTTTTTCTTA
The DNA here is from genome assembly GCA_003546025.1 of Camphora micrantha. Lineage (NCBI taxonomy): Eukaryota > Viridiplantae > Streptophyta > Magnoliopsida > Laurales > Lauraceae > Camphora > Camphora micrantha. Next base: position 4,071,837 of record QPKB01000010.1, on the reverse strand, counting down.
TCCCAATCCCTATTAAGTTCTTAACTTCTGAGGTGTAACCAAAATCTTTTATATCCAGCAGAGTATTGGATTAGATCAAGTATAAGAAAATATCTGATACAGATGCTCTAGATGCGATATTAAGTGGTTCATCTGAAATCTGCTACAAAACGTATGTGATAGTGATAGCAGAAAAGTAAGCACACTCTTCCTATCATGAAAGCTAGCATAAAAACTTTCCTTTTGTAGAATGTTCATGTGATGATAAGGGTATGCAGGTAAAATGCAACCCAAGAAAGGCAAGGAATATTCGTGCAATTGTGATGCCAAGTATCCAGGGACCAAACCCACACTTTGTGTTCATTGTAGTTAGCTTTGGTCCTTCTAACTGGTGAAGATTCTATTCCTTTTTGCATATATTTAAAATCTCTCCTTATGCATTTCCAAAAAGAAAAGAAAGCTATGGCTTCTGTAAAAGCAGGGAAAAAAGGGGACAAACCTCCCTGCACTCACATTTCACCCAATTGGTATGTAATGTAACCATTGATGTAATTTTTTCGTTTTTTGTTTCTCTATGTACTGGTAATAATTAGTTGACTATGGTTAACAAAACAAAATTTAAAATTTGGTTCTTTTGATTCATTGCCCTTATGGTTCTTATGCATTATGTTCTTTAGGTGTACCTCATTTGTGCGAAACTAATAAACCGCCTCAAGGTGGAAAGTCTGGATGGGCAAGACCTCCTAGCCCTCGCATTGGACCATGGTTTAGTCTCTTGAAGACAATCGCAGAAGCTCAGAATCTTATTCCTGAATTTGAGGCATCTTCATGTTGAGCTAGGTAAAGCATTTTTTTTTATAAGTTATTTTGATTTCAAAATAGACCAAGCAGTTTTGAGTTGTTGGATGCACACATGTTGTACAAGTTGGTTTTTTGGCTTAGTGGGGCGTATCATAGAAGTGGTTATCTTGAATATCTTCTAGGATGGACTGTTTAAAGAATTTTTTTAAACTAGTTAATCCTGTCCATCAAATCTTTGGCTAATGAATCAACTTTTAAGAAGAAATAGAAATGTTAAAGATTGGGTTGTTTGGATGTCTTGATCTAAGAAGATTTTGCGTGTCACGTACCCTTCAAATGGGCCTCGTTAGATGAAAAGAAAATATGGGTTCATTGAACCATTTCTCTACTTCGCACTATGGATGCATTGAGACATGGCACACTTCCTAACATATGAGCTGATTTCCTCCTCAATCTCTAAAGACAATGACTCTTTGCTTATATTTGAATTCTTATTTACAAATTCCTTCCTCTTTCTAGAAGTTGATGCAAAGCATATAATAAGGGAAACATAAATCTAAGACTGAGTTCAATTTTACAGTCCTTACTCCAAAGTTTGGTTTACAATTCAATTTCGGAGCCTTTTCTTTTATTAACAGGTTATCTATATTCTTAACTTGCTATCTTTTCTTCCCCTTAGGCTACTTTGGAGGAGACTCATCATGGACCTCTTGTCAATACACCAACCACATTTGTGGAGATTGGTAATCATTTTCTTGCTAACCCACTCCGAATTGTCCACTTTGATGATTTTAATAAAATAGTGTTGTTTTCTTTGATAAAATAAGGAGATTACAAGTGAGCTTGAAGCAAAGGCTGCTGCATATAGTTGGTGCGTGCAAGAGAAAGGGTGGAAGAACAAGAAGGTCAGCCATGAAGAAGATCACCACCTATTTGGAAATCAGGAGAGAGAAACTACATGCAAGAGCTGAGACCTTTTCAACTAAACCCCTCCCAGAGAAACCGACCCAAAAAGCCTCCCTCACTTCTATTATTGATTTTTTTGGAGACTCTTCTCCAATGTAGTTAAGATTTTAAATGTGTTAATGTTCTATATTTTTATAAAGATTTTAAGTGATTCCAAAAAATATTTTCAGGTTTTTAAAAAAATATTGAAAAACCTGGGCATGCCCAGGCTTTCAATATTTTTTTAAAATTCAAAAAAATTAAAAACGACGGCCCAAGGCAGTCATTTTTAACGAACTTAAACTACGGCTAACATTTATCGATTGCCCTTGGGCAGTCGTTTATGAAAAACTACTGCAAAATCAGGGACGGCCACTAGCAGTCGTTTTTCTCAATTTTTGGTGTAGTAAAATTGTTGGGACTATGTTTTTGAACGTTATAGATTCTAAATATAGATCTCACTGACATTCACAAGCATATGCAATGATCATACTTAGTTCTATGTTCCAAAAAAACTCACAATGTCAATCTTGAGAATAGAATATAAATGGCCTTCTAGTCTCATTTATCAATTGTCCCATCTTGAAACAATAGGGGTATTAAAACATGAATTTATGTTCTACTTGATAAGGGTACTTATTTAATTTATTAGATTATAGTTTGTCAAAAAAAACTAAAAAAACTATAAGCATGAAAAATTTATAGAGTGGGACTCAAGAAAAGTTTGAGTTTCCTTAGTGGAGCCTCCTTATGAAGATCTAAAATTTTTATAGTAAATGTCCCCTCTTTTAAGCCCTTGTAAATTATAAAATTTCATTCTGATAGAAGATGGACTATAATCAAATTGAGCAATCAAATAAATAAATTGTCATAATATTTTTTCATGGTATTTTGTAAGTGATCGATCTGAAAGTGGGTCAAAACCTTATGTAAATGAAATTTTGGGATGATCTAGATTTGGTTGAGGTGTCTTCATTTTTTCATATTAGTGGTCCCAATAAGAAGCCTAAGATTTGGGGTTTGATTTTATCATTAAATTTGATGTTGATAAAACAATATCAAGATTTTCTAGGATGTTTGCACATAAGTGTAGATTATTTCTTTTATTAGGCATGTGAATTTTAGATTAATTTTTGGCTTTAATGAAAAGTATCATAATATTCTGCTGGAACTTCTTATGATGCCTATGAAACTATTCCCAATCAATCCATAATTTCGTTCTACCCAAAAATCATATGTTATATGTGAAAAACTGAGTTTTGGATCAAAAGTTATGGGGAAAAAAAGTGTAGAGGAACTCGCTAGAAAATTGGTCGCTGGCCGGACTTTTGGTCGCAGGACGAACGCCGAATAGTCACCATCGAGTCCCCTCTTGCTGGTGGTGATGATAGTGGAAAGGGTGGGGTGCATGAGTTCTCTATATTAGGGTCATGATTTCTTCCAAAAACCCTTTTTTTTTTCATAAGGAAAAAGAAGGTGATGATGGTTCTGGGCGTGACCCAAACTAGAACCAACCAGTTTATAACCTATCTATGAATCCAGCCCATCTGTAAGGATGTTTTATGTAATTACAGAAAACCTGAGGACTGTTTTGTGACAGGTATTTTATAGTGTTGTTTATGCAGGTTTATTCAAATATTTTAACCCTTTGTGATTACTTTTGATATATTAACATTGAGTGTTAGTTAGTATATTAATTTTAATCATGTCTTTGATGTTATTATATGGTTCAAATATCTAATTAACTTATCATGAAATTTTTATTTTTTATTTTTTTTAATTAAGTTGTAAATTATGATATTTTGGCCCCACAGGGAAGAAATCATAATTTGTGATTTAGTTGAAATGAGATAATAAATTATGTATTAAATTGGAGAAAAAAATCCTAATGCCCATACGTAATGGAATTCTTCCACATTAATATCTCTAATTTATTAGTCTCATGTGAGGTATAATTGGATAAATCAATGGCATATTGTAACTTTGGCCCACTGGAAGGTTATGATGATGCACTGATTCATAGCAGTTTAATATGCATATTTATTCTAAATTTTGCAGCATCTACATCTGTCATTATGTCTAATGAGTCATCTCGTATTCAAATGTTAACCAGTGAAAATTTCTTGGATTGGACGGAGAAAGTTATCCTTACATTAGGGTGTATGGATTTGAATTTAGCACTTCGAATGGATAAACCACCTATCCCTACTGAAAAAAGCTCAAATACCAAAAGGGCCTCTTATGAGCGATGGGAGTGATCAAATCGCCTAAGTTTAATACTCATTAAGTCCAATGTTGGGCAGGGTATTCGGGGTCCTATTCGAGAGTGCACTAAGGTAAAGGAATTCATGAATGCCATTGAACAACAATATGTTATTTCTAAAAAGCCATTGTCCAGCACCCTAATGAACAAATTATCATCCATGAAGTTTGATGGTAATAAAGGTGTACGCGAACACATTATGGAAATGAGGGATATTGCAGCTCAACTGAAATCCTTGGAAGTAACATGGGCCATTTAAGATTTCCTATAATACACATGAGGAAAAATGGTCAATTAATGAACTATTGACCACATGTGTTCAAGAGGAATTAAGATTAAAGCAAGAAAAACTAGAAAGTGCCAATCTGGTTTCTCATGAAAAGGAACAAGAAAAAAAGGGGAAAGGTGCTCATCATAAGAAGAACAAGAGAAAGGTGTGAACAAGTCAAGTTGATAATAAGAAAAACGTCAAATGCTTCTTTCGCAAGAAGAAAGGGCACATTAAGAAAGAATGCCTCAAATATAAAGCATGGCTCGAAAAGAAATGTAATCCCATTTTCTTAGTGTATTATGAATCTACTATGGCTGATGTTTTTTCATAAAGCTTGGTGGAAATTCATATTGTCAATACCATGCGGGGTTTAACCAACCAAAGGAAACCAATGCAAAGTTAGCGCCTTATCTATTCAGGAAACAAGATAAGTTCGCAAGTGGACTCAGTTGGGACCTTCATACTTGTCTTAAAATCAGGCTTTGTTCTTGAACTAGAAATAACCTTTTATATTCCATCTTTCTCTAAAAACCTCATTTCTGTTTCTAGACTTATTCCTTATGGTTTTAGTTTCAGCTTTTTTGTTCTACTTTTATTTTGATTAAAGACTCAATTGTTGTTGGTGATGGAACTCTTGTTGATGGTTTATATAGATTATCATTACATCCCACATTTGATCATAGTTTTTTAACCATGCATAAAAAGTGTTGATGCTAAGCGTAAATCTATGGATGAAAAATCATCCATGCTTTGGCACAGGAGATTAGGACACATTTCCATAGAGAGAATCAAAAGATTAGTAAATGATAGAGTCCTTGAGACTCTTGATTTTTCTGATTTTGGTATTTGTGTGAATTGCATAAAGGGTAAGCAAACCAATAACACCAAGAAAGGTGCAAGGAGGAGTTCAGAAATATTAGAAATCATGCATACTGACATATGAGGAGATTTTTCAACTCCATGTCTAAATAGTAAAAAATACTTCACCACATTCATAGATGATCACACACTATTTATGTATCTCTATATGCTATTTGAGAAAAGTGAAGCATTGGATGCCTTTAAAACTTATAAAGCAGAAGTAAAGAAATAAATTGGAAAAATGATCAAAATTGTAAGATCAGATAGAGGTGGAGAATACTATGGAAGGTTCACTGGTCATGAAGGACAAAAACCAGGTCCATTTGCAAATTTTCTTAAGGAACATGGCATTATTGCTGATTATACAATGCCAGGCTCACCACAACAAAATGGTGTAGCTGAAAGAAGGAATCCTAGGCTTATGAACATGGTGACGAGTATGATTAGTAACTCATCCCTCCCAATATCTCTATGGAGTGAGGCCTTAAAGACCGATATGTACACCTTAAACAGGGTTCCTACCAAAGCAGTTCCTAAAACATCCTTTGAGTTATGGAATGGTTAGAAACCAAATTTAGGACATATGCACATATGGGGTTCTCCAGTTGAGGTCAGGGTGTATGATCCACAAGAGAAAAAGTTGGACTTGAAACATTCAGTAGTTATTTTATTAGTTATGCAGAAAGGTCCAAGGGATTTAGATTTTATTGCCTTTCTCACACACTGAACAATGTTGAAGCAAGAAATACAAGGTTTCTTGAGGATAATGACATTAGTGGGAGTGAACAACCTCAAAATTTAATTTTTTAGGAAGTGTGGATTCGAAATGCGGGTTCCAATTGTTGCACTCGTAAGTATAGAACGATTAGTTGTACTTAAAGACAATCCACATAATGTCATTATGGAAGAATAGCAAATTCAAGAGACACAACCCCATGAGGATCAAGTTGTCATTGAACCACCTATCCAAACACCACAAAATGTGGATGAATAGATAGGATTTAGAAGATCCATAAGAATAAAGAAACCAACAATTTCTTTTGATTATGTTGTTTACCTAGAAGAGTCTGACTAAGATATTGGAATTAAGGAAGACCCAATTTTATTTTCACAAGCCATGAGTGATATATAGGAACTCCAATTTGTGGTATGATGCCATGCTAGATGAGATGAATTCTATGGCTAAGAATCATGTTTTGAAATTTAGTTAAGTTTCCTGAAGGAGCCAAAGCCATTGGCTACAAGTGGGTATATAAAACTAAAAGAAATTCCACTGGAAATATAGAACGGTTTAAAGCCAGGCTCTAGCCAAATGATTCACTCAAAATGAAGGTATTGACTAACATGAGACATTTTCTCCAGTTTCTAAAAAGGACTCATTTTGAATAATCATGGCATTAGTAGCTCATTTTGATTTAGAGTTACATCAAATTGATGTGAAAACATCATTTCTTATTGGGGAACTTCAGGAAGAAGGGTACATGAGTCAACTTAAAGGATTTTCCTCACCAGAAAATGGTCACTTGGTTTGTTGATTCAGAAAATCTATATATGGACTAAAACTGGCCTCACGTCAATGGTATTTCAAAATTCACGATGTCATTTCTTCATTTGGTTTTACGGAGAACATCGTTGATTAATGCATATACGTTAAGGATAATGGTAGCAAATTCATTTTCTTAGTCTTATATGTGGATGATATTCTTCTTGCTAGTAGTGACTTGGGCTTGTTACATGAGGTTAAACAGTTTCTTACGAAGAACTTTGATATGAAGGATATGGGTGAAGCCTCGTATGTCATTGGTATAGAGATTCATAGAGATGGATCCCTTGGGATATTAGGATTGTCTTAAAATGCCTATATCAACAAAGTTCTAGGGAGATTTCGAATGAAAAAACTGATCACCTAGTGTAGCACTAAGGGTGATAAGTTCTATCAAGACCAATGTCTGAGAAATGATTTAGAATTGAAATAGATGAAAAACATTCCTTATGCATCTGCAGTAGGTTGTCTGATGTATGCTCAGGTCTGCACAAGACCAGACATGGGATTTGCAGCTTGAATGTTAAGCAGATATCAAAGTAATCCAGGCATAGATCACTAGAGGGCTGCAAAGAAAGTGATGCGATACCTGCAAGGCACCAAAAATTACATGCTTACATACAAACAGACAGATCATCTAGAAGTAGTTGGGTACTCAGATTCAGACTTTGCAAGATGCCTCAACTCTAGAAAATCTACATCAAGATATGTATTTATTCTTGCAGAATGTGTTATTTCGTGGAGAAGTGTGAAACACACATTGACCGCTTCTACTATGGAAACAGAGTTTATAGCATGCTATGAAGCTACTTCACAGGCTTTATAGTTAAGGAATTTTATCACAATGCTTAGAGTTGTGGACTTTATTTCTAAGCCATTAAGAGTTTACTGTGATAATTCCGAGCAGTTTTCTTTTCTAAAACAACAAGAGTGGGAGTGAAAACAAACACATTGACATCAAGTATCTTCTGTCAGTTTATATGGTCTCAATCCATTAGATGATGTAACAAATTGATATATTTATTTATTCATCAATATAATCATGCTTTCCTTTCATGTTGATCCCGTTCCCTCTCAAAACCCCGAAACTTAACTTTTCTAGCTTCAAAGGCAAAACAGTACTTTTACACCAAATCTGTACCAAATTATTGTTATTCCCAAAACCCGCAAAACATATACTTTTTGGAAACTAGATATTTCGACGATCATTTCTTCCTTCTTCGTCGATTTCATCCGAAGTCCCAAAAACCACTATTTCAGCCTTTCAAAGTTCTTAAATGGTGGAGCCCATTTTCATTGGCTACAAGAACCCATCTCCCCTTTTTCTTTCTTTTTTTCCAGCACAGCCACCTTGAGCCTAGGGTTTGCTTGGCTTTTCTCTTCTTCTTCTTGCTTTTCCATCATCAAGAGACAACCAAACTTGCACCAACATTTAAAAGGATTTTATCATCTTCTTCTCCACTTCAAGAGCTTTCTATTGGTACCATTTGTGGAGGAATCTCATCTCTTTAAGATCCTCATTTAGCTTGCCTTGCTCATTTGGAGCATCTATTGGTAAGCTCTCTCCCTAATCTTCTAGATTTGTGTTCTTCTAGCCTTAGAGAAGCTACATTTTCATTATTGAAAGCTTTCTCTTCTCTTTCATTGTTTTGACCCATTTTAGGGTTTGTTTTGGGGGTTTTTGTAGAGATTGTGTTCTTGGCTTGCAAGGGTGCTTAAGAGCTTGTTTTCCTTTGAATAAAGACCTAAGGCAAGTGAATGAATTGATACTTTTATCTTTCAATGAGTTTTGATGAAATGCATTTATGTTTTCACCTAATATTTTGTGGTATTAATGGTTGGTTTAGATTTGGAATAAATGCTTATATTGGCTCTTGTTAGCTTGTTAAATCCATGTTTTTGGATTGTTCATCAGGTTTAAGAAAGGAAGTGAAAAGGATTGGGAAATGGAAAGAACCACTGAACTGCTGTAACAGAACCTGGGTTCTGTTACGTAGTTCACGCGGTCGACCGGCCAAGGGGCGCGGTCGACCGGGCACATTGGAACAGGTCCCTTGTGGGACAACCTGCTGCACTACGGGAACCACTGTTTCGCAGTTCACGCGGTCAACCGGCCACACAGAGGTCAGGCTCTCTGGAACCTGACCAAAATGCTGTTCACCCATTTTTATTTACAACTCCCGGTTGACCTGGCCCTTGGCCGGTCGACCGAGCCCAATGTGTACCGGGTCGACCTGCCAAGGGCTAGGTCGACCGGCCCAACTGGAAAACCTGCTGAAATATGGATTTTTGCCCTATGTTAGATGGACTTTAAGTGGAACTTAGTGACCCTTTTGTGGACCCGTTTGACTTCTCGTGAGGATAGTTGAACCGACATTCCTCATGGTTAATCCGGTTGTATCGGTACTTAACCTAATTCAATCTTGAACGGTACGGAACGACGAGATATCCTTTCTTTTATCTAAACGCGAAATTGGTTTGTTTGGGTATCGCGAATCCATTTTCCTTTCGACGACTGAGTAGGTTGTAAGGTACTACTAGATTAATATTGTGCTTAGATCCCATCTCTATTATGTTTTGTTTATTTAAAGTTCGATTAAAGTTTGAATACCTAAGGTGCATAAAGAGCCCGAAATGTCTCCAAACTCAAGGAGTACCAAGTGATCCTTACAATCGACATACGGGGTCCTTATTCACTTGATTTATATCGAATCCCGATACTTGTCCCGAATTTTCAAGAAATGTGATTTATCATTCCCGAAAACATTGAATTTGCAACTAGAGCTTTTGCTAGCCCCGATATGCACTTCCCGTTTGAAAATGAAATTAGTGCTTTTGAGCACCCCGTCCCGCCCGTTTATTTAAGTGCATTACATATGATTTGTACATGTCTTGTTTTACATGATTTGACCTATGAGTCGGCACCACTAAGCTTGGCTTTCCTTGCCGGTTTGATCCACCAACTTGGAGACCCTTTCCCGTCCCGCCAGCTGCAGTTTGGATCCCGCTACCCGGTTATTACCGTGGTCTTGTCCTGATACCCGGTTCGCTACCGTGGTCCCGTCCCGTATTATATTATGTATATGTATATATTACTTGTGTTGCACCTCCTCACTTCGGTGACTGAGACAACATCCCGATATACTCATGTCACTTCGGTGATAGAGGACTTAGCTATGTGTGGTTGTCATCTTGTCTGTTTCCCGTTTCCTTGGATACCTTACATGTTCTTATATTGCATATGTATTTAAACAAATGATTCTCTTATTTTATGAAACTATTGCTTTGACAGGTTTAAATGTTTTCCAAGGTAATTTCTTTATTGTTATGTTTTTTCACCCGTTTGCCAAACCGTCGTGTTTGACCCTTTGCTTTGGTACTCAGGTCCCGTTCTTGGTCTCCCCGAGGAGGAGCACGAGGAGGCGGTCGGAGAACCGCAACGTCTAGTTGAGTGGCATGCCGATGATGTCGTCTAGACATTTGGGTGCTTGAGCTGCGAAACATTTTGGGGAATAGAACTAACCATTCTTTTGATGAACTTGTTATTTTATTCATATTGGCCTTTGTTGGCCTCTATTTTTGGGGACAATGTAATTAAAGTATATTGTTGTAAACCTTAACTTTCTTTTGGGGTTATAGCTTTAATGATCATTGCTCATTTTGATACTAGTATGAAACATGCGTTAATCTTGTATCTTGGACATGAATGTATGAAATAGATTTGCTACACGCTTCCGCACATAAAAGAAATATTCATGTTAATGTGATATCCTCACCGCGGACACCTGTGAGAAATCGCGTGTACGAGTGGCATCCTTCTTGATGGACTCGTATACGTTTTGTTTTGAGTTTTAAATCAAATCATACAATCATCTAATCAATCATGATTTAGTCCCAATCCCGGATTAGGCCCGATGACCCGGTCCGGGGTCGCGACAGATTGGGTCTCAAAGATAATAAGATGTGAATCTAAATTGGTTGGATATGTCCAATTGATCCATGGATATAGATGGAGGGGCCTACTTGTGGTCATAGGGAAGTTTATGGTCTTTTTTGTAATTTATTCCTAAGACTGGAGTCCAATTGGATTTATATAATGGAGTTATTTGCAATTAACTGTGGGCCTGGATTGCACATGAGATGTAGGGTCGCGGTGTCCTAGTTGGAGCTAGCTTTCTATGGAATCCTTAGTGGTCCCCACACTATTCCAATTATAAGATGGTTACTAATTCTATTGTACTCTAAAAGAAAAGGAATTAAAAAGTTATTATTTCTATTTGAAGTGAGACTTCTAATAGTAGTAATAATAAGTTACTAATTGTTAATAGAAGTGAAACTCCTAATGATAATTAGAAAGAAGGAAGTTACTGATTTTTAATGGAAGTAAGACTTCTATTTTTGAATAGATAAAGAGGGGGTTGCTCATACTATATATATGATAAGGAGGTGGACTCCCAACACTTAACCTAATCCCAAGGAGTTGCACGCCCAAGCCTTGGGCATCCAGCCTCCTTTTGTGCAAAGAGTTGCACGCGCTCTCTTCTCCCTCTTCTAGTTCCCTTCCGGGTTCCTTTATGGCTTTTAGTTGGTTTCTTTTGGAGATCCCACCCATCTCCTTGAGAAAAAAGATCTGATAAGGGACATAGCGTGGAAAACGATTGAGTCTTGGAGATTCTAATTTGTTAGAAATAAGGAGTTCTTCATCCAATAAGTGTCAACTTCTCAATTAGAGCACTACCGAACTCCTAAGGTATAATCTACTTCCTTGTATGTTGTAGATTGTTTGTGGTTGCATGGTGATGTTATATTCTATCTTAAATATAGTTTTTCTACTGATCTTGGTTGATGAGTTTGAGGATTGGATCCTGAATTGGGTTTGAAGCCTTATGGATAATTGACCTTTGCATCAAGTGGGTCAAAAGTTTTTGAAACATAGCCTTGAGGCCTACCTATTTCCAACATCTTGTTGTTAGAGAACGTGTTCGGGAACATCAGGTGACTGTTGAAAAGATAAGTACTGAGTTGATGATTGCAGATCCTTTGACAAAAGGGTTACCGCCCAATTTTTACAATGAACATATGGAGCATTTGGGACTCATTGACTTATAAAGTGCTTAATTTGTTATGTACGTTCAAGATACCATTTATTTTGGTAATTACAATTACATTTTGATGTTTCCCAGTATGTCTGTCATCTTATAATTTGTATACATAAAGGTCAAATGAATGACAGATTGTCTTTTGGGACAATAAAGTAGGACCCGGAATGGAATTTGATGGCCCATTCATAAAGAGTAATGTCTGATAAAATGTGCATTTAGAGGGAATTAATGATATTGTAATACATGGAAGGTGATAATCAATTAATAGATTATTTACCGCCATGATTCATACATTGACACTTTTTACTTGGATATACAGTTTCTTGATAACATTGGAAGGGGACAAAATTGACTTAAATGTTTGTGTCAATTTGGGCCAAGTGGGAGAATGACATGTCTCATTTCGAGACATATGGGCCCAGTTAATGCTGCCCGATATTGCCATTTGCCCATTAAGCCCATTAATAGTTATGGAACTTCCCTAACCTATTTGCAGTTATTAAGTTAAGTAATAATGGAAATAACTGCCCATTCTCTCTATTACAATAATTCCCTCTTCGATGGGGAGAAAGTGTTAACAATCTTCTTGAGAGGGCCCCTAATCTAGCAAGGAATAAGGCTTGTGATTCCATCAACATCATACATGAAGAAGTCTTGAATAGATTAAAAGGCTGGGCTTTTTCCTGTCAATAAGGTTGAAACCTTTAGTGATCTTTGAAGGCTAGTAAAGGAAACTATCTAATCACCATGGCAGAAGGTAAGTTCCTTGTCTTCCTCATTAAACACTAATAATGAATGCCATCAATATATGCTTGCCCTTCAGAGCTCCACCCTGAAGTCGATAGGCATTGGGGCTCAGATTTCTAGTGTCAAGAATTATTATTTTTCATTTATTATTTGTATTGCTTCTTTAAAGAGTGACTAGGGATGGCACCTGGGAATATCTTGTTACCCATCGTGATAAAATTAGACAGTCTTAGTTCTTAATTCATGGCCAACTTGGCAGACCTACGATTTATATTTTTGTTTGAGGAGGGTGATGGCTTAAAAGAGAATTTCCTAGTTTCGCTCCAGGGTATATGAGACTTGTAAATCTCGAAGCAAGCGATGGGTATGTGTGTACACTGACTTTTATTCTTGTTTTGTTCAAATCACGATATGTGATGAGCACTCCTATGATTTTGTAAGTTTAACTAGTGATGTGAGAGCACATGTCCATGAAAACTTAGATGTGAATGACAGATTTAGGAGTGATCAATTTTGTTGCAATGAATCTATCTATCTGCTATTATGTTATTGAATTTATGCCTTGTCGAGCCCCTAATCGTGTCAACCATGCACCGTCTTTTACATTCCCCCCCCCCCCCCCCCCCCCCTAAGGTAACAATTACCTTACCTGATGATGAAAGTTGAGATATTCTAAACCCAACCCAACACCCCCCCCCCCCCCCCACTATAGACTAAAATACCATTAATGATATCACATAAGTTAAAAAGTTGTGTAAACGATAGTTCATAATTAGGGACATTTTATTTCAATAAAACTGCACGAGTACCTATCGGTAATTATTTCAACCTTTTTCATAAGGCAAGGTTATCTAAGGCTAAAGGTTACCGTATAGGCAAAGCCCCAAAGTCTTAGAAACTAAATGGACAGTTATTTTTGCTTTTGGGTACAAAAGCTGAGGTGGCTAGACCCGAAACTCGCAAAAGCAAGGAGGGAGAACCTATACCATTGAGAGTGAGATCTCAGACAAGCACGGAATTGAGGGACACCAAGGATGAATCCTTGATCTTCAAAGTGAGATGTAGGGTTGCCAACATAGCAACCCCTTGTTGTCAACTAATCGTTCAGTTAAGTTCACCCAACATAAAAAATTTATGGCATGGCCTATACATAGTGGGGGCTAGTTAGATGAGATGCTTTGCTTCACTTTGCATTGGTGCCAGGTTTGGCCTGAATGAAATACCTTGCTCCACTTTGCATCATATAATCGAATCCCTTTTCAGTTTTTTTGTGTGGAGGAAAGATTTTTTTTTCTATTTTCTATTTTTTTTCCTTTATATTTTTCTTTTTTGTTTTTTCCTTTTATTTCTGGGATACTCCAACCTTGTTTGTTATAAACTTTAAAGTTTAAACTATTTCAAGGCCGGATCATTATTTGCTAGGTCCATAGATACAACCTCAGTTTATACTTTATAGGATCCTTCGACCTTGTTTGTCTGCTGCATTAAATGCTTACCCCATATGTCACTACCAGTCCTCTTTTTGTGGGAGTTGACATGCACTCTCTATCTACGCAACACTTCCTATCATTCTTTTGGGGCTCACCTGGACACTTCACTGGTACAGGGTAGGCGATGAATAGATTTGGATATGAATTAGAGATGAGGATATAAATTTAATAACTTTCTTTGTATAATATTTTGTGATTAAATATAATGGTAGACAATACCTAGCTCGACATAGAAACGGATCTATAGTGGGTGTGTGTGAGGAGACTATATTGAACTCTATATGAAAAAAACAAGCTGGGCATAAAGTTGGGTGATGTGAATAATAGGGCATTATGCGAGATCGAATCCCCTATTTTGTTGAAACAATGAGATATTGTATCATCCTATCAACATTTTTCAATTGTATAAAATCTCATATAATCTAATGCACCCCTTCAATTGCTTCCTTGAAATTAAAAAAGAAAAGAAGAGATTTTATAGAGTTGGCGAATGTTGATAAGATAAAACAGTAGCTCCCTGTTTCAACAAAACAAGAGATCCAGACTCACATTATGCTAGGTTGTGAGGTCCACATGGCCCCCACTTGGGGTCTCGGGCGGTTGCCGGGTTATGAAAGATCTTGATGGGCCCAACCTTGGTATAAAGTTTTAGGCCCATCAGATCTTCCTAACTCTTTGATATATGGCCTAAAAATTCAATGGTTTTATATTAAAATAATAATAATAATCAGTCAACCAAACTGTTTTAACTTAGGCTTAGGTTTCTCAAGTACTTCAATCGTTACCGACACTTGAATTGTTCAAGTGGCTTAGAAGTCCAATAATGAACCGGAGGTCCAAGCTTCCAAACGTTTGGAGCCTTACCCAATACACAGTGCTAATGGGTGGTGTTATGTATCCGGGATTTTGTACCAATGATCAACCGCAAGGGGTAGGCAGTTTTTTTTTTTTTTTTTTCAACTAAGAAAATAAGGTGAGGCAAAATGAGCCCAAAGGAAGATATGGGTCTAGTGTTGAGGAAAAAGCAAATTGGGAAAAAAAAAGTTAGGGTTTCATTCTGAAACAAAGTGAGTATGCATTGTGATATCTTGGAAAATGTAGGCCGAATAGTAATTGCACAATCCATATAAAAATTTTCTCTCTACACACCCCTTTTTACCAAATTACCCTTCCTTTGTCCCTCACCTTTTCTCTACACTCCCTTTCTGCCCCTCACTCTCAGGTCCCTTTCTCCCTCTCCCTCCCTCTCTCTCCCTCTTCCAGCCCGTCGCAAGCCGCCCGCTCTTCCTCTCTCTCCCTCTACCTGCCTGCCAACCTCCAACCGCCACCTGCTTTCCCTTTCCCCATCTCCTTGTCATTTTTTCTCCCTATCCCTACTCGCCTCCTTCCCTCACCCGCCGTCACCCTCTCTTTCATTCCCACTCCCTCTCTCCATGTCTCTCTTCCTTTCCTCGCCACCTTCGCCCACCACCCCCCACTATTTCTCTCCATGTTTCTCTCCCTATCTTCCTCTCTAACCCACTCACTCTTTGTATCCCTGCCCGCCTCCGTCCGTCGCTCCCAACAGCCCTCTCTCCCTCTTTTCCTCTCCCAACCCAACTCCGGCCACTCTCTCCTCCCACTTTCTCTCTCCCACCTCCATCCGCCGGTCGCTACCCACTACCTCTCCCCCTCGCAGTTTGTGTTTAATTCATCTACTTACTAAAAAGTTATGAGAAATTTGTGACTTCCAACGCCAAAAATAGAGAAATTCATGATTTTATGTGAAAATGCAAATTTTCAATGAATTTTGACTCGAATTCAAATTTTGATGCCCACAAACATAAAATCATGATTTTTTTTTACTAAAATGGTACATGATTTGATGATTAAGTCCTTAATTACTCTAAAATGATGATGAAATTGTGTATTTTTAAGGTCTTATTACACCCCCCTCCCAACCAACATTTTTCTAGTCCCGAGCAAAATATGCGAATTAGGGTATGTTTTCTAGCCTAATCTAATATAAACTAAATGCAAAGACAAAAAGATAATGCCACTTTCGCTGGCACTCTCGGCTACATTTAGCGTATGTAACAAGCCTTTAAACAAATAGGTTACTCCTAGTGGACGAGTTTTGCCTCGTAAGGGTTTGTAGTGAATATGCCCACAAAATTCATTTACCTAAAAATAAAAGAAAGTCAACAGAAGGTTTTTCAGAAGACGGTTGAGTCAAATCGGATGCCTTGAATTCTCGAATAATCAAGATTTCAAACTTTTCAAAATTTGGTTCATGTTTTTGTTTTCAAATCTTTTCAAAAATTATACCAAAACTTTGGGTGCCTTGTGCAAGTGTATACATCAAATTAAAAGTTTTTAAATGTTCTATGATAATGTAGTGAAAACAGAATTCTCCCTCAAATTTTCAAACTTTCCCAGATTCG
This sequence comes from Camphora micrantha, assembly GCA_003546025.1. Classification (NCBI taxonomy): domain Eukaryota; kingdom Viridiplantae; phylum Streptophyta; class Magnoliopsida; order Laurales; family Lauraceae; genus Camphora; species Camphora micrantha. Next base: position 4,055,412 of record QPKB01000010.1, on the reverse strand, counting down.
GGGAAAATAGAAGTCTTATGTCAACTTTCGCATTGTTACTATGACAACTTTCGCATTGTTGTTTTTTCTAAGGCCGCGAGATGCATTGCACTTCTCTGTTTTTTTTTTCTTTTCTTTTCTTTTCTTTATGGTTTTGTTTTTCTTTTTTGAGAAAGAGGGTTCCTTTGAGGTGATTTTTTTTCTTTTTTTTACTTTCACCTATTTCAAGTTTGTGCATCCCTTTTCAATTTACCCGAATTAATTCACTGATTTTGGTTGGCCTAACGTTACAGATGAACTAAGAGAACTCATATGGCCAAGTTTTAGAAAGTCATCTCTTTTTCTCTCTTGAAAGAACTCTAAAAATGACACTTAAATCTTTTTATTCAAGACTTTTGAAATGTTGTACACGTGTTACTGTGAAAAACAAAGTTCGGTATTCTTTTTATCTTTCAGAAAATAGTGAACCTTCATTTTACTTCCTTCCGAAAATTCTAAAATTTCAGATTTCTAGACATCTTCGAATCGTCAAAAACCCTTTTTTTTGTTTGAAAAGTTTTTTGATAAAACTACGCAAAAATGAAAAAAATTTGTCTAAAATTGAACAAGTGTGCTTGCTCCCACCCCCGAACCTAAACTAGACAATGTCTTCGATGTCATGCATGAAATGCAAAATGGAATGTAACATGAGGTGAAAATGTAAAAAGAGGAAAATGGTAGAAAGCACCTAGAGTAATGAAGCTTTCGCGTAAAAACCTGTCCAATGTGCGACAAAGAACACAAAAAGAGAAGGCAGGAAAAAAAATATACATAATGGACAAAGGTGTGGGCCATTGTCAGACCCAGTGCCCATCAATCCCAATAGACGGGATCGATCAAAGGAATTTCATTTTCCTCTAGAGGAACAGTTTCCAAGAATGGTTTTAAACATTGTCCATTAACTTTAAAAGTGGTACCATTCGATGGATCATTGAAGGTCGCTACCCCATATGGAAATACTTCTTGAACATTGTAGGGCCCTGTTCAACGAGATCTTAACTTTCTAGGGAAAAGATGAAGTCTAGAATTATACAAGAGAACTTTTTGATACGGATGGAATGACTTCGTTAATATTCGTTGATCATGAAAGGCTTTAGTCCTGTCTTTGTAAATTCTTGAGTTCATATAATCCAAGTTTCTCAATTCTTCTAATTCATTTAGATCAAGGGTTCTTTTCTCCCCAGCCTTGTCTAAGTCAAAGTTCAATTGTTTTCTAGCCCAATGAGCTTTATGTTCCAGCTCCACCGGAAGGTGGCAAAGCTTTCCCATATGCAAGCCGGTATGGAGACATCCTAATTAGGGTCTTATACATAGTGTGATAGGCTCACAAAGCATCATTTAATCGCACTGACCAATCCTTACGATTTGGTTTTACTGTGGTCTCCAAATTCCTTTTTATTTCCCTATTAGAGATCTGTACCTGCCCACTTTTTTAAGAGTGATAAGGGGTAGTCACTTTATGTGTAACACCGTAATTTTTAAACAAACTCTGAATGACGCTGTTACAAAAGTGAGTGCCCCCATCACTAACGATGGCACACGGAGTTCCAAAATGGGAGAAGATATTTTCCAAAATAATCATTTTGACTGTTTTAGCGTCATTATTCCTACATGGAACTGCTTCAATCCATTTGGACACATAATTGACTGCAACGAGGATATAATGAAAACCAATGCTCAAGGGGAAAGGTCCCATAGAGTCTATGCCCCAGACATCGAATAACTCGACAACCAAAATTGGGTTTAAAGGCATCACAATCCTTTTGGAAATGGAACCCGATATTTGGCACCGCTCACATGCCTTACATAAATCATGTGCATCTTTAAATAAAGCGGCCCAATAGAACCCAGATTGCAATATTTCGTGAGTGGTCTTTTTAGCAACAAAATGGCCACCACAAGCATGAGAGTGGCAAAAGGATATTACACTGTTTATTTCATGGTCAGGAATGCATCTCCTAATGATTTGGTCTGGGCAGTATTTAAAAAGGTATGGTTCATCCTAGAAAAACTGTTTCACCTCAGTGAAAAACTATTTTTCATCTTGATGCGTCCATTCCTTTGGAATTTCACCCAAAGTAAGATAATTAGCAATGTTAGCATACCATGGAGAATGAAAAAATGTGGCAAACAATTGCTCAGCAGGGAAAGTGTTCTAGATTGGTAAGAGTTCTAAAGTTTTGGAAAGGACAAGCATAGAAAGATGATCAGCCACCACGTTTTCTACTCCTTTCTTATCCTTGATTTCGATATTGAACTCTTGGAGTAGAAGGATCCATCTGATCAGTCTGGGCTTGGCATCTTTCTGAGATAGAAGGTACATCAACGTAGAATGGTCAGTAAATATCACAATTTTGGATCCAATTAAGTAGGAACGAAATTTATCTAGTGCATAGACCACAGCCAATAATTCTTTCTCTGTTATAGAATAATTGATTTGTGTACTGTTTAAAGTCCTGCTAGCATAATAAATCACATATGGCTTTTTGTCCCGACGTTGCCAAGAACTACCCCAACCGCATAATCACTAGCATCGCACATGATTTCAAAGGGTAGGCTCCAATCTGGAGGTTGCATAATTAGAACAGTCGTCAAAATTTCCTTAAACTTGGTAAAAGCCGCTTGACATGCCTCTGTACACTCAGAGTCTGCTTCCTTTAGCAGAATGTTGCATAATGGTCTATAAATGACACTGAGATCTTTTATGAACCTTCTGTAGAATCTAGCATGCCCTAAGAAAGATCTTAGATCTCTTAAGGTTTTTGGGGAGGGCAAATTGGGAATTAAGTCTATTTTGGCTTTGTCCACTTCTAATCCTCTAGACGATACAATGTGGCCAAGGACAATCCCTTGTCGTACCACAAAATGACATTTTTCCCAATTCAGTACTAAGATCTTTTCTTCACACCTAGAGAGGACCTTAGTTAAGTTGCTTAAACAATCTTGGAATGAATCTCCAAAAACTGAGAAATCATCCATGAAGACTTCGAGAAAACGTTCCACCATATCACTAAATATACTCAGCATGCACCTTTAAAAGGTTGCATGAGCATTACACAACCCAAAGGAAATCCGTCAATAAGCAAGGGTGTCAAAGGGGCACGTGAAAGTGTTAGATTATATGGTCCCAATCTAGTGGATGATGTAATAAATTGATTTATTTCTTCATTTATCAATATAATCATGGTTTTATTTCATGAGATGAATGAATTTATTTCCCTGCTTGCACATAACCAATACGAATGACATGATGGTTCATGAGATGAACCGGTGCCCACAAATATATTAGACATGATACATGTGTATGGATGAGATCCACATACGGGAGATATATGTCACAATCTTATATTTAAATTGATTCACAACTGCTGGTGAGATTGGGCATCTCATTTGACAAGGTTGCAGCACTTTGATCACTATGAGAAAGTGTAATTTGTCTTGATCATCAGAATATAAGATTCTAGATCATTTTCTGGTACATTGGATGTATTGAAGGACCATGAGATGCACCGTATGAAACATTGTCTTTACTTTAAAGTCTGATCTCATGATTCTCTAGCAATAGACTCTTAATCCTGAGACATTAGTAAACTCAAGTTTCTATCTATTCATTTATTTTGATTCACCAATGAGTGAAGCCAACTGTGAGTTAACACCTTGGTGTCTTGGGTACGTGGTAGTAGGACTATGGGAACATTCAATGATCAAGATTATCACCTTGTGCCAATTAATGGATTTATCATTGGTAAGTGCGCACTCATCTCAATTAGGAGTTAATTGAAAGGTACTGATGATCACTGTGATTGATTGGGTCTCAAGGATAATAAGATGTGGATCTAAATTGGTTGGACAGGTCCAATTGATCCATGGATATAGATGGAGAGGCCTACTTGTAGTTAAAGGGAAGTTTAGGGTCTTCTTGTTATTAATTCCTAAGACTGGAGTACAGTTGCATTTATATAGTGGAGCTATTTGCAATTAGCTGTGGGCCTGGATTGCACATAAGATGTGGGGTCAGGGTGTCCCACTTGGAGCTAGCTTTTTATGAAACCCTCAGTGGTCCCCACGCTAGCCCAATTATTAGATCATTACTAAATTCTACTTACACTCAAAAAGAAAGGAAATAGAAAGTTACTAATTATTATGGAAGTGAGACTTCTAATAATAATTAGAAATGAGCAAGTTACTAATTATTATGGAAATGAGACTTCTAATAAGAATTAGTAAGTAAGAGGAGGTTGCTCAAGCTATAAATAAGGGAGACCCCTTGGACATCCAACACACTACTCCTATTGGAATTACCACCCAGAGCAAGAGCTGCTCATCTCCCTTCCTTCTCTCTTCTAGTTTCTATTCTGGTTTCCCTTTGAGGTTCTAGTTGGTTTTTTGGAGATTCCACCATTCTCCTCGATAAAAGAGATCTTAAGCAGGTCATAGCGTGGAAGACTGTGACGCCCCGGAGTCCCACATCGACTATAGAGAGGAAAGTGAATGGGGTTATATGTAGAGCTTACACCCTTACCTTGCATGAGGCCTTTTGATGGGTTGAGGCCCATCAGAAGCAAAACCGTGAGGCCGGTGGGCCAAAGCGGACAATATCATGCATGGGTATGGGTGGGGCGTTACAGATGATATCAAAGCCGACTCTCGACTAGTTCGAGTGGGGTCCCCTGCCGTGGTCTGGTGTAAGTGGGCGGGTCTCCATGTGGGCGGGCCAAGAGGGCTGGCAGGCTACAGAGACTGGCAGGCTACTGCACAGGGACGTGCAGCCTTAAAGGGGGTGGATTGTGACACCCCGGAGTCCCACATCGACTATAGAGAGGAAAGTGAATGGGGTTATATGTAGAGCTTACACCCTTACCTTGCATGAGGCCTTTTGATGGGTTGAGGCCCATCAGAAGCAAAAACCGTGAGGTTGGTGGGCCAAAGCGGACAATATCATGCATGGGTATGGGTGGGGCGTTACAAATGGTATCAGAGCCGACTCTCGACTAGTTCAAGTGTGGGTCCCTTGCTGTGGTCTGGTGTAAGTGGGCGGGTCTCCATGTGGGCGGGCCAAGAGGGCTGGCAGGCTACCGAGACTGGCAGGCTACTGCACAGAGACGTGCAGCTTTAAGGGGGGTGGATTGTGACACCCCGGAGTCCCACATCGACTATAGAGAGGAAAGTGAATGGGGTTATATGTAGAGCTTACACCCTTACCTTGCATGAGGCCTTTTGATGGGTTGAGGCCCATCAGAAGCAAAACCGTGAGGCCGTGGACCAAAGCGGACAATATCATGCATGGGTAAAGGGGTGGGGCGTTACAAATGGTATCAGAGCCGACTCTCGACTAGTTCGAGTGTGGGTCCCCTGACGTGGTCTGGTGTAAGTGGGCGGGTCTCCATGTGGGCGGGCCAAGAGGGCTGGCAGGCTACAGAGACTGGCAGGCTACTACACAGGGACGTGCAGCCTTAAGGGGGGTGGATTGTGACGCCCCGGAGTCCCACATCGACTATAGAGAGGAAAGTGAATGGGGTTATATGTAGAGCTTACACTCTTACCTTGCATGAGGCCTTTTGATGGGTTGAGGCCCATCAGAAGCAAAACCGTGAGGCCAGTGGGCCAAAGCGGACAATATCATGCATGGGTATGGGTGGGGCGTTACAAATGGTATCAGAGCCGACTCTCGACTAGTTCGAGTGTGGGTCCCTTGCCGTGGTCTGGTGTAAGTGGGCGGGTCTCCATGTGGGCGGGCCAAGAGGGCTGGCAGGCTACCGAGACTGGCAGGCTACTGCACAGAGACGTGCAGCTTTAAGGGGGGTGGATTGTGACGCCCCGGAGTCCCACATCGACTATAGAGAGGAAAGTGAATGGGGTTATATGTAGAGCTTACACCCTTACCTTGCATGAGGCCTTTTGATGGGTTGAGGCCCATCAGAAGCAAAACCGTGAGGCCAGTGGGCCAAAGCGGACAATATCATGCATGGGTATGGGTGGGGCGTTACAGATGATATCAAAGCCGACTCTCGACTAGTTCGAGTGGGGTCCCCTGCCGTGGTCTGGTGTAAGTGGGCGGGTCTCCATGTGGGCGGGCCAAGAGGGCTGGCAGGCTACAGAGACTGGCAGGCTACTGCACAGGGACGTGCAGCCTTAAAGGGGGTGGATTGTGACACCCCGGAGTCCCACATCGACTATAGAGAGGAAAGTGAATGGGGTTATATGTAGAGCTTACACCCTTACCTTGCATGAGGCCTTTTGATGGGTTGAGGCCCATAAGAAGCAAAACCGTGAGGCCAGTGGGCCAAAGCGGACAATATCATGCATGGGTATGGGTGGCGCGTTACAGAGGGTCCCCTGCCGTGGTCTGGTGTAAGTGGACGTGCCCCCTTAAGGGGGGTGTTTACACCTTGCATGAGGCCTTTTGATGGGTTGAGGCCCATCAGAAGCAAAACCGTGAGGCCGGTGGGCCAAAGCGGACAATATCATGCATGGGTATGGGTGGGACGTTACAAATGGTATCAGAGCCGACTCTCGACTAGTTCGAGTGTGGGTCCCCTGCCGTGGTCTGGTGTAAGTGGGCGGGTCTCCATGTGGGCGGGCCAAGAGGGCTGGCAGGCTACAGAGACTGGCAGGCTACTGCACAGGGACGTGCAGCCTTAAGGGGGGTGGATTGTGACGCCCCGGAGTCCCACATCGACTATAGAGAGGAAAGTGAATGGGGTTATATGTAGAGCTTACACCCTTACCTTGCATGAGGCCTTTTGATGGGTTGAGGCCCATCAGAAGCAAAACCGTGAGGCCGGTGGGCCAAAGCGGACAATATCATGCATGGGTATGGGTGGGGCGTTACAGATGGTATCAAAGCCGACTCTCGACTAGTTCGAGTGTGGGTCGCCTGCCGTGGTCTGGTGTAAGTGGGCGGGTCTCCATGTGGGCGGGCCAAGAGGGCTGGCAGGCTACAGAGACTGGCAGGCTACTGCACAGGGACGTGCAGCCTTAAAGGGGGTGGATTGTGACACCCCGGAGTCCCACATCGACTATAGAGAGGAAAGTGAATGGGGTTATATGTAGAGCTTACACCCTTACCTTGCATGAGGCCTTTTGATGGGTTGAGGCCCATCAGAAGCAAAAACCGTGAGGTTGGTGGGCCAAAGCGGACAATATCATGCATGGGTATGGGTGGGGCGTTACAAAGACAATTAGGTCTTAGAGATCCTAATTTATTACAAGAAAAGTTCTTCATCAAGCAAGTTGTCAACTTCTCCATTAGAGCACAACCAAGCTCCCAAGGCATCATCTACTTCCTTGTATGTTGTGGATTTATTGTAGATGCATGGTGACGCTATTATCTATCTTAAAGATAGTGTTTAACTGATCTTGATCGTGAATTTAAGGTTTTTGGATCCTGGATGTGGTTTATGGCTTTATAGGTACTTGATCCCTGAGTCAAGTTGGTCAAAAGTTTTGAAAACCTATCCACGAGGCCCACCTACTTCCAACAATTGGTATTAGAGCCATACCTCCTATCTAATCATGTTAGATCAGTCATCTGAATCTAATCTTTGCATGAGATGTGAAAACGATGGACCTAGGGCTATGTAAGGATCAGTTTTGATATTTTTATGCACATATTATGTTTTCTGAATGCACAGGAAAGGAAAAGTTTGGGCAAAATCGTGTTTTTTTCAAAACCCGGAGTTGGGTGCTCGACTTTTAATGGCGGCCAAACCTCACTTTTACTGGTGGACTCGGCGCCCTAATTGCACCTTTGTACAGTTTGAGCACTTCTAAGAGTTGGACTTCTTGGTCCTTGTCGAGGTGTGCAAAAATGACTATAGGAAATGTTTCATTTTCTCCAAGGTATGCATAATTTACACGAGACGGCATGGGTTTCAACTCAGGTTTGGGCGGCCTCACTTGAGATGGAAAAAACAAAGTACCAGTTGGTACCAGCTCTTCAAAAGAAGGTTTGCCAACAGTGTTAACCATTTCAACAGTGTTATCATGTGTTTCTTCGCAGAGGGTCAGGTCCTCAATTGACTGAATGGAATCAGAGATCGATTTTTCAAAAGTTTCTGCTGTAAGAACATCGATCAAATCTACGTTTTCAATGTCACTGTTATCATCTCGTAGTTGTTTGCAAAGGTCAAAAGCATTTAGATCAAATCTATTCCAGCAATTGATCAGTGCATTGGATGTGGCTAAGAATGGTCTCCCCAAAATTATCGGAATCTAAGCATGAGGATCTGCCACAGGATGAGAGTCTAGCATAATAAAGTCTACTAGAAAGTAGAACTTGTCGACCTGCACAAGCACGTCCTCTACTATCCCTCTCGGTCTTTTGACTTATCAATCTGCGAGCTGCAGAGTAACCTGGGTGGGTTTGAGTTCGCCCCGCCCCAATTTCACATGGATTGAGTAAGGTACTAAGTTGACACTCGCCCCAAGATCAAGCAATGCTTGTTCAATTTGATAATTTCCAATTATGCACGAAATTGTGGGGTATCCTGGATCTTTGAATTTAGGGGGAGTGTCGTGCTTTAGAATTGCACTGGCTTTTTTCAGTGAGAAACGCTTTCTTCTGTACATGTATCTTATGCTTCAACATGCATAATTCCTTAAGAAACTTTGCGTAAGATGGGACTTATTTGATTGCGTCTAACAACGGGATGTTAATTTTGACCTCTTTAAGTACATCCAAGATTTCCTTGTTCTATATAGATGGCTTGGGAGGGGCTAATCGATTGGGAAAAGGTGGTAAGGGCTTGAATCTTGAAGGAACTAGGCTTTTGTCCATGATAGGAGGGACTTCATTTTCTCTCTTCTTGATCTGAGGATGCAGGTTGTTTATCTATTTTCAGATCAGGCTTTTCAATCTCTTTACCACTACGAAGAGTACTAACAGCTTGAACCTGCCCTTTTGAATTTGACGGACCACCTTGATGAACCTCCCATTGCCCTTTTGGATTGGGTTGTGGTTGGGCTGGAAAGGCCCCCTTATTTTGTGCTTCAATTAATTTGCATAGGTTCTGCATGGTGTTTTGTAAATTCTCAAAGTTCCGATGATGCTTCTTGTTAATGGATTCTTGATTCACCATAAACTTAGCCACAAGTTCATCCCAAGGCATTGTCGTTGGATCGACTATGCACCGATCCGAATGGACCGTACACCATTAAACATGTGGGCCCCAAATGAGGATGATGGGATGATCTGTTGAGGCTAATATTTTAAAGAGAGGAGTTGCCGAAGGAGACCTTTCGATCCCCCTATGTCCTAGTTGGGCCCCATGTGGGCTCCACATCAAGGTGCGCACAATCATCCAATACACGATTCCTCACATGATACATCCCTAGTGTACAATCGAGTGAAATGAAGAGAGAATTGAGGAGTGTAGGTAGTGTCTCTCTACTATCATTTTGAGTGGGTCTGCAATGATTTGGTTGTATGTATTAGTGATGAGAGATTTCTCCTTCTGTGTTAGTTATATGCACTTGAAAAGTAATGAAATTAAGTTTATTTACCACTTGCGGAACCAAAGGAGGGTTGGGAGGGGTCATAGTCCCCCCACACCCCCACCCCCCTCCAGTTTCTTTAACGCCCCTTTAGCTTTTAGTAAGTTTAATAATTATTTACATATAGCACTCCGACCCACCCCCAAAAAAAAAAAAAAGCTTTTTGAAAAGGGCCCTATATATTTTTAAAACTGCGATACATCTTTCATATGTTCTTCCCAATTTCTATTTGCTACATTAAGTCAGCCCCCCCCCCCCCCCCCCCCCCCCCAGAGAATTTTTAACTATGCTGCCCCCAGCCCCGAGGGGTTGTGTTTGTGTTGAGTGTGAGCCCACCCATTCCCTAATTCCTATAGTGTGAAGGTTTTATATTTTTATTCTTTCTCTTCTCTCTCTCTGTTTATATATATATTTTTCTCGTTTTTCCTTTAATTTCTATAAATAATCCCCTCCCCGAGGTCTCATTCTTTTTTGGGGACGGCTATTCTAATGGAAGATAACCTCAGATTCCATCTTGGTGGAAGACGAAGGCCTCCAAATAGGATAACGTTTGAAAGCGACAAACTAATCACCACATTCAAGTGAATCTAGTTCGCGATATCGTGGGTCCCACTTCCAATATACTACTTGGTGCACAGTACACTCTCTCGTGTCTTGTCTATGCATGTAAATATGGGCGGGTGGCCCAAGCCCAGCACGGGCCCGACAAGAAAAAATCATGCATGGGCCATTGACTTGGTTAACTACCTGACAGTCACCCGCTGGGCCTTGCTAGGCCGGGGCTACCATGCCCAAGGCACGGCACTAATTGGGTTGTGCTGGGCTAGCGCCCCCAAGCCTGCAAGTGGCCCAGCCTAACACAAGGCACGGCCTAACCCTAGCCCAATGATCTGATCTTTTGAAACGCCCCCCCCCCCCCCCAACAGCTATAAACAGTCAAATGGGGGGTATTAGTGTCTTTTGATTATTTTTTACCATTATACACCCCCAACTGCTATAAAAAGGTCATATGAGGGGTATCTTGTGTCATTTTATCACTTAGGAACTCTATAAATAGCCCTCATTCCTCTCATTTCTCTACACTCATCTACTCTCTCGTTTCTCACACTCCCTCTAAGGTTCTAAGCTCTCTTAAGTCTCATTCTAAAGTCTAAGCTCTCTAAAAAGTTCTCTAAGAAGTATAGAGTGAGAATGACTTCTCTAAAGTGGAGGAGATCTCTAAGAATTTCTCCATTAGCTCTCTCCTTCTCTCGTAAAGGTATTTATTATTTGAGTTTTATCTAGTAATAATATACATAGTAATATTATATATTAAGTCTCATCTTCTTCTCTTTCTTATATAAATTAGGAAAATTCTATATGCATCCTCCCATTCTGCTGAGCACACCCACATTCCTCTATGAATAGTGATTTAAATCACTGTTCATATAGGAATGTGGCTGTACTCAACATATTAAGGGGTGCATATAGAATTTCCCTATAAATTATCACAAAAAACACATTATACATAATTATTTATTTAAGTTTTTTTCTTTAAATCTATTATTTAGAAAAATGACAACCTTGACTTCTCTCTAAATGAGGAAGATCATGGATTTCTTCATTTATATCAAAGTCGGGGGATAGAAGTAAATAGTCATAATCTCCAAGAACCCGAACCCACTGGTGGTCAAAGGCCTCCATGTTCGGGTTCTACAACTAAAAAGAAGATAAAAACAAGATTGACTTCTCCTGTATGGGGGCATTTTGTTAAAGTCAAGGTCCCAAATCCCAAAGGAGGAACAACTGAAAAAGCACAATGTAAATATTGCAACTTTCTCCTTAGTGCCAAATCAGCAAGTGGCACTGGCCACCTTCTTAGACACATGAGAAAGTGTGTGCCCATACACACAAATACCGCTAGCACTGTGGAAGGAGTTGGGACCACCAAACACAAGTTTCTCAAATAAATTCAACTGGTGGTTTAGGAGTTTTTCACTATGACCCTAATAATGCTAGATATCAACTTATAAGGTTTATAATAGTTTGCCAATTACCATTTATACTTGCCGAAGACTGACACTTTGAAAGATTTTTGAGAAAAGCCTTTGTTCCTTCATGGTAGAAAATATTTAGAGGTATTGCTAGAAATGATGTAGTAAAAACTTTTTTGAAAGAAAAAGAGAGTTTAAAACAGGTTTTTCAAAACATACTTAGAAAAGTGGCTTTAAATTTAGATTTGTGGACCTCTAAATAAAATGTGGGCTACATTGCAATCACATCATATTATATTAATAGTGATTAGGTGATGCAGAAAAGAATTATTTTGTTTTCTTTATTAGAGTTCCCACACACTGGTGCTAGGATAGGGTTCACAATCCTTGAACAACTTAGATAATATAATATTGAAAATAAAATAATTGCTATAACTTTAGGTAATGCAAGCACTAACAATGTCGCAACAGATTCACTAAAACCTACGCTTCAACTTGATTTAAATGGAGCTCTATTTCACAATAGATGTGCATGCTACATCATAAATCTTATCGTACAAGTAGGGTAAAATCTATTAAAGATGATTTAGAGATCATTAAATGGATTGTAGGTTTTATTTTTTGTTCTCCCTCACGAGAATAATGGTGGAGGGAAATATGTGTAAATTTGGGTCTAAGACCTAAGAAAATATCACAAGATGTAAAGCATAGATGAAATTTTACCTATAAAATATTAAAACAAGCATGTGCCTATAAAAACGGAACTAAATCAATATTGTCAACTTTATTTACCACATGAAAATATTTATATAAGTGATGATAGATGACCCTTCTTGCGATAATAAGAGATTTTTTAGAAGTTTTTCATGATGCAACCTTAGTTTTTTTCCGAGGTATATTATCCCACATCACATCAAGCTTTAACCCATTTTTATGAAAAAAGTCTTATTTTTAAAAAAGTATAGAGATTTTTAGCATGTTCAACTTATGTGTGTACAAATGGAAGCAAAATTTTCACAATATTGGAGAATATCTCCTTTAACATTTTGTATGGCTGCTACATTAGACCCTAGATTGAAATTAAAAGGTGTAGAAACCCTTCTTGAAGAAATAAACTTTAACATAAATACAACTAATATAAATGACATGTCTACAGTTAAAACACAATTAGAAACAATATTTTATTTGGATTATGCTACTCGATTGGATAGATCCATAACACCCACGGTCCCAACAGACCCTCCCCACATACATAAAGGGAAAAAGAAGGCCATTTGGAGTGTTATGAGAAAATCTCACGGAAGTGGCTCCTCTTCTTCCGGAGGATCCTCTATAACTTTAATGAATTAACAATGTATCTTGGGAGTGATCTTTTGGTTTTACAATTTTAATGAATTAATAATGTAGCTTTTGATCTTTTGGCATAGTGGAAATCAATCGAAACTAAGTTTCTTGTGCTTTCCGCCATGGCCCGTGATATACTAGCAATACTAGCGCCTATAGTTGCATCAGAGCAGGCATTTAGTGCAAATGGGCGTCTTATTGACCCCAAGAGGACCATGCTATCAGAAGAAACCGTGGAAACCTGCATGTGCTTACGGAATTAGTATCAAGCAAAGGATATAACACAACACCTCTTGGATGATTTCAAGATAGAAGACGAGCTATTGGCGTTACATATATCATATCATAGTATAATTTATTTATTTGAATGTATAATAGGCTTTCAACTTGTAATTGATTTTTTAGAATGTATCATAGGTTATAAAAGTTGTAATTTATTTTTTAGAATGTAACATAGGTTTCTAAAGTTGTAATTTTTTTTCATTTATCAGAAGGTTTGAATTTTATTATATATTGATCCAAGTTTAAACTTGTAATTTTTTTGAACTTTTGTAACTTAAATGTTAAGGAAATATAATCTATTCAATGTATTTTTTCAAAACATTGAACTACAAGAAAAGTAAGTCATTTTTTCCTCTTTTCTTCATGGAAAATCAGGCGCACCAAAATTCACATTTTGTTGTAGCGAGAAATAACATTTCCACTTTCTATATTTTCTTAAAAAAAAAAAAACACTAGTAAACAAACATGCCACATGTTTGCACCAATTTACATATATACCTGTTAAAAATAGATATGCCCTTAGAAAAACAAGGAAAAGAGGATTTAAGTTTCTTTGTCCTAGGCCTGTATGTTTGTAGGATAAAGTAAAATGAAATAAAATTGAACGTCAAATATAAAGAGGAAAAATGTGGAGGGAGTTTGTTGTTAAAATGCAAAATGAAGAAAAATGTACTTTTAGTTGCACAAAATTTAAAAAAAAAAAGGTTTTTTTTAACTCAAGCTCCACTTTATTTCATTGTCTTGATATGATACTTAAATTTGCAAACAATGGAAGAGGATTTAATTGGCAGGGCAACAAGAAAAGACAGCAAAAAGATGAGAAGGACGATTTCGTAATTTATAGTGACAAAAGGCATGTTATAAAAATCCGTTATACTTTCACCAGTAATTGCTGCCCAATTCCAAACAGACCTAGAAAAACAACATTGGTTGAAACGTCCCTCTCTCTTTCTTTCTCTCTCTCTTTCCTGTTGTTATATATAAAATATCGATTCGAATTCGCATCTTTCTTTTCCATGGAATTCTGGGGGAAATTGTGGATCTAGTAAAAGTTTCCATCTTTTGGTGATTTCAACGGAAAACGAAGATCCGAAGCAGATCTCTCTCTTTCAATCTCTCTATCTCTCTCTCAATTTCTAAGAAGAAGAAGAATGCAGAGTAGAGGATCGAATAATCGGCTATCTCGAATGGCCTCCCGTTCTCGGATCTCGACTGTGATGCTTTCGATGATTGCCACCATGGCTACAATTTATGTCGCTGGAAGGTAGGTTTGTTTGTTTGTTCAGATCCTCTTTCTCTACTACTTTTGACTTTGCTTTGTTTTGTTTTTGTTAAAATACTGGGTTTTGAATCATATGGTCATAGATTTTTTTGATTTTATGTTCTGAGGAATGTAGGTGATTTTTTTTTAAAATTGTTTTGATTCAACTATCTGATGCTTTATGTGTTTTGATTGTTTGTTTTTTTAATTTTGCTGCAGGCTTTGGCAGGATGCAGAGAATAGGGTTTATCTTATTAAGGAGCTTGATAAGAGAACTGGCAAGGTATTTTTTTTTTTTTTTGGGATTTATTGTATAAATATTTTTTTTGGGTGTGGGTGGGTGGGGTTTTTGAAGAACTTGATTAGAGAACTGGGTTGGTGATTTTTTTGCTTGATTTTATTTGAGAATTTTTATTATTAATAATTTTTAATGTTGTTTTGGATGGGAATTGGGAATGGATGGTGATTTATTTGGTTCTTTAGTTTTTTGGGTGGGGGAGAGGTGGGTGAGGTGTGGGGTATTGTTTGGTGTTCCTAACATGAAATTCAATTCTTCTAATTGAAGGAAATCTAGCAGGAGCATATTGGGCTGGTTACTTTATCCAGTTGGCCACTTCTAGATTGTAGCCATTAGTTCTTAATTGATTGTTTTTAACCCAAGTGCATTGCTCTAGTTAAGTTTTCCTTTTACTGTCGACCACTTTCAGATTGTAGACATGGCTTGATGACTGTTCATTGCTTTGGGATCGTAAATATCTGATCAGGGGCCTAAGAATGGTTGGCATGAATCCTTGTTGGCAAAGGTTGTGAGGTTGTGTTGAAGCAGAGGATATGTTTATCAGCTGGATGGGGTGGGCTGTCCTATCCCTATTTGCATTGTAGCAAGTGCCTAAGTGGTCTGTCCACAGTGGTTCACGCCTGATGAACAGTTTGGACAATGGAACAGTGAACCTATGTCCAATTAGCCTAACCAGATCCAGATTTCATGTTCAAGTTAGATTTCCCCTTAATTAATCTTTTATCAAAGTGGTGGACAGAAGGTGGGACATGTACAAGTGAGTGAAGTGACCACCTCGCTTATTATCACTTCTTGGATGCCTTTTCATAAGGTGAAGGGAAGAACCGTTACCTAAGAATATATAGCTTTCTCTTTTTCAGAATACAACATGCGCTAGTGATCTACAGCCCTATTACTCCAGTCAAGATTTTACACACCCTTTACCTTGAAAAAAGAAAAATAAAGAAAAAGATTTTACACATCCTTTGAGAAAAGCTCTCTTTCTGAGAAACCATTTCCTTTTCTTCAAGGATTTTTCCAATCACACAGTAATCTATCTGTTCTCAACACATTGACAATGGGCCTTTATAAAAAAATCACAAGGAAATCTACACTGATGGGGCAATCCAATTGACTGGTAGCGACCAGACTTTAAATGTATCCACTGGTAAGGATGTAGGGTGCGCTCAGTTCATTTGCTTGAGTGTTTTTTTTTTTTTTTTTTGGTTGCGGTATAGGCCTGGCACTGTAGGATGTACCTGATGAATGGCCAAGATCTACTTCACAATTACCACACATTTTTATGAAGCAATGTCAGATTTATGTACTCAACTGACACAAATTCTACCTTTGTGCAATCATACTCTTTTATATGATTGCTATTTCTAGTATTACCGTTTTGTTCTTGCTTCTGCAAATTGTCAAGGTAATTAACAGCATTGATGGTTTTTTATTCTCAGGGCCAATCAGCTATTTCAGTTGCTGACACACTAAAAGTGATAGCTTGTAGGTAAGTGAATGGAATTTTTATCATTGATTTGCTTACTTCATTATGACTACGGTGCATATTTAAATTTATTTTTTGTTATCATCATCATCATCACATGTTTAATTCGATGGCTTGCGTATGAGAAACTTATTTTTTGTCTAGGGAGCAGCAAAAGACTTTAGCGGCCCTTGAGATGGAGCTTGCTGCGGCTAGGCATGAAGGTTTTATTTCGAAGTACTCATCAGATACTAATGGAACTCATTCTAGGAAAAGGCTCTTGGCTGTGATTGGGATTTTCACTGGCTTTGGCCGCAAGAATAGTAGAGATGCTATCCGAAAGTCCTGGCTGCCAGCAGGTGGGATGATTCACTCCTTTATGAATTTTTCTTCTTTGTTTTCTGCTTGGCAATAACTTCTAGTAGCATGTGCAGTTGAATTTGCCAAGTTCTACTTAGAAACTATCAAGATTGCCCATTAGAATAGAGGATGCTCCATGTTGGCCTTTGTTAATGTAATGGATTTGCACCATCTTGGTTAGAGGGAGATTTTTTTTTCCTCACCAATAATGCAATTTCTAGTTATTTAATGAATATACACTTAAGTATGGTTGATTTTGTCATGGGCACATATCAAAAGCAAATCCCATTAAACACCAAGTGCATTGTAATCTATGATGCACGGATACTTCAAAATGGGCAACGTATCGTGTCGTATCGTATCCGATACTTCACTTTTTTATGTGTAAAATCCATGTCCCTGCCGTGTCCATCATGTGTCCTTGCCGTATCCATGCCGTATCTGGACATCATAGCTTGTAATGTCCAAACTTGGAGGACCCGATTTCTGTAAATGGGGAGAATGTAAGGACTCAAACTCAGATTTCCCGGTAGAACTATTATTTAATAATAATAATAATAATTTGATTATATGAAATTCTGTGTTTTAAATTAATAGTAATATGATTGTATGCAGTTTGGTGTGCTCATGCTGGCCCCACAATGTGCATTTAGTGAATAATTAAGATAACTAGTACACCCCAACATGTCATGCATTGTGTATGTGCATATATATATATATATATATTTGAGAAGTACATTGTATACATTTATAATTTGTAACGAACTTGAAAATTGTGCACAAATGGACTAATTATGATAATAAATTGCTAAATTAATTAAATAAGACTTCATGCATAAATAATTGGCCAACATGTGATTTGTACATAACCATGTATTATATGAGACTTGCTCTGTGCATTCCAGGAAAATTAATTCATTTCATGCATTAGTCAGTTTTCTCTTTTTAATGCAAAAAAGTTTGTATAGACATTTGCAAATAATATTGTTTCTTGTTTTGCCTTCCTTCTTTAATTGTGCACATTTAATTTATTAGTAGAATCTAAAGTTAAGTGGACCATTTGACGGATCTAAGGACTCCAGTACAGTATGTGTATCTGCACTTGGTGTCTATACAGTGACATGATTCGGTCCTTGTTTCATTTGAAAAGTATAAAGTTTAATCAAATGAGAATTTGAGTTTGTTTTATAAAATTAGGGTGCCCTCGTGAAGTTTTCAAATCGTCGAACCAAGGAAGCGTCATTTATTTATTTTTTTCAAAATGATTTTTATATGAAAGTGTTTACAAAATTAAATAGCATGGTTGTTTTGCGCCAAGTGGGAGAATGTTAGAATTATCCCGTGGGTGTCTCTTGAAACAACCTTCTTAAGTTTTGCAATGACTCTTGGCTCATTAGATCTAGACCCCATTCAACCATTTCCGTTCAATAATCATAAGGCAGTATCCAATTTGAATGGGATTTCATGATGGCAAGAAATCCAGACGGTATTATATAAGGAAGCTTTGGTACCTCCTCTAGCCTCATTCCCAAAAGCAAAGACCCATCCTCTAGTTTGTACAGTAAGAATAAGGCTAGCTTCGGTGCCTCTTCTAGCCTCATTCTGAAATGCAAAGATCCATTGTCTAGTTTGTAAAAGGCTATAGGAGGGAGAAAGGCTTTCTTATAGAATACTGTATTATCTAATGGAAATGCTTGAATGAGGCAGATTCAATGAATTAAAGGGTTATTGCAAAACTTAAGGGTGTTGTTCCAAGGGCCACCCATGGGATAATTTTAACATTCTCCCACATGGCCCAAAACAACCAATGATAGTTATTTTGCAAAAGCTTTTATTTAAAAAAAAAATGGCGCGTCCTTGGTTTGACAACTTGAAAAGTTCATGAGTGCACTCTAATTTTGTAAAACAAGCCCGTATTTTTATTTGATTAAAGTTGAACTCTATAGTTATCAAATGAGACTACACATGGACCAAGGTGCTCACTACATTTGTGTCACAGTATAAACAATCTCATTTTCAAAGTCCGTAAGGCACAGTTTCATGTGCGGATAGGCATGCTGTATTGGAATCCTTAGATCTATCCAATGATTTACTTTAGTTTATATCTTACTTATAAATTGAATGTGCACAATTATGTAGGAAAACAAACCAAGAAATGGTAATGTTATATATGTTCATAAAAACTGCCTAAATGTACACGATGCATGTAATAACTTAATTATCCTAGAATGCACATAGTGAGTCTCATATAATACATAATCATGTACAAATCACATGTTGTCCAATTATTTATGCATGGAGTCTTATTTAATTAATTTTGCTATTTATTTTCACAATTACAATTATGGTACATTTGTGCACAATTTTCAAGTTAGTTCCAAATTAAAAATGTATACAATGCATGACATGTTAGGGTATACTAATTATGAAATTTGTACAGGAGCACACCTACATGAGCACACCAAAGTGCATAAAAATCATATTACCATTAATTTAATCTACAGGATTGTATATAATTAGATTATTATTATTATTATTAAATAATAAATTTATTGGTAAATCTGAGTTTGGGTCCTTCTAGGTTTCGTCACGGTTCATAATGTAGATGTTTTCTTAGACATCTATTTATTATAGTTTGTTTAAGTGTGTGATCCTTTTTCTATCAAATGGAATACTTTGAGGTGTTTTTCTTTATGATTGCTGCGGCTTCTGTTTAGTAATTTTTTATACCTGTCCTGCTGTAGAATAGAAGGTTTTATGCCACCAACATATGCAATATAGAACTGAAGAAGCACCTTGTGCACTATGTGCTTGAGAATCTGATGCAGCCCAAGTGCATCATAGGCTTGGGGGCTGCAAAAAGGAGGCCAAAAACAGGCCCACTGCCAACCAGCCCATCGGGCCCACTCTTAATGGGCCAATTCATAGGGCCATTGGGCCTAGGCCATGGATGTCTGATCCTTTGGGCAGGCCTAATCAGTGGTTAGCCTACCCAATAGCCCAACTATCCCTACTTTCTTAGTACGTACTTTCCAATAAAATTCCTTAGATTTAAATATCTTAAATCTAACAAGATAATTGACTGACGTGTAATCAATTAAAGATCATTGATTGATATTATTGATTGACATAAGAGATGAAAGAAAATCCCATTACCTATATAGAGAGTGGCTTGTAAGCAATTTCATGGAAGGGAAAGGAAACCCTATCTAGGTTTGTAATAGGCACCTATGACCTCCCATCCTCTATAAGTACCTTGTAATCTCTCATTTGTAACTCAATGAAAGTTCTCTCTTTTCCCCTCAATATTACAAAGCAAGTGTTCTTCCTTGTGTGAAGACTCCTAGGATTTCCAATGGTGATTACTCGAATGGCTGGGCATCCAGAGTAAATGCGCCAAGATTACATCTTATCATTGGGTCCTATCAGAATCATTGAAAGATTTATACTTATTGTCTTGCTCATTTGGATTAGTGGTTGAAAGGTGACGTCTCCGGGAGTAGCCAAAATTCCATGAATGTAGTGTGGCTCATTTAGCGAAATGATCTGAAATTTGATTATAGTTTGATGCACAAATTGAGAGAAATCAAGAATTCTCACGGTTTCTTGGATTCATGGATCCAACCTGATTTGATGAAATCTTTCACTTCCCCCTTTTTTTTTTCCACCAAGAGCGCTTTATGAAACTTTTTGATTCCTGAATTTTGAGTGTCCTAATTTCATGTGATTCACAGGATTCAGTTCGTCGACATTGCACTATCAAAGGTGTAGTACTGCTTCTTTGTGAACCAAAACTTCCTTGACTGGTGAAATGGCCAAGTAATTATTACTTTGCACCATCTTTCTGAAGGGTAAAATTATCAAAGGCTTTGGTCAAAATATAAACTGAAATACATAAGTTTTTTAAAATTATTTAGAAAATAAGTGTAAAATGAAAAGCCTAGAATAGTGAATAAGTATTTTTTATAGTCTATTATCTTGGAATTTTGTTCGGCAGTGAATATGGTGCATGGTGACAAGCCACTTACAGAAAGAGTCCAGTCTTATAAAATTATTGCTATCTCAGCAAAAAGAAAGTGGGGGTGCTTTCTTTTACTAGTACTAAGCCACAACAAAATATACTTGATGCAGGTGCAGCATTGAAAAAACTGGAGGAAGACAAGGGCATCATCGTACGATTTGTCATTGGAAGAAGGTTCCTGTTTTTTTGTGTTTCCTTTTCAGATCAATATTATCTTAGTATTGTCTGAAATTTCAGGTTTAACTGTGTGGTCAATGTTGACATGCAGTGCCAACCGAGGAGACAGTCTGGACAGGGCTATTGACAATGAAAACAGGCAAACCAATGACTTTATTATTCTAGTGAGTTACCTGCTTCTGTAAATATGAATATTTGGCAATTATCTAATTTTTGGATCTCACTGTCTAGAGTAACTGTTAAGAGCTTTCATTATAAATTTTGTTGAATCGATCAAAATCATGAATGCTGCTTCTGATTAAACAACTGATTCAGAGATCAATCTGCAGGATTTATCTTAAGAACATATCATCATCATCAAAGCCTTGTCCCTACTATGTTGGGGTCGGCTACATTAATTCTATTTCTCCATTCCAATCTATCCTGGGTGAATATATTCTCCTTTGACTTTGGCAGGACGACCATGTTGAGGCATCTGAGGAGCTTCCGAAAAAGACAAAAGTGTTCTTTAGCCATGCTGCAGATACCTGGGAGGCTGAGTTCTATGCTAAGGTTAATGATGATGTTTATGTCAATTTAGGTAAGCAACCCTCATCGATCAGAAAGAAGAATGAGTAATCTATTTAACCTAACTGAATAGTATGTGCAAAAGCCACTTGGGTCACTTTTGGTTTATAATAGTGCATAGGAGGTGATTTATTGAAATTGTATCTCATAATGAATCCCATTTAAAAAAAAAAAAAAATTAGCTGCTTTTCTTGCTTTATTTGCTCATGGTAGTTATTACTTCAAATATGCGCACATATCTCCATCATTTTTTTTTAAACTCTGCCAGACCAAAACTGTCCTGACTAATTGACAAATATGTTGTTCTACTTGGCTTGAACTGGTTCTTTTTTACATATGTGACTTGTTTTAAGTGGTTCTACTTGGCTTAACTTTAAGAAATTCTGGTGCATTAATGACTTAGCTGATGTGTTGACCATGGTCTATCATTGTAGTTATGGATACATCACCACAACTTGTGCTTGCTTTTTTCTACAGATGCCTTGGGAACTATGCTTGCAACTCATTTGGATGAGCCTCGTGTTTACATTGGGTGTATGAAATCTGGCGAAGTTTTTTCTGAGGCGTGAGTTCTGTAAAACATTGAAGTTTTTCCCCCATAACAGAATGGTTAATTAGATATTGTCCTTTTGTTTTCCATATCAATAAACTAGTCATTGTTAGACTTCTACAGGAACCACAAATGGTATGAACCAGACTGGTGGAAATTCGGTGATGGAAAATCGTAAGTAATGCTATCACTTAATTTCTTATTTACGTTCGATTTTAAGTGGAAAAATTAGCTGTATCAATCATGTCCTATAATTCTGAGGTTGGAGTGAGCAATAGGTGACGAATGTTTGAATCAGTGCACTATGTTACGCTCAATCATTTTGAAGATTTATGTTTCTCATGTGTGTGTTTTTTAATAGTGAAAACCTATTTGTTTAAAAAATAGAGATATACAACGATAAGTGAAGTCCGTTAAAAGATAAGGGGCAGCGGGAATAAGTACATAAAACTGTGAAGAGAGTACAAATTCCGGTACACCTACGGAACATGATACCTATTTAAGATTAATTCAAAGATAGGGTGTCTTATATATAATTATTGTAAATTACTATTTCATATCACTTCTAAATTTGTCATTATATCAAAACCCTCTTTTTGAGATTATCGTAAGTGGGTCGTCATCTCCATTAAAGCCTCTCTCTTTTACTTTCTTCCCGCAAGAGAACCAGGTTGGTCAAACACCAATTTAGACTTAATTGAATTCCCTAACAGGAGGGAATACTCATTTTGGTAGACTCTCAGATATATATATATATTTATTTATTTATTTATTTCCTAGATCCATATCGACAGACTTAAGGTATTCTTTGATCTCGATGATTTTTAGATTTGTGGTATCTCAACAAACTTGAGTATTCATCTTGGTAGATCTCATCTTGGCAGAAATCATGGATTACTTGTGAGTTTCTAAAGCAAGGATAAAAATAGCGGTAGCGGTGGGCGTAGCAGGCACTACGTAGCGGTGCAATTTGAAAAAATCGTAGAAAAAATCGTAAAAAAATTACGAGAAATTTGTAGAAAATCTAGAATATTAGAAAATGATAGAAAATGTTTTTTTTTATTCAAAAGTAACTGAGATAAGAGGGCGTAGCGGTCTCTTCATTGTATGAGGTCCTGTATCGATGTATAAATATAAAATAATAGTAATGATAATTTTTTTCACGTGTATTCATATTGCTTGGTTATGCTAACTTAGAAACTAATGAAATGCTCATAAAAAAAAATGTCATGAAGTCATGACTTAAGACTTAAGAGTACCTAGAGAAAAGAATACCTCTACCAATTGAAGTAGGATGTACCTTGAAAAGAACCTTTGAGAAGAACTCTTTGTATCGACTGTAATTCGGTGAGATTATGTGTTTTTTGGTGTTCTTTTAAACATAAAAGGGTAGAAGAGTTGCATAGAAATGTTATTTAGAAAGAAGAAAAAAAGAAATAAGTCTTATTATGCATTAATTTATTTATTTTAAGTAGAAATCTGCCTTACTCTGTAACGGCCTTGTAGTGGACGTAGCGGACCTAGCGGCCGCTACGGTTGTAAGTGATGCTAAATTCTATAAAGACCGCTACGCCTGATATAGCTGTGTAGCGGCTGCTATTTTGATCCATATTCTAAAGATCCATCTGATGAGATCCCGATGGCGATTGGGAATCTGACCTACCTTGAAGCCATTGATCTCTACTTCAATTCCCTATTCAGATTGATCCCTTTGAGCCTTGTCAAGCTCTTTTAGCTACTGGAGTTGAAGCTCAAATCTCAATGGCCTCTTTTGTGTTTCTCTGTCTCTGCTGTTCTCTGTTGGCAAAAACTCAGATTGGCATTCGAACCTCATAAAAAACTCAGATTTGTGCTGTTGGCGTTCTCTGCAATCCTCTAGTCCAACACCTTCAATCAACGATCATCTCCCGCCTTTTGGGATTTTTGTCAGTTCTTTTTCCTAGGATCAATTTATTCCTGGCTGACTTTTAGATTTGAGTTCCTTTGGGTTTTTGTAGTAGCCTTTTCTGAATTCTAAGCCATTGTCTGCTTTTTATTCCTTTTTTGAAGGACCTGGTTTCATCCTATTGAAGAGTAATAATGGCCAGTAAAAGTGAGATTTTATCTGTTAAATTTGATGGGAAATTTTTTTTTTTTTTTTGGGGAAATTGTTGTAGAAGGAAATTATTGTTGGATAAATTATGATCCCGGTTGATGCAAAAAAAAAAAAAAAAAAAAAAAAAAGGGAAAACAAGCTAAAATTATCAGTTGGATTCTGAGTTTTATTGAGGCTCATATTTCCCTGACTCTTCTATCTTACACAATGGCTAAGGAAATGTTGTCTCATTTACATGAGTATATCAACAAGAAAAAGATGCTAGGAATTTGGAGTCAATTTTATAATTAATTGCTGGAGAACGAGAGAGATTGAGATTGCTTGTTCTAGGAGAATGATAGGGTGCAACCATGCAAAGGCGGTAGTAGAGACCTAACTCGTTGATTTTTGGCAAATCGTCCCTTCCATGGAATCTTCAATCCCTACGGAAGAAATCGTGCTCTTGTATGTGGCAAATCTGCCAGATGACCGGATTGCATTTCAAAATCTGAGTTTCAGGCCATGTTTTGTAGAGCAGGGCTGATTGTGGACATCTTCATTCCTGTAGATCATAATAGTTGTTGGAGGGAGAGAGGTTTTGCCTTGGATAGGTTTTAGATCTGGTCATGTGCAGGTCCTGGGGGCGTCATAAGGTAGAAGACAACTTAGCTCACTTTAAAGCAGGAAGATATCAAGAAACTCAGGGAGGGACAAAGCTGTTAGATAAGAAACATGTCTTTGACGGTGTTTGGGAGTTGGGACCTTTTTTTAATTCTCTGGCCCCCAGGTGAAGATGGGTGTGTGGCCCAGACGCAGGTTTCTTCTGAAACAAACCCTCTTTCTACCTTATAGAAGTATGATCTGAGCAGAGCCTCTGCTACAGGTTGGATTATCAGTGAGGTTCTGAACACAGTGGTTCAAGCGGCCCTGTGGGTGATTCAGAAAGAGAAGATGTCTCTCCATTGCAATCTATTTGGGCTTCTGCAAAGGGAGGAGGGATTGTTTCAGGCATAGTTGTGGCTGGAATGATGTTCGGGGAAGATGCCATCTAGGTCCAGTTGCTGTCTAACCAGGTGGTGTGGATGCAATTTTTATCAGAGGAGAAAGTGGAAGGTGTGCTAACGTTGATCTAATCCTCTCTCCATTTAAGTCTTTGGAGCGATGGATGGAGGTTCTCGGACAGCGTCCTTGTCCCTCTTGGGTGTGAATCCATGGAGTTCCACACTTTCACTTGATGCATGGCGTAAGGATGTATTTTGTTTCCTGGGGATTGAGCGAGGAGCACCTTGGAGGGTGATAGAAAAATGAGCTTGAAAGAGAACTTCTAGTTCGGCAGTGTGAAGGTATTTCGGTATAGAACAATCATGCTGCCATCCTCTGCCTCTGTTTGGGTAGAGGATTTGATGTTCTTTATCACGATAAACGAAGATCTGGATAAGCAACAACATCTAGGAGGAGGTATTGAGGAGAAAAATCTCTGAGTTTCCTAGAAGATCAAAGGAAACTAACAAGAGTAGAGGCAAGAGGATTGCTGTCATTCAAGAAGATGATGATGATGTCGGCCCTATGGTTTTGAAATTCAAAACCCCCTAGAGTAACATTTTTTGGACTGTCAGGGTCTACTGAATCCCAGCTTGGGCCGGCCTTAATCGTCAAGTCCAATTTTTATATACGGCCCTTCCAGTGACAATGAGTACGAAGCTATTCAATCAAAGGATCTGAAGTCTACTAGCATCTTTAAAGACTCTGAAGAACCTCTCGGTTTTAGAGAGGTTGATAATCCACAGAAATCAGGGAGGAAAGAAGTTGCCTTGCTCTTTTGGCTTCGGAGTTTCGTCGGCTGATAGAAGAAGATGGGGAACCCACAGCTGATTTGGGGACAAGGTCGGAATCAGAGGATTGCAGTTCAGTTGAGGAAAGTCAATTCCAGATTCTTTGAAGATCGTCATGGCTAGGATAGTCATGTTTTGTATAGGATGATGTTCCGAAGAGTAGGGGATGTTCAGGGGAGTCAAGGAGGAGCTTGGTTCCTAGGTTCTCTAGAGGACAAGCTAACTGCAGAGCGATTGAGGGGTCAAAGCAGGTATGGTTTCAGCTAAAAGAAGCATAGTACATTGTTCAACTCTACCCAATTGAGGGATTTCTGTGTTTGGTGACATCACCTCTCCAAGAAGTAATGATAGAATTTCCCTTCCCACCCTTGAAGGGGGTTTGTTCCAAAATTGCCAAAATCAGGGACCAGTGCTAAATTTCAGAATCAAAAGTCATCTAGATGGGCGGATTGTTTGAACCAGGAAGAGCAGGATATCCTATCCCCTTCAACTAATTAGGTGCTGCAAAAGCTCCCATAGAAAATCAAACAGTGTGGAGAGGCGTACGTTTGTAGAAAACTTAGAAGGGTGGGAGGAGATAATTAGTTTTGCTTGCGATAGAGATGCAGAATACAGTTGAGGGAGGATTCTCTCCTATCAGGAGGAAAAAGGAGTCATGGGGATTTTCTCTCTTAAATGAAGACAATTTCATGAAATCTGAGAGGTCCATAGGGTGTGGGAAAGAGTTTGATGGTGAAAGATGTTCTTCATAAGTTAAAAACGGTATAGCCCTCCTTCAGGAATTAAAGCTCGCCTCTACTTCTAACTGAGTTGCTAAGGATGTGTGGTACAGTAGGTTCTCCAAATGGTTCTGTTTGGATGCAAATGAGGCCTCTTGAGGGTGTTGTGATCACGTGGCACCTGCTGTAAGGTGGGTGTGTTAAACACTTTGAAAGGGGAATTCATTATTTCTGTCGTTGTCAAAGATTTGGAGATTCATCAATAGTGGTTGATCGTGTCTATTTATGCTCTGTACTCTAGTCAATGGAGATTAGAAACTTGAAGAGAGCTTGATGTTAGGAGGGGGTAGATGGAATAGTGGTTGGTGTGTTGGAGGAGATTGGAATGTGATTAGATTCCTTGTGAAGCAAATTAAGTGGTTGTTGGATCTTTTCAGATCTGTGGGGTTTTTCTGACGGGATCAATCGGCATGATTTGGTTGATCTTCAGCTTCTTTGTGCATCATACGCTTGGTCGAATAATCAGAATCCTCTATCTACGTCGAGGCTTGATAAACTTCTCGTCACCATTGACTAGATGGACATGTACACAACAGTTTGTCCAAAACCAACTTCTAATCACTGCCCACTGCTTTTGGATTCATATTTGGAAAGATGGGGTCCTCCTTTTAGATTCGAGCTTATGTGGTTGAGGATTAAAAATTTCCAGACCTAGTCAAATCATGGTGGAAGGAAATTAAAGTGGAGGTTGGGATCGTTTTTGGTCAGCAATGAAGTTGAAAAGGTTGAAGCAAAAAAGTAAAGAAGTGGTTGAAAGAGAATTTCGACAATGTAGGGTTGAATAAAGTAAAAACCCTTGAGGAAATTAAGTATCTTGATGGGAAAGAAGAGTCAAGACAACTTTCTAATGAGGAGATCTTCGAAAGAAAATTTCTCAAGGAAGAGCTTTATAAAATGTTGAATTAGGAGAAAATTAGATGGAGGCAGTGTTCTCGATGCCAATTGACTTATGGAGGGAGATAAAAAATACAAGTTTTTCCTTGGTATGGCTTAAGCAAGGTTAGGTAATAAAATTTGCATTTTGATGGAGCAGGATGCCCGATTAGAAAAATGGAAAGATATTATTCAGCATATACATGAGGGAGAACATTCTCCTACGAGCATACTGCATGCGCAGCCCAGCTCTTTCTGGTCCACTTGGGCCCACCTTTTATCAGTGCAGCCCCTTTGATGTTCTCATCGTCCCTTGATGCAGCATCAAGACCAATTTTGAACTCAATGAACCTTTACTCACCGTTGGATTGAATCTAAAAAAAAAAAAAAAAAAATCTATGGTTAAGACGCAATTAACTTTTAGGCTGTTAAATAAAGGGCTGGCATAATCTAGTGGGGCTGTTGATCTTCTTCCCCTTGTCCGTAAGGGAACCTTTTCATCTTCCCTCCTCCCATTGACAGACATGTATTTAAGTGGGCCCCATGAGCTGGACTGTAGAGCAATATGCAGTCTGTTTGTGGGAGAACATTGTCCATACATGAGTATTTTTGAAGCCTCTATACAAAGAGATGGGAAAAGGCTGAATCTAAACAACCTAAATTTCCCTAATATTGGTGAGGAAAAAGCAGATTGGCCGAAAAAGGCAGGTGCTGTTTTTGAGCTAGGTCCAGACTAGGCACTGGGTCCAGTTGGCTTTCTAATGGCCTTCTTTCAGTATTTTTTGGAGGAAGCTAAAGAGGATGTCATTATTTTCTTGAGGGAGTTTCATTCTAGGGGAAGGCTCTCAAAGCATTTTAGGAACTTCTTTCATAGAGCTCATACCGAAGAAGGCAGGTGCTGATACTATGAAGGATTTAGACCCATCACTTTAATTAGGTGCATCTATAAAATCTTGGCCAAGGTGTTAACGGGCAAAACTCAAAAAATATTACTAGGTGTTATGACTCATAATCAAGGTGCCTTTGTTCATGGTAGGCAGCAGATTTTGAATGTTCTCATTCCTCAGAAAGTATTTACTCTAGAATTAGAGACCAAAGACCAGGCGTGCTATGTAAGTTAGATTTGAGAAAGCTTATAATAGGGTGGATTGAGAATTCCTACAATACATCTTGAGGAGGATGGATTTTGATTTAACTTGGAGGAGATTGATTTTGGAATGTGTATTCTTGACGATTTTTTATATCTTAATCAATGGCTCTCCAAAAGGATTCTTCTTAGCTCAAAGGGGTCTACAACAGGACGATTCTATATCCCCATATTTGTTTGTTTTTGTTGGTGAGGCCCTTAAATGAATGGTGACAGCTCCAAGTGAGGTAGTCTTGATCAGTGGCTTCAAGCTGGCTCTCGATGCACAAAGAATCAATCATCTTTAGTTTGTGAATGACACCCTCATTTTCTGTGAAGCTAATGAAGATCAGATCATGATATTAAATCTACTCTCTTTTAATATTAAAATATAAATAAATAAATAAGCTACTCTCCTTTGTTTGGAAGCAGTCTCGGGCTTGAAAGTGAATTTCTTCCAGAGTGAGCTAATAGTGGTGAAGGTTGAAAATCACCTTTCGTTATCTAGTTGATATAAAGCTGGATCACTCCTGGCTGTATCTTGGTCTCCCCTTTTGCATCAGAAGTGCATTAAATCTCTTCTGAATCCTGTCTTTGACAGAATGGAAAGGAAATGGCAATTTGGAAAGGGAGATATTTATCATTAGTGGGGAGGCCCTTGGTAAGTCAGGTCTCTCTAATCTCCCTGTGTATTTCATGTCCACCTTTAAATGCCTAATGGTGGTCACAGTATATAGAGAGGTTGCAACGAGATTTCCTATGGCAGGGGAGAGGCTGATAAGAAATATCATCTGGTGGATTGGGCTTTCATGTCTAAGCCAAAGTTGGCTGGTATGTGGCTTGAGAGGATTGGTAAGGATTCTCAAACACTTATAGAAGCATATTGTTGTAGCAAACTGTGGCGCATCTAGGATGGCTGAGAAATTCAAGTAGCTAATTATAAATGTTCGGCATTGTGGAAAGGCATTTTATCATTGAAAGAGGAGTTCAGAAACATTTACAATATCGAGTAGGGACAGGCAAGAAGATCAATTTTTGGCTGTATAAGTGGATTGGAGAAAATACTTTGGCTTTTCAATTTTCACTTTTGTACAGATGTGCAGGATTGTCAAGCAGGAGTAATCTCCTATGTGAAAAGGACTGGTGATCAGTTAGTGTGGGGCTCCCCCTTTACAAGAAATCTTTCTGAATCAGAGGACTAGTTGCTTTCTCTTTTATATCTCCTTATCCAAGTGTACATTTCCTGAAGAAGCATCTGATAGAAGGATTCGAATTCTCAGACAGGTACCATTGATGGCTCGTTCTTTAAAAGTTGGTGCTTAGGCGATTTGACTGCTCTTGGGTTCTTCCTTTGTCTCTTTCTATGATTTTCAGGGATTGAACATTGTCAGTGGGGCCGGTGAGGGGTGGAACTGTGTGGATACTCTCCTTTATGGCTATTCTTTGGGTTTTTTTTTTTTTGGTTGGTTAGGGGGGGTGTGGTGGATGGGTTTGGGGTTAGTTGCTTCATGGGTTTCTTCTCTTCCCACTTTTAAGGGCTTAACTTTATCGACTATTATTTCAAATTGGAGAGAGGTTGCCATGTCAAATATTGTGTTGCATTGTAAAAATCAAAGCTAGTCCCCACTCTGCAGGGATGTTTCAAGTTGAACGTTGATGGAAGCGCTACAGGTATGCTCAGGATTTTTTCCCCCTCACGTGCTGTCGTTTTGGGGACCAGCTAGTTTTGCTCTATTAATAAGCTATTAATAAGACAGAACTCCTGGCTCTTGAGGATGGGTTTATGGGAAGCACTTTGCTTTAATCTTCGGGGAATTCAGTTGGAAGGGGATTCTAAATGTATAATCAGATTGGCTTTAGCTAATTGTAGTCTGCCTTGGACTTTGTTGTTTGGGTTGAAAGAGGTGGTAGATCTTGCAAGATCCCTTAACGCATCATCTCCTGATCGACAAATGGAGTGGTAATGCTTTAGCAAAAGATGATGCTTGGCTATATAATTTGTTTGTTTCTTATGATATCTGATTGTATTTTGTCCTAAATTTCCTTTTCTTTTTTCTTTTCCTTTGTTTTTGGTGGAGGGCTTGATAGCATAGTTTTCTTGTCCTGTTAAACCTTCTATAATAAAATTACCATTAAAAAAAAAAGGAAAAGAAAAAGAAAATGATGCTAGTAGATTTCAGCTTGATTTCAAAATTGGATAATATAAAGAGGGAAATAAATTAATCTAATAATATTAGTGCAATTTATGGCACTTTGGATTAAAATAGCTCATTGGTATCTTCTACTGTTCTGGCTACATCCTTTCTGCTATCTTAAGTCTTCATGCCATAACATAGCAACACCAGTTTCTTGTGGAACTTGGAATTTAGAAATGAATATGAACCCAGCTTTCAAATCGAGTTTCAGCACTTACATTGGATGTCTTTCTGCAAGAATTTTGTGACAAGCAATGGTGTCATTCATACGTTCTAATGGTGATGCAGATTGCAATGAAGATCAAGTGATTGGGTAAGCTACGGAGTATTTTATAGACTTGTGATTGCGGACATGGGGTTTGGACCTATGTGTGATCAATCTATCTTCTTAGAAATACCCAAATAGCCCAGAATTTGCTAAGATCTATACATTCAGGGGCTGTTTTCAATGATAAAAGTGAATAACAGGTGCTATTTTGGAGAGACAGTAAAACATTGTGGTTTTTTGCAATTTTCTGGGCTAAAATCACAGCAGCCAAACTGTGTATAGCAATCATCTTGGGCCTTTGATTTGTGGACCTAATTAGGCCCAAATCAAGTTGGGTCCAGCACCCTCTGGATTGCCCAGGGGTGAGCTACAACATGGCTAGGCCTACCTTCTCAAAAGGTGGGCCATGTGGGCCCCGTAGGCAGAGATGTCCAGCCTGCTTTAGGCGTCCCAGCCACTGGAGTTATATAGGAAGTTCAGCCGTTTCCCTCCAAGACGTTTGTGTAATAGCGTCCATCAGCATCTTTAGTTAGGAAATAAGGATTTGTGATGAGTTTAATTGGTTGTCATAAATTCTTACTAGGTTTTTTTTTTTTTTTTTTTTGTCTCTTTTTTAAAGCATGTATCAGTTGACTGTGCAAGATAGTGCACAGCAGACGGTAAGCATATTTTGAACAAACAGGTATTCTCTTTTATTTCTCCACTATTTGTCCTCCCATTTGTCTTCCCCATTTTTCCTGCTTACCTCATGTCAAGAGGGTGCACTGTGCAGTTTCTATATACTGCTGTTTAGCAGTGTTTGACTGATTAAATACTGTGTATGGGTTCCTTGAGTACCTGTGACTGCGTGTGTTGGAGGAAAGAACATATTCTTTGGTGGTTCTTCCGGAGTTCTTTCCTGGACTCACATACATTTGGTATTGGGAAACAAGTGGACCATAATACTTCAAATTACAATGCTATAACTGCAAAGTATTTGGTCATTTTGCTAATCAATGTATGAAAAAGAAATTCTGCAACTATAAGAAGAAGTCCAGTCAGCTGATTGTTAATTGTCATAGACACCATGTGAATTGTAATGCTAGTACTTATCAAGTTACCATTTGTATATCTTCATCGATTGATTTAGATGTCCCTGCATCTTTTTAGATGGAAGCAGTAAGCACTGCCATTTATGTCATCAGCTGTTGGGTGTTTCCAGTTTGTCTAACCAATTTCTATACCTTCTGGTATACAAATTAAAACTTGCTTCTTTCTTTTGGTTGTGTTCTGTCTTGCCACCTCCAAATGAGCGGACTAAACCAGCTGCCTGCCTGCCCAATCCATTCAGTGTGCTTTTCAAGGGTAATGGGGATAGATGAAAATGATTTGTTTGTTGTGATCCTATTATAAATTGATCACATGTACAAAGAAATGCTAACTTTGTAGACAATATTCCTTTCTTTCGTAGCTCTCAATCTTCATCTAAATTTGTCTTGTCAGAGTTCTTTGTCTGTCTTCTCTAACTTGTCAACCAATTCCTCTCCTTATCTCATAATTTAATTCATGATCCGCCCTCACCTAGATGATCTAGAGGTGTGGTTTATTGAATAAAATAAGCTTCTACAATTATACCATAGAACCCTCTACTGTTTTTCCTACCATACCTCTTCATCCATAGCTCTTCACCATACTTCTCGTACCATAAAACCTCTTGACCGCTATGGCTTCCTCTTTACATCTCCTTTGCATCTTTAAACTCATTTTCCTTTCCTAACACGTATCAGCTAGCAATAAAGCCTAAGTGCCAGCAAGATTGCTATAAATGATGAATTACATGCTTTTCAGGACAATCACGCATAGGATCTTGTCTCTCATCTCTTTGATGTCAGACCTATTAGTTGTAAATGAGTTTATACAATAAAGCTAAAATCAGATGGAATATAAATCACATCTTGTTGCATTGGGTTACCGAAAAGAATACAATATTGACTATGATGAAGCATTTTCTCCTATTGCAGAAATGGCCACTATAGAATGATTTTAGCACTTGCTGCTGCCAAATCCTTTCCCATTTTTTAACTAGATGTTAAAATGCATTCTTGCATGGAGATAATAAGGAAACAGTGGACATGACTCTGCACGACAATACAGTTCCAAATGCCGCTTGTTTTTCGACTTCGCTGGTCTCTATACGGGCTCAAATAGATTTATTCAAAGATAGGGAATCTTCTAGATGATTATTATAAATTTGTTCGCCCTAATCTATCGCTGTACATATCCTCTCCGTGAACCTCTCTAAAGGGGTATTCGTGCAATTGTACATTGAGGACATTAAAATATAAACGAGGCACTCTCTTCCAAAGAGGGTGGCAGATTTCATATCAATTCTAAAATTGTCAAAAACTACATAGCTCAATCAGCTATTACGGTTGTACCACATTAGTGTTGAGAGGATTTATCCTTGAAGTCCTAGATTTAGCGAATTCTTATGCTTGGAATTGCCTCCCTAAATGTGATGGATTAATGTGGTAGTATGCTTGGCCAATGCTTTTCTTCCATTTTCATTTTCAACATAGGAGATGCACCAAAATAGTTTTTAGCCTCCTGCCTCTCTACTAACCTAATAACTAGCATTCCTTGAATCACCTTCAACCACAACTGGTCCTTGAAACCTTGGAAAGCACTTGCTGTGGTAATTTTTAAATCTTCGTTGATAATTGAAATCTCTACCTTACTGGAATCACCATTTCTCTCGTTCCTCAAAATATCAAGGATGGTAGATGCATTAACCTGGAGACGAAGTGCATCAGGCTAGGCCCATCAATCTAAGCCAACCAATCTTTGTTAAAATCCAAAGCAAGGATACCCCCATTTTTTTAATGACAGCACTCAATCAATAAGTACTTTATCCTTGCGAACTAAGTAATCGTAGGCATAAATGACCCCCTTTCAAACATTCTTATGTTTCTTCTACTTTATCCAATTGCAATTTGCAAGTGGGAGCATTGTCACAAATTTTTGGCTTCGCCTCTTGAGAGGACTTTGAAGACCCACCCTTTCGTGAGTGACCAAGAAGCAGCCAACAAAATTTTAAATATACAAAACAGCTTATAACAATGAACACCGCAAGGATTGATCAATTGGACAGTGCCAAAAAGGCAATCCATGGATTCTTCATCTGCTTGACGGATAAAATTAATTTTTGGTAATAAATATTTTTGGAATTATAAATGGTAGAAGTTGCTTGATTAAAAAACAGTAGTTGTGTTTGACACTGCTGCTGAGAAAAATGATTTAAACCCCCTTTATTTATTTATTTTGGGTGGTTTGGGGGGTGGGGGGGTGTGGGGGAGAGATTTTACTACATTGAATTCTTACGTGTAGTGAATCAACTTATAGCCTTTTAAGAATCATATGATACTTTAATGTTTATCATTACGTATCATAATGAAAATCATCCGTGCAAAGGGAAATTCTCGAGGTCTAATGAATGCCTTTGGATGTAAGGTCTATTGTAATTTCCTTTACCAATAGGACTTTTTAGGTATAATGTTATAGGTCAAGACCTGGTATCCTATGTTGACATGTCACATGAGTATTTGCTTCATCATTAATCTGGAGTATTTTATAATGGAAATACATTATCGACTGAGTTAGGACTTCACAAGCAATTTAAGCAACATTTGAAATTGGATAAAAAAAAAAAAAAAAAAAACAGAAAATGGAAAAGGTTGAAATCATGAAGATGTATGCTTCCTAAATTCACTATCTTGGAAGGTATTGGGGTAAGAAGTCAGTGATGAAATTTTAAAATTGAGGTGAAGGGGTGAGATGTTTTTAGCTGAGAACGAACTTTTTTCAACGGGGGAGGAGCATTAGAAAACAGATATTGATTTCCCCAAAATATTACAGTCTTGGGAATGACAGGCACTAATCATATTGATTTCCCCAAAATTTTATGATGATGCTCTTTTTATGAATGCTAATTGTTATTGGACTCATTTTGTGTTATCCTGATGTTGTATAAAATATGGTTTATTAGACTTCTTTTGTTGCTGTCAAGGATCCAAATAGTGGTCGTGGTAAGCATAGCGGCCAGTGGCCAAAATACTACATAGTAAGCGATTCGTCATGGTTGTGGCGATATGTAGCTGCATAATGGTGTGAATTTTTGAAGTGTTGAAAATAAATTCGAATCTTGTGTAGTAGTCAATATTGAGGGTTTTTTTTTTTTTTTTTTTTCATGATTTGGAACCATATAAGGGTAGAGACAACTTTAGGAAAGGTTCTTGGAGAGACGAGATAGGAAAACAATGTTTTAAATGAAAATTTCTTGGCTGACCTGAGTTACCTGCAGAAGTTGTAGCAGGGCTATTTTCAATATATAGCATAGTGGCTGATATTTTGTTCCTTATATATGAGATTTTTGATAATGTGCATGCACATAAACATTAAAGAGTTTTTTATATATTAGTACTTGCATTTGAACTCAGTATCTAGAATTAACCCACATATTGTGACATTCTATGGCACACATATTTAACTAGAGAGGCTTCTCATCTAATTGGACTGAAACCCAAGCAATGCATGTATTTCATGAAATGAGCAACATATTACATTGACATATCACATGGATTCTTGTGTTGGATTCTTAAAAATACATTCGGGTTTTAGTACTTCTAAATTTTTTTATTTATAACATTAAATTTCATTTCCCCAAAGAAAGAACTCGACTGAAAAAGCTCAGCCCAGCCAAGAAACTACAACCAAGCAACTAAATCATAAAGCAAAGAAGGGGAACAAAACAATCGAGCATTATTAATCACCAAAAGAAACAAAATCACAAAGCACTCCCTCCTTAGCTAGACCATCAGCCATATCATAATACTTCTAAATTGTTTTGGAAATTGTAGCTGGCCTTCTTTTAAACGGGACTTCTTTTGAACTCTGAATTAGATATATGAATATCGATTTCAAAATACAGCTTGTACACGTTCTTTTTGCTGTTGCTTTCACAAATTACTTTTATTAAAAAATAGACATTAACTTGATGTATTAAACACTTTGCTGAGCCTATGATACCTTTTTTCTTGCAATGTGTTGAATCAGACACCATAGCAGTTTTGGATTCTGACTCTTACCTGTATGCAACTAACCCTGAAATCAACAATCCATGGGAGAGAATAAAAGCGTTAAATGGGTGCAAAATATTTGTACGTACAAGAACATGTATTTAACAGAAGTGGATATCAGAATTGGTTGACCACTGTTCACACTGAACATGCCACTCCTGATTTTAATCGATCTGTTCTCTCTTTCATTGGTTCCCAAGGATAAAAAAAAAAAGCAGTTAGAGAGGGTGCTTTTGTCACCTCAAAAACAATATGGAACTGGGCAATGCGTTTTGGTTGCGGCAATTTATTAGGCATCAGTGTGAACTTTTTTGGGGGCAAAAAAGAAAAAATTCCAAAAAGAAGATTTATAAAAGTCTAAAATATTGGTAAAAGTTAGGTTTTTAGCAACTAAAGTAAATGTATGTATAAGACCTTTCAACGTTATACAAGCCATTTGTTAGCGCTGTATAGTTTTAATTTTGAAATAAACAATGCTAATGTATTGTTTTACCTACATTCTTAGTACTTGTGTCTTTAAGGTTAAGATCATTAAAATGTTAATTAACAGTCGAAACAATGTTTGATCAATATTTAGTGTTTATTACTTAATAGTCAGCACACAGTGTAGTATTTCTTAGATATTTATATGAAAATCCCCTAAAAAATCTCCCAAATGTCCTAGATAATACATATTGGAACTCATTTAAGTTCCACATCATCTCTACATTTGGAACTTATTCCTATGAAAATCAAATAAAAACGCCTAAATATTTCACCCATTTCCTGGTTTTTTTTCATAGTCAGATAACCCTTGTATTAATGGGTTCACAAATTGGCTTTAATTCTTTATTCAGATATTTGATTTGGTGTTTTTCTCTGGATTTCATCTGCTAGAAAAATTCCAAAAATTCTTTCCCCATGTTTTTTGTCAAACAAACCAAAAATTTGGATTTGTTGCTGTTATCCTTTAATCTTCTCAGAAGACTAAATTCTTATACTTGACAGATACTTCCGTCATGCTTCTGGAGAAATGTATGTGATATCCCAAGCTTTGGCGCAATTTATCTCAATTAACAGGTAGTTTCTTTTTTTAACCTTGCATTTGTTTTTGCCTTTCTTACTTTGCATTCTTTGTTGTTCTTCTTGCCTTTTATTTGGTTCAAGTATCTGTATTCTGTATTCATTTATTCACTCTTGGGCCTTGGTGAGGATCCTACATTAAAAAAATAAAATAAAATAAAATAAAAAATTATAATGTGGCTTTCATAACCATTTCACATTGTTCTAGCCAGTGGCTCAATTTGTAGTGCCCATTGGTCAGCATAAGAACTTTCTAGGTGCAGTTTTGATCATATGTTACCCACCTCAAATTAACATAAGAAAGTTAACAGCATTACTCATCTTGTACTGCCAGATCTATCCTCCGCACATATGCCCATGATGATGTCACTGTTGGATCGTGGTTTATCGGGATTGATGTCAAGCATGTTGATGAAGGGAAGTTATGCTGCTCACTATGGTCTTCAGGTCTCTGCAGTCTCATTAGTGATATTCAGCTTGCCGTTTTATTGATATAACAAACAGATATTCATTTGATCGATCTCAATGTCCTGAGAACGAAACTTGATGTTTATTTTCCTTTTGAATATCAGGCGCTATATGTGCAGCTGTCTGAACCTTCTCAAGACTCACCAGAACAACTCAAACCAGTCTTCCCAGATAGCTTCTAAAGGGTTTTTTTTTCGGTATTACCTGAGATCAAGATGTCCAGTTGACATTATCTCATGAGCATACATCCAATTAAAAAGCTGGTTCTGGCTGGGCACCACCCCACTTGTGCATTAGTTCATAGAAGATTCAAGGCAAATTCTCTCTGGTGCAGAATTGGCAGGATGTCGACAACATATGTTCTCCTTGTGCCAGAAATCACCTGTTATTTACTGAAGGGAGCAGAAGGGGCTTTGCCATGGTATTTGCTGCTGACTGGCTTCACGTTTTCTAGCTTTATTCTTTCATTATACATAAATTAGAGGAGAAGATATTCTTTCCCAGATGACTCTTGTAAGGAGCCCAGGAGTGGGTTTTTGCATGCCATAAATATGATGTCTGAAGAATATCTTTCAAAGGGGTTTGTGTTCACAATATAATGACACCAATATAGAAAACCATCATGCAGAGCCATCCCTGTCTTGCTTAGTGAGTAATGTCTGAAACTTTCCCAGTGCCAATAGTGGTAATCATCCATCATCTCATCTCAGCCTTATCCCATCAATTTAGGCTAACTTCATGACTTCTACTCAAGGTTTTAAATCCCAAGCCAGTTTTTGTGCCCGTTGGGCCGGGTCAAGCTGGTACCAGTTGGGCCGCACCATTGGGGCGTGCCGGTCTTAAAATGTTACACTTTTTTAAAAATCAAAATGAGTAAATAATAGAAAATTGCTATAAAAAAAAATGTAAATTTGATAATTTAATTATATCTTAAATCAATATAGAGATAGTCAGTTTTTCTTATGCTAGCATGATGTTCATCATCACTTGTAGCTAGTGGAAAGTACAGATAGAGTAAGAACTTACCAATATGTAATAACCATAGTTAAATTTACATTGATGGTAGTGTTAAATTAACAACCACAAACCATAATGTTAACTTAGGGGTGGGGGCTTTTGCACCATGGGGGTAGTTAAATGACTTAATTCTTCAATATCTCACTGACTTACAAGTTACCTTGACCCTAACTTCATCATTATTACCATAATCTTCAATCCTTTACACTTAGAGGATTAAAATGCCTAAACTTATCAAACAACTCTAGCTTAAATATAATCTTCAATCTTTACACTTGCAGGATTAAAATGCCTTAACTTATCAAACAACTCTAGCTTCATTGTCATATTGATAAATCACTTGCAGCATTGATACTTAATCCCATAATGTCTACCACCACACCAATACTCCCTGAAGGCTGCCAATATCTATCTTGTTTAGTAAGAATTTTTTTTTCTACATAGTGGGCCCCCAAGTTCTTCTTGGGTACGAACCTGACCAAGTCGACTCGCCCAATGTTGGACTAATTTTCAAGCATGATTCTACGACTGAACTATAGAGTAAGCTATCATCCTTTATAACTAAATTCTGAAGTACATGAAAGTAAGAGCTCTCTCTCTCTCTCTCTCTCTCTCTCTCTCTCTCTATATATATATATATATATATATAATTAATGGTGTTATATCCAGGCCTGTCAATTGAGCCCGTTAAAATGGCTATCTGGCCCGGCCCAAGCTCAAAAATAAAGGGCTTTTAAAAAAAATTTAAAACCTGGTGGTTTAAAAGCCCGGCCGAAATGAGACTGAAAATGGGCAGAATAGGCCTAGCCCTTCAAGGCCTGGCCTGACTTGTCCATAATTACGTTTCACTCGTACTCACTACTCACTCAATAAATAGGCACTCCTTTAAAAAAATATAAATCATTGTTCTTTGGGGCCTTAAAGTCCATTTCTAACATAATCCAATTGTTTTGTTTTCCAGGGCATTCATAAAGCCCTCACACTAACCACACAATGGATTGGCACTAACCCCAAGTCGGTGTTAATTTGATTGTTTATTCACAGCTGAATTGAAAGTTGAAACACCCCTTTTTTTTTTTTTTTTTTCTTTTTTCCATTATTCTTTGGGACCTCAAAATCCAAATCAATAATAATCCAATCGCTTTGATTTTGAAGGCATCCATAATCTATACAAAGAACTTTTTGCATTCGAGTAATCCGACAACAGTTCTAATGTGAACAAAACCCATGAATGAAAAGAACAACTAAGAAATCCAACATTTAAATTAAAAAAAGGACATCCCTTAAAAGAAATCATTTTCATATATCCTCAATTGATGAATGCCAATATTACTAGAAACCAATCCAAGGAGGAAATGAGATGCTACATGAGTTAAACATCAATAAAAGATGGGGTGCCATTTAAAAAAAAAAAAAAAAAAGGAGATAGGTTTAAAAAAATCCAAAAAAAAAAAAGAGAAAAAAAAAAAAAGAAATTATGGGGTTTACACGTTTGGAATCTGGGCTCTCTCTCTCTTGATGGAATGAAAATCTCCACGCCGGTTGCCTTTTTGGTGTGGTTTTAATTTCATTACATGCGGTTGGTTTTCAGATGTCTGACCTTTTTACCAATTCTTCATGAAAAGCAAAGAAAAAAAAAAGATTGTGCTAAGCCCTGGCCTGCACGGGATGGAACTTGATGTAGGCCCGCTCAATTTAGAGCCGGGATTAGACAAACCCCGATAAGCTCGCCTAATATTCGGGACGGTATTGGACAACCTAAGCCCAACCGTCTCGGCCCGTTGACAGGCCTAGTTACATCACATCAGTGGATCTGGTGCAGTACGGCATTAGTGGAACATGAGACTGACTAGATTGAATGCCTTGATTTAAAGCAAGAAACCAAATGATTCAAAAAGCAGTCTCAATCCGACAATTTATAATTGATCACAGCATGGTCATGGTGGGATTAGTAGGATTCCTCAATGGTGTCGGCTGAATATAATTGGGCTTTTCATTGGACAGCATAAAAATGTTGTTGATGTTAAAATCTTGAGGTTGATTTTGGCTTTTAGTAGTTAAAGCATCATGTAAAACAATAATTTCTCCGAATTCATGTTGGAGTTGTGAAAAAAGATTTACGCAAGCTGCCAAACTATCTTAATACAACCTTCTTCCTTTATTCAAGCTTGGGTTGGATAGTTTCGACATTTGCAGAGTTAGAGCATTATCCTCTAAACATGATACAAAATTTCTTAAGCGACATCAATTTACAACCACTAAACCTTTAACCAACAGGTGGTAGTTCAGTTGGCTAAGTACTCTGCGTCTCACGGCTATTCAGCATTGAGTGTCCCTCGGGCTCAGGGCCAAATACTTCTGAACTGAGCTAGGTGGGAGATACCCTTGATTATATAAAAATAAAATAAAATTCTACTTTAGCTGGTTATTATGAGACGTCACAAACTCTAGAGTGGGAGGGTGTCACTATTTAACAAGTAATATCCTAACATATGATATCTTCTCATTGTTAACTTTACACCCATGGTTTGGGTGAGAGAGACCTTGGTTTCTAGATTGTTGTATTTAGGTGGGTTTTGCAATAGATTTGGTTAAGTTATCAGCATTGAATTGCAGTGGAACTCACTTGGCCCATCCCCAATGAGATAATGCTTTATTCATGATATAATGATGATGATAATCTATTCTATAAAACATGATAAGAACACATGGCTGTTGGATTGAGTGTCTTTTACACTAGTGATCTTTTGCCCTTTTGAGATATCTTTTAGAACTGTAAGCCTGGGAGCATACAAAGCTCACAGTACTATAACCTCAACCTTTACCAAGAGTCTTCAAATAAAATGCCAAAGTTCCTTTTGATGTCATAAATCAAACTGTCAAACCTCTTGATTTTACTTGTGCTAGTATGATTTTAATTTTTCAATATAAACAGGCCTAGAGTTCTTAAAAAAATAAAGGAAGAAAAAAAAAACAAAAAAAAAAAAAGAGAGAGAGAGAGAAGGCCAGATGGAAATTGTGAAGAGAAACTCAGTCCTACTGATGTGATACCCTTGTCATTCACAAGTGACAATCAGGTCAAGGCTTGGGTCTAGTCAACTTCATAAATGATTTCAACCATTGATTTAGGGCTTTAAATCTTAACAACTCCTTTAGTTATGTCTTTCATGGGATTTAATCCAATGATAATTATGATTTCGACACATGTTTAATAACAATAATATATTAGTTAGCATCGATCATTTCGACACATAGTATAAGCACCTTAATTTCACAAAGCTGCCAAAGAATCGATGCCCGGGTCCTCAAGTTCCTTGATAATCAAGTTTGATTAACACTCCACCCACACAGTGGAGGAGCTTGGGTGCTCCTGTGGAATGCCTGTTGCCTTATTTTTGGTCAGACAATTAGTAGTAGAGGAGTGATATATTATTGTTCACTTGCTCTCCTTTCACCATCTCATAAACCTGTCTTTTCTTTACCGGAATTTGACTTTTGTCCCTCACGAACAAACACCTTTTGAATTTATTCCACTGGTAGGCAGCAACAAACACCAAACGACAGTATCCAACAGCAAATAAAGTTAACCCTCAGCCAGCTTCCACTGTAGAGAGCAATGGTAAGAAATATTGGGTCCATATGCCTACTTCCAAAACCACTGGAAATTTGGTGATGATCTTTGAGGCCCTGTGTTTGCTGTATATTTGAGAACTCCAATGGGGGGATAATATTAGTGATATCTAAATTTCTAAGGGCCTTCTCATGTGCAAGAATTCTAAGAATTTTTGTTCGGGAGAATTTGAAATTCACCAAATGTTAATCCCCCAAATAGATGGATATTCAAATGCTCAAGTATGAGCTTGCATTCAGAAAGAACAGAAGTATGAGGATTCAACAAACTAAAAGTGATTTTTCAGGTTAGTTAAATTTTAGAGTTCTAGCAACCGAACGCACACCAAACGCAACATTTGAAGTGCTTAGTGGACATAATTTGACACCGGCATTTGAAGTACTCAACACCCATAATTCTGGTTAGACTCCCATGTTTGCTTGCATAGAATATGTAGGAATTAAATACATGAATTCACGGTCAAATGAGCTTTAAAAAGAATTATTAAAAAGATGAGGGGTGAAAGACATATGATACCTAGTGTTGTTGATGGGACCTTGTCTTTCCTAATATTTAAATTACTAGGTTGACGCTTGCATATTCATTTTTCATCTTCTCATAATTCAATTTCCATTCAAAGGGACGTAATTTGTTGGTCATTTTCTTTAAAGTGTATTAAAAAAAAAAAGTAACTATATATAATATAAAATTGATGAGAATACTGTTCCAATTGATTTTTGTTTCTGTTAGCTTTGCTACTTTAGCTCCTCTGAGCTGTTGCTCGGTACAATAATATGATGCCTTTTGTGGGGTCTGCTATCCTAAAGATATGAGAAGGCTTAAAAGGTCAACATATAGATAAAAAAAAAAAACAGAGAGAGAGAGAGAGAGTCAAACTTTATTTTTAATTTTTTGGTGTCATATCTTGAACCATGACTTTTTTTTCTCTTTTTTTGCTAACCGCGGATATGGAGCACCTGACTAAATCCCCCGGGGTGGTGGCCTTCCCCTGTTTCTACTCACCGGGTACGTTAGGCTAGAATAGCCTGAGGTCCCAATGCAATGGCAGACTTCGATGCTGAGACCTCCGGATGGTTATGGAGTGACCCAACCAACAGTGCTACCAAGCGTTGGTCTCGAATTCCATGACTTACGATGCTGAGACCTCCGGATGGTTATGGAGTGACCCAACCAATAGTGCTACCAAGCGTTGGTCTCGAATTAACCATGACTTAATGTTGTAAACCAACAGTTTAAACAGAGAGATTCAAACTTTAGATCAGATGACAGACTATATGATCAAATGTCATGGCTTTTGTTATATGTTACTTTAATCTTAAAAGTTGTTGTATTTGGTAGGATCAATAGACTCATAAACTCAGCCACATATATTACTTACAAAAATCACCATTAGATCTTCTGGCGGCTGAAGTTGCAGTTGAAACTGAATCCATGCAAATGACATAGCTATTATAATTGTTGGTCTTATTATAATATATGATGACATAGAAAATTTGGGGCTATGCTCCTAACAATCACATGGCATGCAGTTATATTTGACCATTTGGTGTTGTTAACTGGAGTTTGATGGGTTAGTAATGGGCCATTGTTG
The DNA here is from genome assembly GCA_003546025.1 of Camphora micrantha. NCBI lineage: Eukaryota > Viridiplantae > Streptophyta > Magnoliopsida > Laurales > Lauraceae > Camphora > Camphora micrantha. The sequence continues at coordinate 4,011,571 of QPKB01000010.1, read as the reverse complement.
TGTACAACTAATCCTAATAAACTCATATTCAAAGGGTTTGGTACACCAGATCAACCGGCCTCTTCATAGCTTCATCCCACTTCAATACCTGCCCTACCCTAAAAGGAAGAAAACTAAGGACAAGGAGTCTAGTAGGCATAGATTATATGAGAAAAACAAAGGAAAAGATAAGAGTCTCACAGGCATCAATATGGACCAGATGAAATGAATTTGCTGCATGGTCTGCGTGAGAAAACTCTCCAAAAGCAATACTTCCTTTTGAACCCCTTTTATTCCAATAGAACAAGGCCATCCTAGCATTGGCTGAAAAGGAATTCCAAGTTGAATTTGGGTGTCTAGGAATTTACATGTATGTTTGGGTGCCTTTGTGTGGTGTGAGGATTTTATGGTAGAAGAATTACTTTGATTTGTCCTACAACTTGTTTTTCTATTGTTTGGTGCGATATATTTTCGATGCAGACAAAAGAAAAGAAAAATAAGCTGGCTTTTTTCGATATATATATATATATATATATAAATATAAAGGATCTCAATCTTGTGGGAGTGGTAAGAATGTGAGATTCATCTCTCATGTGAAAAGAAATTCGCAGAATGAAAGGAAGACAGAAAGGAAGGAGAGAAAATCCAATTTTTTCACTGCTGGTCTTCATGTACCTTGGGATTTTATGTAAAGAGATAAATTAGAATTATTCAAATTTAATCATTAATGGAGAAAATGAATTTTGGTAGCTATTAGATAAAACTCACTTTTCAGTTTCCTTCTAAATGCTAAACATGAAAAAAAAAAAAAAAAATGAACACTTTTTCTTCATGAATTTCATTCAAGCTAATTCAGCCATTTTTACTCTTTACTCAAAGTAACAAATTACACTTTATTTTTAGAAAAGTAATTCATTAAAAAGATAAACAAACAAACAACCAAAGAGAGAGAAAGAAAAAAAAAGGGGATATTAAACCTCAGCCAAAAGGGCGGCAGAGGCCCAATCCCAACCTAACTCATGTCTACCGGAGTAACAAAACTTGGCAAGTCTATGAGCTTGTCCATTTAGGGCCCCGCAAAAAAACTCAAAGTCTACAAAACTAAAAAGAGAAACTAATGTGTTACAAAGAAATTAATTGTTAGTATGACATTTTTTGTCAATATCTTGAGAAAAAAAACCTTTGAAAGTATGCCAAGAGTGTAGGAGAGCTAATGTTTACTAATAACATATTTGTAAAAAATGCTATAAATGGTCATTTGGATTGGGAAAAGATGATAAAAGGAGAGAAAATCCAAGATTTTCTCTGTTTGTTTTCATGTGTTGGGATTTTAATAAAAGAGAGAGACTAAAATTGTGCTCAACTTCCATTACTAGTTGAGAAAGCACATTTTAGTAGCTTTTTATTTTTATTCTTTATAACGAAGGGTGTCCCTGCCCTTTGGGCCAAAGTAACCCCTACAAGCCTAAGGGAGCAGGATAATTAAATCCCCTGTAGCCCTAGTGAGGTAGTGAAATTTCGAACCCTCAACCTCCGAATGCAAACCGTTACATTTTAGTAGCTGGTAGGTAGATATCAATTTCTAGGGGTGTACATAGACCGGATTGGTGCAGATTGGGCCAAATCCGTCACCAATCCACTATCTACGGATTGACGGATTTGGAATCCATCACCAATCCATGGCCGTTAAAATCCGATTCGTGGATGACCAAATCGGATCGGATTAATCCGTTTAATCTAATGTTAAAAGAAAAATATCAAACATGTTGTAAAAAAATTACATTTTGACCCCTTAAATTTTTTTTTCTTATTTTAAATTTAGACATCTTAATTTATATTTAGACCCCTTATATTTTTATTATTTATATTTAATGTCAACGGATCGGATCTGATTGAATCCGCAGATTGAGGGTGAAATCTGTCACCGATCCGTTGCTAACGGATTACAAAATTTTCAATCCGTCACCAATCAATTTACCTTCAGATTGAATAAAATCCGCAAATCGAAACGAATCGGATCAGATTTACGGATCGACGGATTTTTTGTACACCCCTATCATTTTCCACTTCTCCTTTAAATGGAAACATGATTACATGAAAATCGAAATTTCTTTTCCTACTTTTATACATTTCTTCCAGGCTTATTTAATTACTTACACTCTTTACTCAATGGAACAAAATCCTAGTCTCATTCCACATTTCTTTTCATGAGTAATGAGTTAAAGCAAACTCTCTATTGATTCAGTGACTATCCATTTCATAGCCTTATATCATATAACTAGCATTATTAGATGGAGCTAAAATTCGATAAATGCTCTGATAACTCGGTTTTTCTGACTCCATAAAAGTTTTATATTGATTAAAAAAAGTGGCTCCCTTTAATGTTTGAGCATAGGGCTTCTCCTTGAAACATATAAACAGGGGTGCAACTCAGGCAGCAGGTTGGGTAAAAAAAAAAATTTACTTAAACCTTTCCCAAAAAATTAAAATCATTCACAACCCCCCCCCCCCCCCCCCCCCCCACACACACACACACACACACACAAGAAAACAAAAAAAAAAAAGAAGCAGTCAGGCAGATTGGGTCAAGTATTGGTTATTCGAGCGCGGCCCAAATTGTGTGAAAGTAAACCTAAATCCAAACCTAACCCAAATTAAACCCTAGCATGTACATGCCCATCCAATATATAATTTCTCTACCCAAGTGCAATTTGGGTTTTCTCTTACCAGGAAACTTAATTTGAGTTTGGCAAAGAACCCTGAAACTCAAGCTTGGATTTTCCATATCGACAACAAAGTAGATGGGTTTTTTCTTTTTCTTGTTTCCATTCATTCAACCATCCCATACACTCAACCATGAATCCATGCATAACCTGCACTAAAAGAAATTAAGCATTAAAGCATTTACACTCATTCATTCCATTGCATAACATTACACTCATTCATTGATTTCATTCACCCACAACTTGCACAAAGAAATATTCTATTAAATTCACCTCCACTCATTCATTCAATTTCATTACACTCGTTCACATTCCATTCTAAATCACTATACCAATAAGCTTCATAGTTATTTTTTTTAAGATAAAAACTAGAAAGAAGACAAATGAAGAATGGTGAGAAATGAGCATGCAAGTACAAAAAATATAACTCACAAGATTAAGAGGGAGCCCTTCGGGACTTATCCTAATCAGCCGCGAAAGCTGATTGCTATGAGGATCTGAAAGGGAAGAGAAGATTGTCAAAGGACCCCGGCTGTGGGCAGCACAGGGCTCTCTGATGCCTCAGTTAGTGCTTAGGACTGATCTTAGATTTTTTAAGAAGAGAGGCAGAGTTCATGCATGTGTAAGATTGTGCTTGCGTACCTTTGTGGGAACAGTTTCCTCTCTATATATATGAGATTCTTTAGGCATGGGGCGATGGGCTTGATGATCTGACTGCTAAAGTCTCATCAGCCCACAAAGCAATTAATGGGGGTCCATCACAGCCCATATTGCATTAAATGGTGGTCCGATCAGCCCGCAGTCCATTAAATGCGAGTGATACCGGGCTTGTCCCGTTGGCGGTGAAGGTCCCATCGGACCTTTTCTTGGGCCCCGCCCTGATATAACCATAGCCACTGGATGCGGCTCTGTCAGAGAGTTGTGGAGATTGGGTGGCTGGGGTGAAGTATCTATCCCTATGGAGTGTATTCCTATCCCGTCACGTGTCGGAAGAGGGGAGACGGCTGTCAGGGCTTGTCTCATCTGGCACCTCGGCGTACGGTTGTAGCCGAGGTGCGCGGTTACCGGTTGCACAACCGAGATCATGGCATCCTCAAGCCTGGTCGACCGCAATGACGCTACCCACCTTAGCTAGTGTACCAGTGGTTGAGCCGGAATACACTCGACCGAGATTACTGCTAGGTTTAGCATGATCTTGATGTTTTGAGAAACAGCCCACACAATTGCCCCCTAGCTTTTGACTCTTCAAAGTCCCGGAATCTTTGGGGTCGGAAGCTATAATGACGAGAATTAGATTGGGACCTTCGCATTAATGGTGGACGCTAACGCTTAGCCTTTGCATGTCTTCTCTTCGTCTGCCCAAGGCAATAAGTGCTATGTTTCAATCATCACGAAAAGTTAGCTGGCCATGACACGCGTCACCATTTGGTTCACTCCGCTGTAGGACAGAAGATGCATGCAGCCTTTCCACGCGACGTTTTTGAATTTCTAAAACGGCGCTTTAATGACGGCGCCCTTTCCTCTTATAAATAGCATCGTCGTCTTCCCTCTGCCGATCTTTGCATTCCTGTACTGGAAAGAAACTCTCAGAGACTCCTAGAGCCCCGAAAGCAGAAGCTCTGAAACCGGACGACGCGCACTAGAGAAGTTCTGAGTGACTAGTAAGTTTGCTCTATTTAAATTGTTTCCGTTTCCTTCCGGGGTTCTTTTCTTTAGGGGGTTTCTCTTTTTTAGGGTGTTTCTCTTGTGCCTTCTTCTACCGCCTTTTTCTTTAGAAATGGGGGTCTATAGTCACTGGTTAGAGAACCCCGTAGCCATAGAAGGGCTAAAAAGGGCCTATGACATCCCTGACGATGTCTTAGTTAGGAGGGCGGACCCTGTGGACCATGCGCTCCGCTCATATTCAGACGGCTGGATGCCCTTTCTACTGATAACCGTCGTGGAGGGAGGAGTGAGGTTCCCACTAGACCCTTTACTTAGGGCCTGTCTTAGTGCTTGGTCCATCGCCCCGTGTCAGCTATTGCCCAACGACTACAAAGTCATTATGGGCACGGCCGCGCTGAACAAAAGGCTAGGTATCGACGTTGGCGTCCACGACATAGAGGACGTCTACGATATCTGCAAATCCAAGGAGGAAAGCTACTACCTCCGAGTCAAGCCTCGCCGTACGAGCTTCGTCACGGCGCTTGAAGACTCAAGCAAGTATGCCGGAGATGACCTTTCGTGCGTCTCGGGGAATTGGAAATTCGGCACCGAGGCGGACAGAGTGCATCGAGTCCCACGTCGCCTTGGGGTCGTTCCAAGTAATTTTTCCTGCCTTATCCTGTGTTTTGTTTCGATTTTCAATTTGCCGGACTGATGTTCTTGCGGTTCACTGTGCAACTGCCCGGGAAAGAAAATAGTTAGCCAAGAGAAAAGGCTGGAAGAGGAATGAGGACCGGCACCGAAAAGTAACAAGGTGCATAGAATTCTCGAATAGATCAGCCTGGGCGTTGCTAGGCTACAAGCCGAGGTACCGCGGCTACTACAAAAGAGCCGAACCGCCTCAGCAGCCGCCTCGAGAAGAGGGGGGTCCTTCCCGGGCTGCAATCGACGCTATCGGTCGAGCCGCCTCGGGTGCTGAGGCCTCTTCTCCCAAGCCGCGATCTTCTCCCGAGCAGCAATCAAGCGGCACTCCTCTGAGAAGGAGAGCCCGTCGTTCCTCGCCGAACCTGGACGAAATGTCACGTGTCCCGGCATTCGTGGACTTAGAGGAGCTGGCACTCGGGGACGAGGGTAGATCTTATCCGCCGACAGTTTTGGACACTGCCGGACGCTCTGCCCCCAGTCTTGTCGTGACCTCCGCAGCCGTGGAAAAGGAAGTGCCGGCTCCGCATTTGAGTCCGGAGGTTCGACAGTCTCACGAGGTCGAGCGCAGTGGGGGTCGCCCGGGGAAGAGGCCTCAGCGCCCGAGGCGGCTCGACCGATAGCGTTAGATACCGAAAAAGAAGAATGGTGAAGAAAGAGGAGCATGGAAAATAGGGTTTGTGCATTGGGTAAATACCTGTATATGACATGAGACCAGCAACTTGCCTCAATGGTAACAGATGTTATTAGTTCTCACCTGGCTACTCAAGATTGCACCCGGGCATGCCATCTTTTTTCATCCGAGGGCTCCATCACCTCACCCGAGGCCTACTACCCTCACCGAATCACCCAAGGATGAGTTCCTAGCCCCCAATAGCTAGGTTAAAAAAAAAAAAAAAAAAAAAAAAAAAACACTTGTCTATGCCATAAATATAATTTCATAGCCTCCTTGACTATAGGAATCACTCTTAGAATAATTTTGAAGTATTTTATTATTAACTCGTGCATTATGTATTTAATACGTGTTTACTGGTAAAAGTCCTATAGGAGAATTTGACCTAGAACTCTTCTTTAAATCCTTTTGATATCCTCTATCCATTAATACAACACTTAAAAAAGATGTAAACTACTTAAAATTGGGGCAGGATGGGGTAGCCAAAACCTGCGCTTCATCGGAATTCCATTTGAGTCAAAATCTCTAAAACCATACCCACCACAACTCGAAAAAAGCTTCTAGCATCAAACCTCCATTAATAGAAGCCATTTAGAGTGGGTCTCCTTAACTTGATACATTGCCCTCAAAATCTAGGTTGATTTGGCATCTCTCCCTTGTGCTTTTTTTCACCTATGGTGCTTCCGCAATTGATGAGTGAGGCAGTTTTGATCCATGCCACAAAGGCGAATCTCCCTAAATTAAAGGCGTGGACTAAACTTACGAGAAAACTGATCATCATACATTCAATTGCCATGAGTTGGAGGACTTGTTTGTACATCTATACCATCTATCCTCATGACCATCTAGAGAAAGTTGTAATGACATTGGTTTGATACACGAGCCATCAACGAAATTAGTTAAAATATGTGGGACTTTTAAATCTATAGCTACCATCATTAAACAGAAAACATACTTTTACTGTAGAGATGTCAAATGCCCCGGCCCGCTGTGCCACGGGCACGTGCCGTGGTCGCACCATGCCTATTTCATGCTGGGCCGTTCCGTGCCCACCGTGCCTCCTATTTCGACCAGGCCACTTACGTCTCTTTATTCTCGTTTCGGTCTTACACTTAAAACTAAAAATTAAAACATACACACTGAAAAGAGAATGACACACACATTTAAGTGGTTCGGTCAAACTCGACCTACCCCACTGAGAAGAGAACCATTTGGATCTTTCCTACTTGAAGGCTTTTCAATAGGATTACTTTCAAAACCTTTACAATCTTTTTAGAGAATAACAATATAAAAATAAAATAAAATAATTTTATATTTACAAACTACAATGAAGATAAAGTAAAGAATTAGACTTATAGTCCGCTAATGTATTCGGCTGGATCATAATCTTCAATTTCTTTCAACTATTGCTTTCTCTTGTCAGTCAAATACCAGTTCCGTAGGCAAATTCAGCACTCCATTGTTTCTTAAGATAGATTTGTTCTTCTGTCATTCACCACACGTCCACCTACACTGAAAGCCTATTCTGATACCATAGAAGACTTTGGAAAATAGTTAGTAGATCACAAGCCATGGCGGCTAGCACCGTAAACATATTTTCGTGTTGTTTCCACCATGCTAAAATGTCAAAACTAGATGTATCTTGCTTCTGTAATAAAACAGATCCCACCCAACTCCACCTGATTGCTGGACTTGTTGAGGGGCCATAGTAACCCTTGTTGTACCCCCATTTGGTCACAATAAAATTGAAAGAGTAGTTGTAACTATGTCCTTATATTTGAAAAGGTATCTAAATCTTGGTAGTCCATATTATTATTTTTTTCTTCAATAAAAAAGTTGTACACCAGTTAATTTTAACCTAAAATCTAATGCAGCAGCTAAACAAAATGTCATCGGAGCATCTTTTCAATATTTTTTTTTTTTTTTTTTTCATTTTCTTAACAACGTCTTTAAATAAAAAATGATCTCTAAATCTTTTAAATTGTAAACTAATTTCAAAAAGAGAATTTAAAACTCCATTAGATGTGGGATAATACACCCTGGAGAAAAATAATGTTCCAGTACTTATGTGGGCACACAACTCCCAATGTTCTTCAGTCATCAACAAATCTTGCGTAGTAAAAGCACAATATTCATTCAAAACTGTTTTTCCATCAATTACCTTATTTAACAAATCATACATAGAACTCCATCTATGTTCACCATCTTTGGATTTTTTTTATAGCTGATATATTATGCATTGCACATATTTCAGAATATAACTGTTTTTTTTTTTTTTTTTTTTTTTTTTTGCAGAGCCGAAAATATATTTATCAATTTTTCTAATTTTTTGTTTGTTGCACTGGAAATATGTTCTAAACTAACTTCTGCAATGAGATTTAAGATGTGACATATACATCTATTTTGGAATATAGAACCCTCTATCAAAGATGCAAGTGGCATCTTCAATTTCATCAATTCAATAGCCACTATATTATTTGTTGCATTATCTAAAGTTACAACTATAACTTTATCCTTAATATTATATTCATCTAGTTTTTCCAAAATAGATGAACTTATTCTATTGCCACAGTGTGGCCATTCAAGTTTGGCAAAACTAATTATGCGTTTATTAATAAGTCATTTTGTATCTATATTGTGGGCAGTAATACTAAGATAACTATCATTTCCTCTAGATGATCATATACATGTAGTTATAGCTATTCTAACATGAATGTCTTCACAGTAATTTATAATATTTTCCTTCTCACTTTGCCAAAGCATAATAGCATCATTTCTAGCAGTATTTCTAGAAATCTTTCTAAATTGTGGTTGAAGATTATTTTGAGCATATTCTTTAAAAAAATCATTTTAAGAAAAGAAAAATGGTAATTCAGCTAAGACAATCATTTTAACAAGTGATTGTCTAGCAATAACAATATTATAAGAAAAAAGCCACAAACTACTACCACCAATAGTAGAAATTTAGGTGTGTGTCCCTGACCCTCCTTCTTGAGTCTCGCAATATGTTTGGATTCACATTTTTTCTTATGTATTATCAAATGGCCGGTACCCCCAGCCGATTCGGCAACATTAATCTTACCACAATATTTACATTTAGCCTAAGGGACCTCCTTCCTATCTTTAATAACCGTAATAATTTCATAAGCTTGCCAAACAACAAAAGTTTTAGTTCTCTTAGATGTTCTACGAGAACTAATGGGTGGTACTGGGACTTCACCTACTTCTTCCTCTTCCAATCGGATTAAATCATCTTTTTCCCCTAAATTAACAGAAGAAGATTGTGTGGAAATTCTTCTAGAAGATTGTCCAGCCATATTTCCAAAATAAAATTTGAAAGCAAAAGTTATATAATAATAGTAATAGCCTTCTTTTTGTGATAATTAATATAAGAAAGGGGAGACGATGGAAGTTAATATATTATATTATAGACTTATAAATATGGGATCTCAGATTTAAATGATATAAATACCTTCAAATTTTTTAAGGCCCATTTAATCTTGTCTCTTGATGACTTGATCTTTAGCCCTCCAAAAACTTCTTAGAGAGAGTGAGAGAGTTGAATGCTTTGACAAAATTAGAGAGTGAGAGAGTTGTATAATTTTGGTAAGAAATAAGAATGGGAGAGTGAGACTATTTATAGACTTTATAAAATTCAATAAGACATAAAATACCCCTTATATGACCGTTTTATGGTTGTTGGGGGGTAAAATGGTATTTTTTTTCTTCAAAAAACTAACCGTTTTTTACCGTTGGATGGGCCTAATAGGCCGTGCCATATCGGCCCATGAAACACGGGGGACACGGGCCGGGCCATGCCATGTCGAGCCACTCATGAGCCATGCCCAACCGGGCTGCCTATGCTAGGCACATTGGCCAGGCACGGCCCATGTCGTGGGCCATGCCTTACTGGCTATGTCGTTGATCAGGCTGGGCTACGGGCCGTTGACTCTTATGCTGGGTCATGCCGGGCCACATTTGACATCTCTGCTTTTACTTAATATTTTGGTATACGTAAAAATACATTATTATAATGAGAAAATAAAATTTTCATTAAAAAAATAATGTGATATTTTCACGATATTTAAATAATTTTTCTATTTATAGATTCATATAATTTGAGCACACGCATAGTATACTTTCAATGAAAAATGTCAAATACTACTCCTATACTTACGAAATATGGTTCAAAATTTTGTTACATACACAATATACTACTCTTAACCACATCTTATCCACCATATTGTCGTTTAGCGCATATTACAGAAGTGTTTGTGGGCATATATAGGCTTTAAAAGTCGTAGTATGTTAAATAGAATTACCGTAGGTACTTTAAATATTATGTTAATAGTATGTGAATTTCTAGAAAGCTAATAAGGACATAATATTTTGAGGAATAAAAAATTACTTGAAAACAATCTGACATTGTCATTATATTTTAATAAATTCTCTATTTTTTATATCACAATTCAAGTATTATTCATGTGTAGTATAGTCTCATTAAGGGTGCAATTGTGTAACACCATTTCCATGGAAAAGTTACCCAAAGGATTGCTTTTTCATGCTCATTACTTTTTCGTAGTATGGAGAATTACCTTTCCACAAGAAAAATGACAAAGAAGACTAGTCTTTCATGATGTTGCAGAAAATTATTTCTTAAAGATTTTGTTTGTTTTTTTTTGGGGGGCGGGGAGGCGGCGGGAACTCAATTTTTGGAAGAGGGAAGCAGAAGTCCTTCAAACCAGTGTTATGCAGATGTTACACCAACGTGCCCTAAAACAAGTTACAATACTACTCAAATGCATGTGAAACATGTTTTGTTATTCATATGTTACCTGAGCTGACTAACTATGCTTAATGTCCAAACCTTATTCACTTTACTCGGACTTAGTGCGAGCTTAATTGGTATTGTATAGCATAAAATTGCTATAAGTACTTTCTGTTTGGTTATAGGTATTTCTAATAAGGAATTAGGCTTGTTAGAAATTTCTGACATGATATGACATCTTGTACCCGGGCATTTGAAATACTTTGTTTGATGCAAGAATTCAAAATTGCAAACCACATGAAAAGGCACTTTTAACCTCATGAATTCTCAAAATTCCATCATTCCAAATACTAAAAGGGGGTTGAGCATTTGAACTTCTACTTTAGGGGCAACATTTGGGATTATCAAAATTCTCCCAAATAAAAATTATCACAATTCTTCCAAACAAACAGGCCCTAAAACTATTGTGGCAATTGGTGGAGATTTGTTGAGGAACCCCGAGCCACACTACAACAAAGAAAAGGACAATGCTGGGCATTTTATTGGTGCACAGAATGACATATCCTACGATATCATGGGATACAGGCAAACTTGGCTGAGAAATATAAATTTGGAGTGAGGCCCTCTAGTGTGAAATTTGAAATTTGTTCCTTTCTTTGTTAAACGATGGTTTAAGGGGGTAATTTCCCAAGAAAATTACTTTAAAAATTATACATCGTGTGAACCAATTTACCATTTTTTATCCAAACAATATCTACCTTTTGGGTTTAGCACAAAATATAAAAGCATGTATTGGCACCCATAGGCTTAAAAGTTGTGATCCGTAGGACAAAATAAATGGTGCAACTTTAAACAAATTAGGGTTATAGCATGGTTAAAAAAAATTAAAAAAAATAAAAAAAAAACTCCTAAAAAGTTAATAAGGGAATAATATTATGAGAAATTACAAAATCCTTGAAACTACAAAACTCACCAAAAAAATAATGTGAGATTTTCATGATATTTTATTCATGTATAGTATACATTCATTAGGCCCAAAATAATTGGACATCCATTTACATCCTTAGTCAGGTTTAGGAATTTGAGCTGAAATAGAGTTGCAAATAGGCCAAATTCAGGAAGGAACTATGTTGTATTCAAGTTAGATACTTTCATTGAAATAAATGTCAAATATTACTCATATACACACAAACTATGTTTCATCAAAATTCATACGTTATGTGAACTGGCTAACTATTTTTAATTAATCCTTAATCACTCTATTATCGCTTTAACATAGATACAGGAGTGTGTGTTGGCACATACAGGCTTCAAAATCATTAGTATGTTGGACAAAACTATTGTTGATATTTCAAACATGTTATGTTAATAGCACATGAAAAAGTTATTAATGACTAATTATCAAGAGAACTTAAGATTTACACCTATAATATTTTCTCATCATTCCACAAAAATCTCTATCTCTTGTCACATTTGGCAACAAAATTTCTAGGAAAAAGATTTTCAGTTTCCCTAAAGTTGTGATAAATCAATATTTGGCAATTATAAATTCCTGAGGATTTGAAGATATGAAAATCTTCATTTATTAGAATTTTCAGATCCGACCACCCCGCATAAGATTTGAAAATCCTCACTTATAGATTTACATATTGAATCTTATTTTTCTCAGCTATATGCATCGATACAAACTAATATCAATGTGAAATCATCAATTCTACAAATCTCCAATGAGGAGTCGCTGTTCCAACCGTAGTGAAGAATCATCAAATCTATGGGTTCCTTACTTGTTACCAAACAGGCCCTTATTATATTCATATAATTTGAATACGTGTGTGTGTGTGTGTGTGTGTGTATAGCATATGCATGCAAAACATATTTCAAAATTTGGTACGTTACAAAATAATCTAACCATTTCTAGCACATCTTTATCTATCATATATTGTTGCTTAATACATAATTTAGGTGTGTGTTTAGGAATCGGAGCTTAAATGGGGTTGCAAAAAGGTCATGCTCGGAATGAAACCATGTTGTATCCAGATTTGATACTAATAGATTTGGATTCCTAAGAGGTTACATGGCATAATATTGTGAGGAATCAAAATTTTTAGTAAAAATTATAGTGAAAATCTTACGATATTTGGTAAATTCTTTATTTTTAGATCCATGCATGAGTAAATTACATGTATAGTATACTTTCTTGAAAAAAAGGGTCAAGCATTACCATATACACACGAAGCATGCTTCGAAATTCATATTTTATATGAACTAATTAATTACTAACTACATTTAATTCATCTACATCTATTCTACTATCGCTTAGCGTACATACAGAAAGTGCTTGCTGGCACATACAGGCTTGAAAATCGTTTTTATCTAATTAATTGTCGTTTAGCGTAGAATACAGAAGTGTGTACTGGCATAAGTCGGCTTCAAAATCATAATTTACAAGATAGAGTTACCACCAGTATTTTAAATATTACGGTAATTACAAGTGAAACTCTTATATAGTTAATAAGTGACATAGTAACATGACAACGTACAGTGTTTGTTTTTTTTTTTTTTTTTTTTTTTTCTGACGAGGGTGTCCGGCCTCTTTAAGAACCACATATTCCTCTGAACATGGGAATTCCCTATCTCCCTCACGCAAAGAGTAACTTAGGCTTTTGCCTGAACAAGTAAGTGACCCTAGAGAGAGAGAGAGAGAGAGTCGCTAACTACATTTAATCAATCTATATCTACTCTAGTATCGCTTAGCATATATATAGAAAGTGCATGCTGCCACATACAGACTTTAAAATCGAAAATTTGAGACGAAATTATCGATATTTCAAAAATATTATTATTCTAATACTTAGAACTCTTAAGAATTCAATGAAAATATAATATCATTAGAAATTAATTGAAACTTTCATTAAATATTATTTTCTCAATATTAGGCAAAAATCCCCACCGTTTATATACATAATACTTGTATAGCATACACATGTGAAACATAAAATTTATACATTACACTAATGGTTTAACCATTTCTAGCTCATCTTTATCCGCTTAACTATTGCTTAGCGCAGAGTGCAAATTAAAGTGTGTGCTGGCATACGCGGGCTTGAAAATCATAATTTATGAGATTGAGTTACCACCAATATTATAAATATTATGGTAATTACAAGTGAGGTCCTTGCACACTTAATAAGTGACATAGTAACATGAAAAAGTAAAAAAAAAAAAAAAGTATATATTTGTTAATTCAACTTCTTTAAGAACCGACTATTCTTTCGAGTACGTAAAGTTCCTAACTCCCCACCCAATCGGTAAATTAGGCTTTTACGTAGGCAAGTGGCCCCGGAGAGAGAATATGAGTTCGAATGTGGCACATGACAAAGTAAATTTTTCAAAAAAATAAAAATAAATGGTAACATTTACATAATATTTTTTTCTTAAATAGAACAACCTCTATTTTGCCAAAGTGGTAACTACAAAATAATATACTCCTCAAGAGTACCATACTTGAACGAGCAAAACCCGCGAAAACCAAAAGCTTTATTTTTCCGTTAACCCGACGCGTACTTAAAAAACCGCAGATGTTTCCCCACCAATTATTCCCCCGTACGGTACCCCTCCATCTCTCTCCCGCCTCTATAGTCTCTAGTCTCTCTGCTTTATCACCATCCCGTTACAGTATAAATATCACAGTAACAGACAGACAGACAGAGAGAGAGAGAGAGAGAGAGCTCTAACTGTTTCAGAGCAGTGCAGAGAGAGAGAGAAGAAACCCTAGCTCTTGTTTTTTGGAGCTCTCTAATGGCGATTTTGCAAATGCAGCTTCGCCTTTTCGTGTAAAAGCGACCTGTTTGTGTGCGAAATCTGACTTTTTCTTTTTTTTTCCTCTGTACGCTTTCGTTATATGATTGTTTGTATTGAATGTTGTTCGGATCCGTTGCTGTTTTTCGCAAGCAAAACGGCGTCAGAGAAATCATCGCAGGCGTTTCTGCAAGCAACGGTTCTTTTTCCTTTTTTTATTAATGAAATGACGAGGTTCAGTTCGTCTTCCGGATAGAAAAGGAAATCGGAACGAGAAACAGTTAAGTAGTAGAAGAAGAAGAAGAAGTACAAAACAGTCGGCGATTTGGTGTGTTCTTTTTAGTTTTGTTCAAATCCGCATCGAAATCTGTGCAGGCTTGTGTGTTTTTGTTTCGCTTATGGTTCTGATGCTTCTCATAGCAGAAAGAATCAAAAAATTATTCTCATTTGTTCGTTTAGAAGAAGTAAGAGCAAAAGCGATGTAGTTTTTTTTTGTTTTTGTTTTTTTTTTTTTAAGTCTGCATCGAAATCTGTGTGTTTTTTGTGTTTTCTGCTTCTCTTATTGTTCTGACTGAAAAGAAAAATATTCGCATTCTCCTGCACTTTCTGCTGGATTGTTTGTTGTAGTAGAAGAAGAAGATTCTTCTCTTTTTTTAATTCCAAATCGGCATCGAAATCTGTGTTATTGTGTTTTCTGCTTCTGTTATGGCTCTGACAATGGAAACAATGAAAAAATAATCTCGTTTTGATCCGTTTTCTGTTTTCGATTGGATTTGTCTGTTTCTCTTATGGTTCTAACAAACAGAAGAAGAAAAATTGGAAAAGATTATCACATTTTGCTCTGTTTTCTGTTGATTTGGAGTTTCAGAAGCATCGGTAGTGATTCGGGTTCTGTACGGTAACAGCAGCTTCTTCTTTGATATTTTCAGGAAATCCGTCTGTTTTCAGCAAGAATTCGAAGAGGAAACAAGATCGAATTCCGAGTTCTGAGAGATTTCAACGTAAGAAAGATCTTCTGTTGACTGCGAGCTCAGCATTTCAAGAGATTCTCCTGAAATCGCTGGGATTTTCACGAGAAAGGCCTCGAAATCGATGATTTTTGCAGTCTCGAGGCGAAGAGAGGCTCGAATTTGAATATCTCTATCGAAACCTTTCGTTTTCTCTGACGATTCTTTTGCTTGGATCTTGTACTGAAAATGGAAGCTCCGTTGGTTTTCTTTGCGATTCTCCTGATTGGATCGGCTCTCTCGCGATCGATTTCAGCTGATCTGATGGAAGATAAACGAGCACTGCTTGATTTCGTCCGAAATCTCAGCCGTGGACGTGATCTCGATCTCGGTTGGAAGGAGAACTTGTCTGTCTGCAAGAACTGGAGCGGAGTGACTTGCAGCCCCGACCTCTCTCGAGTCGTAGCCGTCCAAGTGTCCGGTTACAGATTGGACGGCCAGATGACTCCGAATACTCTCAGCCGTTTATCAGCCCTTCGATTGCTATATCTCAGATCCAACGGCCTCACTGGCCCTTTGCCGTTGGATTTCTCTGTTTGGAAGAATCTCACTGTTCTTGATCTCTCATTCAATTCCTTCAATGGAAGCATTCCTACTTCAATCTCCAATCTCACTCAGCTTACTGTTTTGAATCTAGCAAACAACTCTCTTTCTGGCGAAATCCCTGATTTTGAGCTCCCCAAACTGAGAAATTTGAGCCTAGCCAATAACCTTCTTAGTGGAAATGTTCCAACATCTCTCAAGAGATTCCCCAATTCTTCTTTTGCTGGTAACAATCTGTCTCTGTTGGTTTCTCCACATTTGACCTCGTTTTCGCCTGGCTATGCTCCTGTTTCAAACCCAAGGAAGCGAAGAAAGATCCGGGAATCGGTTGTTTTGGGGATTATAGCTGGCTTTTGTGCTGCAGCAGTTGCAGCATTTGGGGTTTTTCTTGTAGTTCATTGCTTGAGGAGGAAAGATCAAAATGGGGCTTCGGGGAAGTTCTCTAAGGGGGAGAGATCACCAGAGAAAGCAACAATGGGGAGCCAAGATGAGAATAACGGGCTTGTGTTCTTTGAGGGGTGTAGTTATGCATTTGATTTGGAGGATTTGTTGAGGGCTTCTGCTGAGGTGCTTGGGAAGGGAACATTCGGGACTGCGTATAAGGCGGTTTTGGAGGATGCGACCATGGTGGTGGTGAAGAGATTGAAGGAGGTGAGTGTTGGAAAGAAGGATTTTGAGCAGCAGATGGAAGTGGTGGGGAGGATTCGGCATGAAAATCTGGTTGGGTTGAGGGCCTATTACTACTCCAAGGATGAGAAGCTCATGGTCTATGATTACTACTGCCAGGGGAGCGTCTCTTCTATGTTACATGGTATGCTTTTTGCTGCTTTACTTGTCATCTGAATGTGTTTGTGCAACTCTAGGAATCATAATTTTGCTACCATTTCAAATTGGCACATAATTTCTCAAAGATGTTTAGGCAGCAAATACGTTGTTGCTATGACATATTTTAATATTGTTCTATTGGAGTTTGTCAAAATGCTAAGACAGAAGTATCAAAAGATCTAGGGTAAAGTTGGCTGTACAATGCAATTTCTTGAATATTCAGAACCCAAAATATTATGGTTGAATTATTAACTAACTTCATATTATTTGACAAATTCTGCCTAGCTGATGATTCTGATATTGGAATCTTCACCTAAATGAGCAAACTAGTCAGTGTTTGGTTATAAAGTTTTTAGACAATTTCATCCATTTTACAGGGATGTTGAGCCAATCAAATTGTGATAAATCATTAGAAGGCTATCCACTTTCTGAAGTCATTATAGACCAATCTGAGTTCTTTATGATATCTTCCTTTCCTTCTCCATTGGCTGATATTATTTTTTATTATTAAAAAAAGTTGGATGTTGCTAATTGTTTTGTTATTAATAATTTTTTTTTTTTTTTAGATAATTTTTAGTTGGATTAATAGGATGATATATTACAGATGAATTGGCTTTTAAAATTTAAACTTAAAGGTCTGTCCTGATACCATTCCTGGTTCTGCTTATAAATTTGATCCTTCACTCTTTTTTTTATTCCTCAAAATAAATTAGAATTTAATTGCTTGAAAAAAAAAAAAAAAAAAGAAAACAGGACCTGAATCTTCTGTTTGAGTAGCATCAATATGATCATTTGGATAATTCTATTAACATCCATTACAAGTCTCTCAAGAACCCCAACTTGCATCTCTAAGTTTTGACCAGAGGGATCCATGACTTGACTTGGAAGTGTGAACAATTTATTTGTAGTAACAGCATAATTGGTTACGAGGAATGTTCCATTGGGAGGGCATCAAACCAGTTTTTGCCATGTATATGTCGTTCCCTGCAAAATAGGGCTCAATCACAGTGAGAATAATTTTGTTCCTGAGATTTAGGATACAGCCATTAAAGATAGGCTGAAAGTGAGGCCAAATGGGTTTGTGCACGGGGTTTATCTTTCAAGCTAGTTGACAACCAATTCTTGTCATTCGGCCAGTCTTGGGATTGGGAAACACTTTACCGATCTTCAACAAAATACACCAGCAAGACCCTTTTCTGTCTCAGAATTGGAAATCACTTGATTGTTCTTCAACGTAAGAAATGAGAGAGGCCCTTTTTAAGGAAACAATCTACACCTGAGCCACTCAAGTCCCAAAAGTTACAAAAAAAAAAGTGCTTTCTTGATGGCCTTGAGGGACAGAAATCACATCCTCAGCATTTCTGTAGCGAGGTCAATGATGCAATTGTACCATATTGTAGTGCAAGTATGCTATGGAACTTTCTCTGAGAAGGACGATGCACTCAAATGCTACATAGTGAACTATATATATTTATGTGTTATTATTGGTCATCATAGAAGCCTTACCCTATCTAGCTTGGTTGTCATAATTAGTTTCTTCTGCTGGAGGGGTAGGTCTTGGGATTGGTGCACATGAAGGCTGTGTCTGCTCGATTGTTTGAATCTTGAGTTGATTGCCCTTTATGTGTATTCAATCACACTAATTGTACTTACTGAAATTGTATGTAAGCATTATTCATTATTGAAGCATGATCCTATCTTACTCGTTTGTCGTATTTTAAGTCTCTCTTGCCAGGGAGTGGCTCGTAGGATTGATCTACATGAGGGCCTACCTACCATGTAACCAAGAAAACCTTCTCAACTGCAATTGGGACTGATACTTTTTAAAACAAATAAAAGTGTAATCTATAAAGCTGCGTCTTCTAGTTTTCTAACTTGTATTGTAAGTATATCAATAGTTATGTATAGATTTAATTGGCATCAATGTGAACTTCCACACACCCCACTTCTACTGTGAACAATGAGGCTGACCTATAAAATCTGTATCCACATGCACCTATACTGCATCCTTTTCCATCTTGTCATGGTTCAGCATTTAACCCCATTTCCACTAATTTTCTAATTCTTGTTGTTGTATATCTAATATTGTAGAAAAACTATGACCACATTCATAATATAATGTTAGAGTTTGGAAAAATATCATGAAAGATGAAATTGTGCTCTTAAGAAGAATTAGATGTGGTATTTGATGCCTTTGTCCACTTGGAGCTTTTCCTATCTCATGTAAGTGGGTGCATAAAGTGAAGCACAAAAGTGATGTTTAACCCTATTGAAAAGTCAACTTTAGTAAAGGTTCCAATATCATTTTCAGTGACTGAAAGTTAGCATTTGCAGCAGTTGCATGTCAAAAATGCCTTTATGATGATATTATAAAAAGATCTACAAGACATAGTCATATGGTTTTGTGGATTCTGTTTGTTTACAAGCTGAAAAAGGTACTTCAAAAGGGCATATAGGATGAGGTACAAAATAATAGTAGAATACATGTTAACTTATGGATGCAGGTTGATGGCCTCTCAAGGCAAGGGGTAGACGGTAGACCGAAGAGGACACAGGTGGAAAAGGCAAAGATAGATCTAAGGAAGTGCAACCTATTTGAGGATTTGGCCTAGGATAGGCTCGAATGGCAAAATAGAATTTATGTAAGTGACCCCAACATAGTTGTGATAAGACTTTGATGACAATGATAATGACTCTACATTTTTTTAGGTATAGGTTACCCCATTCCTAAATGGTTGTTACTTTGTGTAGTAGAAATTTTGGAAGTGTTACAGCAAGATGATTCTGAGGTGTTTTGAGCAGGTCTCGAGGTTGAAAGTAAATCTAGGAAAAAGTGATACGTTGGGTGTGAGGGTGGAATAGTGGTGGAGTCAGCTGATGATGAGTTGAACCAAGGAAATAATCTTCATCTTACCTAGGTCTACCTTTGTGCGTAATATTGGCCTCAAAAGATGCTTTGGAACCCAGTTATTCAGAGGATGGAGAAGGAACTATTGTTGGGGAAGGCTGACTTTTTATCCTTGGGTGACAAATCACTCTCTTGAAGGCAAAATTAGATAACCTATCTATTTGTTTCATGTCCCTATTTTAAAGGTCCAGTGACAATCATAAACTGGCTTGAGTGGCTTCAACAATAATTGTTATGACAGGGATTCAAAGAGAAGAAATACCATCTAGTATGTTGGAAGCACTGTACCATGATAGGTGGTCTGGGCATTAGATTGCTGCGGAAAATGAATCTACTCTGTTTGGAAAATGGTTACTAGATCGGTTGGCAACTCTGATTCTTTGAAGGCCTGTGGAAAGAAATCATCTTTTACAAATAGGGGGTGCCAGGAGTGGTTGGGAGGTGTGGGCAGCAATGGAACGACAATTAGATAGAAAGGGTGACCTCAAGCTTGGATGGATTCATGAATTTTATTTGATTAAGGTGGGCAATGGAAGGAGAGTCTACTTCTGTTGACACACCTGGGTACTTGACAAACCATGGGTCATCCACTTCACCTCATTTTTTCAGTGCACCCAAAACCTAAAGGCTTTGCTCAATGAATATTTAGATCAGTATAGAAAATATATTAGGACGAGGGTCTGTCTTTTAGGGACACCTGACAGAAGAACAGGGAGCATTGATTTCATTCCATGATGATTCTTCTAAATTCAGTTTACATTCTGGCAGCGGGCGACGATATTAGAATCTTTTTGGTGATGAAATATGGTGTGTTATTAACTTATGATCGACTTATCTGTTTTTCATTCTTCTTGGTATTGGTGGGGAGGATAGGCCCTAGTCCCTTCTGCCAAGCATATAATAGAACATCTTTGCACACCCTGAAATAGTTGCCTTTGGATGGATGGCCTTGCAGGGAATAGTCTTCACAGTGATAATTTGAGGCATCAGAAGCACATCGTGGTTTACATGTGCTCCATATGTTTAATAGATGCAGAATTAGTGGATCATTTCCTTCTTTAGTGTCTCCCTGCAATTCCCATGGAGCTTAGCTCTCTCATGGCTCTAATGCAGTTGCCCAGCACTCTTCCATTTCTATAGATAAATGTAGGAATGTAAATGAGCCAAGCAGAGCCAAGCTTGACCAAACTTGAGCTTGAGCTTGAATCCAATATCTCAAGTTTGAGCTCTGCTTGACCTACTTTTTTCAAGCTTGAACTTAACTCGTGCTCGGTTACAGACGAGCAGAGCCAGGTTAAGCTTGAAAGGTGCTGGAAGTTCTTTCCCAATGTTACTAATAGTATATATTTTAAGTAAAACACATGGCATTATAAATGCATTGATCATATGTGCGCCCCACACGATATGTAATAGTACATGTTTACTATGTATATATATATTATATAAAGTTTATGTGCGATTATGTTAAGCGTGTATAGTTATCATATTGAATATAATATTACATGTCTCGGTCAAGCTTTGGAAGCTGGAGCTTGAGCTGAGCTGAGCTCAGCTTGTGATCCATTCGAGCCAGCTCAAGCTTAGCTTGGTTACACAAATGAGTTTGAGCTGAGCTGGCTTGACTTGTTGACAGCCCTACCTTGATGTAGGGGTTAGTGAGATGTCTAAAATTGAGAAGTATGCACTACAATTAACTACAATAACAATTGGAGGTCCATTCAAGAAAGGACATATTTGACCCATCCCCATTTCTAGCAATTTTTCTTATTTTTAAGCAGATGATTCAATCACAATGCGTTGTGTAATTCAATCACAAAAGTACCTTCCAATTGTTTTTCGTTAGGTAACAACGATGAGTACCTTCCAATTGTACAGGGTTTTAATCACTTGGTTGGAATGATTTTTGGGCCATATCTTATCCACATCAAGTAGTTCGATTCCCTCTGTACATTTTTGTTTGGATTGCATCCACGTGACCTCATAGGGAGGGAAGTAAAACGTATTGATCTGCCAGTCAGCCTCTTAAAGTGTATCGATCTGCTATTCAGCCTCTTCATTTATTTGTATAAAATATATTAAAGCTTCTGTGCAGTTCATGTCCTAGTTGTGTCTTCGTGTTGACTTATCAACTCTCTAGAGTCAAATTGATTTTGTTGGATTGATTAGTATATTTTTCATTTTGAAAGTGTAGATTATTTCCAAACTATATCCATCAAATATGGAACATTCCTCTAAAATGAAGTTGATAAATGAGATGAAGATTTCCTTTTACAAGCAATTGTGCTATTCTGTGATTTTCCGTGTTGATAATAGATGATAAACAACACACCCATTCATTCTCTGTTTTTATTAGTGGATTCATGACTTGATGCTATCCTATGGACTATTATGCCATTTCATTCCCCGTGATGTTCAGCAATTTCCCTTCTATTATAAATTCTCTCTGCTCTTCTATTTGGAGAATGTTTCTTTTGTTTGTTGAACATAAATGCTCGAAAATAAGCATCTCAACCTTGTCTGCGGCAAGCCATGAACACAGACTGCAAGTTGCAGATGGATTCTTTGTTTATTTCTCACATATAGGTTATTAGAATACTGGAAGCTTGCTTGGAGTAGCCGTAGCAGCCATGTTTGCTGTTTGTCTACACATGGTGCATACCTAAAAAATTTTAGGCATACTCTTTATTAAATTATATAGTTGGAAAAAGGTTCTCTCTGAAGCTCTACCTGTGACCATTCACGCTTCACCCACTTCGATAGCCTTCCTCTCATCAACTCCTAGGCCTATTTGTTTGCATTAAAATATAAAAATGAAGATCAAAGGTGAATTGCCAAAATGAACATCAAATAGCATCTTCTTTTTATTCTATTTCCCTAGAAGAAAATGTTATTTGGTGCTCATTTTTGGAAATTCACCTTTAATGTTCATTTTTAAACTCCCTACGTATTCTAATGCAAACAAACAGGCTTCTAGGAATTCAATAAGCCTTCCCAATGAATTCCTAGGAATTCATATGAATGAGACATTGGCCCCTTAACCTTCATTAGATTTTGACCTTTCATATGTACTTTTGGAAGCTACTTGCTATCGTGATGGTATTTAATAAGTTTCCCTCAAATGAAAAGCTCCATAGTTCATGGCAGAGAAAAAGGACAGTCTTTTATCTGATTTTGATGTTTGGGTCAACATTCTCTCTTATTTGTCTATTTTAATTCAATTGGTGAACAAGAACATAGATTGATTAGATGCAAAATCTGTCTTTTAATTTACCCCTTTGGGTAACCTGTTTAATGTTTCTAGCATCCAGGCAAGCATAACTGCTTCAAATTCTTATGAAGTTGTTCCCCAACCTGATTGAAACTTGGTTGGTTGCTAGGACTGCCATTTAGTTCTAACATAGAACAAAAGAGCATTGAGGAGATTTCCCCACTTAGCATTCTTGTAATTTTGCAGCTAAAAGAGGCCAGGAAATGACTCCTCTAGACTGGGACACCAGACTGCGAATTGCAATTGGAACAGCAAGAGCCGTAGCACACATCCATTCCGAGAACTGTGGGAAGCTAGTGCACGGGAACATTAAATCCTCAAACATCTTCCTGAATGCTGATAGCTATGGCTGTGTTTCTGATCTTGGCCTGTCAACTCTGATGAATCCCACAACCCCTCCTTTCTCTCGGGCAGCTGGGTACCGTGCCCCAGAGTTGATTGACACTCGAAAAGCGTCACAAGCATCTGATGTCTACAGTGTTGGGGTGGTGCTGCTTGAGCTCCTAACCGGCAAGTCTGCCATTCATACCTCTGGAGGTGAAGAGGTAGTCCACTTGGTCCGCTGGGTGCAGTCTGTTGTCCGGGAGGAGTGGACGGCAGAAGTGTTTGACATTGAGCTCTTGAGATATCCTGACATAGAAGAGGAGCTGGTCGAAATGCTGCAGATAGCGATGAAATGTGTCCAGAGAATGCCAGAGCAGCGGCCAAAGATGGAGGATGTTCTGAAGAGGATGGAGGACATCAGACCAGTTCACACCGGGAACCGTTCTTCATCTGAGTCCAAATCAGATGATTCCAACTGCCCAACACCATCGTTTGAGGTGGGTGAGTCCTCTCTCCAGCAATGAGCCTATTTCATATGGGCTTTTCATGTCAGAAAATTCTTCCACCATCTGATTCTTCTCTCAATAGAGCTAGAATGCCGGCTGCTATGAATTCTATTACCAGCATTGATTCCAATTTTTTCTATAATCCTTTCATGATAAGTAGTAGTGCAGTGTCAATTACCATCAGAATGCCCTTAAGATAGTATGTGGATAAAATCTGTTTCTGCTTTTGGGTTAATGTCCTATTCTTGGGAGGATGATTTCTCTCCTTCGCTCTTACGTTTTGCAGAGTTGAACCTTCAAGAAATATAAGCATGAAATTGTTCTCTTTGTAATAAAATTGCTGACATTAGTTGTTGACTTTTCTGAAAAAAACTAGATTGTGTTGCCCTAGGTCCCCTTTTTTTTTATCCTTGTCAAGGTAGGAAAACTCAGTGAGTTGACTCTTGACTTTGCTGAGTCGCCTAGTTTTGATGAAAGACGAGTCAAATAAAGAGGAGCTCAGCTGAGTCACCTCTTTTTGATAGATTGCATGCATCCTAAACCATTTTATAGGTATATTTGATGTTTATTTTTTAATTAATTAATGCTTGACATATGAAGTTAGATATTTAAAAATTGATTGATTGAAATGTAATTTGCGTCTTAAATTTGATCTTTTACATCTGATGTCCAGAGTTGAAGCCATGTAATATGCAAGATTGTTTTTTTAACCCCTTTTACTTTCCTTATTATAGATTTTTTTTCTTGCATATGTAAATTTAGTAACTTGAGTCTAGTTGTTATTATTATTACATGTAAGTATATGGTTAACCGAAACCTGACCATCTAGTGATCAGGTTGAAGAATTATTGTAATCGTCCATATGCATGAATGAGGATGAATCATAGTTGCTTAGTTCACTAATAAAGCCATCGAACTGCGAGTAGTTTATTTCAAACAATTCACAGTTCAATTGGCAAACAATTCTCATAGAGTTCTCTAGGTTGAGACGAGCCCATGTCTCAATGGAAGGTGCTCATCATTCAACCTTGAAAAAACTGTGGGTTCAAATCATGTTGCCAATGAAAAACACTGTTCCATATGTATTAACACTAGTCTATATCTATAACTCCAATGAGAGTTTACCCCACCTCAAGATTTGTCACAAAGTAAAACATAGAATTTTACTTTGTTTTTACTTTTACCGTATGCTTTACATGTGATTAATTTGATGGTTGGCCTAACTTTGATTGAAGTAAAATTTGGCTTTGTAAATGTAAAGTACAGTTATTTTTAATGGTTTTGATCTTAGATGTGAGCCACTGTAATGAATTTAGAGCATGGACACATGGACGCCGACCTGAGATGGATGTTTAAAATTATGTTTATATAGGGTGGTGCTCCTTTGTACATGTCTTGTACATACCATGCCAAACAGTATGTGAGGCTCACCAATCATGGCCCTATACCCCTTAATCCATGTCCCTCAACTAAACACTGTTAAAAGACATGATTTTGATTCAATGGTCTAATTCATTCAGATCGGTGAAAATCCAATGGGATCTATGTTGAAGAGGAGAGGGGGATTGTTTGTCATGGATGTGATTGATCATTTGGGCCCCTTGGGCTTTCTCATATGGACATCTGCACAAGATCTCCAGCCATTTTTATACAGATACACATACAAATACATTTAATGTATGCATATAAATGTTTTACATGTATTACCATGTAAGACAACCACACTCTTTCTCCATCTCCTCTTCTTTAGATCAAGTTGGACCTGGACCAAGATTTAACCCAATGGCTTCATTGAATTTGGATATAGGTTAAGCATTTGAACCGATGTCATTCTCCTAGGAATATGATTTTTTATTTTTTTTTTTAATTTTCTCATTCATGATGGAAGGGATTAGATAAATATGTCCCATTACTGTGTCTTTGTCAATATATACAGAAGGTTGGGTCTTTTAATATACCTTCAATGCAGGAAATTTCCTGTTGCATGCTATAAGTTTCAGGGGCTCTAAACAACACCCTGCACACCTTTAAAAACAACAACATGGTTAATCTACAATCAATCGCCCACAGTACTTGGGAATTTATTGCTGAGCAGTGTTGAAATCCATTTTTTTTTCCCTTCTATGATAAGCAAATATCCATGGATCTCTCTTTTATTGGTCTGGTAGGAGAGCTTCATGCTGACTATTCAAGTGGTGAAGTAGCCAATTCCTTTGCTCCTCTCTTTGAAGATTGACAATCATAAAATGGATCGTCTGCTTGTACTAATTACGTTGCATATCAGTTATCAGAATCCTACGATTCGTATTTCGAATTCCAATTCGTATTTCAAATCTTAAGGAAAACGATTTCTATCTATGCAATTAATCTCATTTACAAGTGAATCTTACGATTTAGGTGTGAGCCCTAGGATTTGATACATGGTTCATCAAATCTTATAATTCAAGCGATTCGGCTGAGTGAGAATAACTACAATCTAAAGTTTAATATTAATAATATTTTACCTTTTTTCTTTCTTTATTCTTTTTTTTTTCTTTTAGCGATTTTATTTTTAAAATGTTATTTAGCAATTAACGAAACCTCCTAAGAATTGTTTGCAACTTTGATAAAGTTTTAAAAATAAATAAAGAACATGCATTTAAATAAAACATTCGACTGTATGTATGGTGCTCATCTATATCTTCTTCTTCTTTTAATTTATTTTGGTTTTTTCTTCATGAACACCTTCTTAACTTTAAGATATATCCTACTGTATAAGATTGATGGTTTGGAATTTTTTTTTTTTTTTTTTGTATTTTGATTTAAAGATAATAATAATATATAGGGGGATATTCAAGTGAGGGATTCCCTCACCATAGGGTGAGGGATAGATGCACTTGAATATTTATATTTATACATATATATTTATATATATATATATATTGATACTTTAAACTTATTTAACTATTTGCACATCATTTTTTTTTTTCATATATATATATATATATATATTAATACATGTCATGATGCACTTGATATGATTGTATCATAGACTCACTTGTTATTATATTTATACTGCTATAAATGGGAGAATGGATGGTTATGAATAATTACTTTTTTCTTTTCCTTTTAGATTTTGATTATTTCTTACTTTTATTAGAAAAAAAATCCTACAATTTGCAATTCGATTCAAATTCATGGGTATGAACAATTTTCAATACAATTCTGATTTTAAAAACTATGTTGCATATAGCTTTCAATATTTTGGCAAAGACAAAAGCACTCCCCTTGGATTCAGTCATCAATAAAAAAAATCTCATCTTTTGCTGCAGATATAGATGAATTTGGGGGCATGGAAAAGGAATGGGGTTCACAATTCACATACTAGAGTTCGTCATCATTATCATGAAAGCCTTGTCTCAACTACATTGGGGCCAGCTACCTGAATTCTATTTCACCATTCGAGCCTATCCTTAGCCAACTCCTCGGATAAGTTGTTCACATTCAGATCTATCATTATTACTTCCATCTATCCCGTAGGAGTGTAATAAAGATAAAAATGAAAAAATAAGAGAAAAAAATCAGATTTTGAGTCGACATTTTGTCTTTGAATTGTGGGCTCGATTGAATCCACATGCAGTAGTTAGGGTGTGGGGGTTTTCATCAAAGTTTGCACATTGAGGTAACTAATACAAAAATGGAGTGATGGTCACAACTATTAGATATCAGTATCCTTTTCATTTAAAAAATGGAACTGAAGGAAACCAATGGTGAATGATATGGTGAATTACAGGAATCCTTTCATCTGTGCATATCAATCAATCCCTTTTCATCTATCAATCATGTATAAAAAGAGAAGCATCGACACCCTCCAAATCCCTTTACTCATGGCTACCCAACCCCAGCTTCAATTGTCCAGAATCCACAAGTGAAACTTCTTCTCTATTCTACATGTAGTGTAACGAGTCCCACATCGCCAAGAGATGTTTGTTTCTCAGGAGTTTATATAGCATGGCCTGCGCTATATTAAGCACGACCTTACTTGAACAGGATCTGTTCTATAGGATCGTACATCTGTATCCTTAAGTACTAAGGAGACAGGCATTCAAGTCTGGTTGATGAATCATGACCGTGTGATCAGAGCGTGATTAACCGCTGAGGTTCCTTGTGGGCCTTCAGCAGCAGAGGATCGTTCTCAACCACCATCGTGTGGCTGTGATGGTCGCACGGTTGTCTGACAGACTAAAAACCTTATTTTTTTTAATTTTTTTTTTCATTTTCATTGCATTCAGCCATTGATCTGATGGACCCATTTCAGATACATTCAAAGTGGCATTAAGCACTCTGGGTTCACCTTAGATCAATTGGCTGGTTTTTCACATTTAATGTATGCATATAAATGTGTTACTATTTAATACAACCTCTCTCTTTCTCCATCTCTCCTCTTCTTGAGTCCAAGTTGGACCTGGACCAGATTTAACCCAGTGGCTTCATTGGTTGTAGCAATTGAACCAATGTCATTTTTCCCTATTTGGGTCTGGATATGGCTGGATAGGGCATTGGGACCCATATATTTAGATCCCTAATTGAGTATCACCAGTGCATATAACTTTGTTGGAGTGGCTATACAATATTGTGTATGTATATATCTTGTGTTGTGATTATTACCACTAATTTCAGCAATGAGATAAGCATAAGGTCTCTTTTGGTGTGTATGTCTCTCCTAGGAAACTGATTTTTTTTTTTTTTTTTTTTTATGTTTTCATTCATGATGGAAGGTATGAGATAATTATGTCTCATTACTGTAGCTTTGTCAATAAATACTGACAGTGGGTCTGTTAATATATATACCTTCAATGCAGGAAATTTTCTGTTTCATGCTATAAGTTTCAGGGGCTCTAAACAACCCTGCACTGCACACCTTTTAAAAAACATGGTTAATCAATCACCCACAGGACTTGAATTGGGAATTTATTGTTGAGCAGTGTCGATATCCGTTTTTTCCCATTTCTATGATAAGCAATATCCGTTGAACAGTGTTTCAGGGGTTCGCCAAGTGGTCAGGACTACGATTCCTCTCTCTTTCGAAACTAGAGGTCTCGATATCGACTCTTGATTCCCCCCTCTTCGGAAACTGAAGGTTGAGCCCACTGTTGCTTTCTCCCTAATACCTGGCTTCCCTCTGGGCCCAGAGGGATTAGTCCAACCCAAAGGACTAGAACACCCTCCTGTTAGCAAATAAAAATTAAAAAAATCCATGGGTATCTCTTGCATTGGCCTGGTAGGAGAGCATCATGCTGAACATTCAAGTGGTGAAGTAACTAATTCCTTTGCTCCTCTCATTGAAGATTGACAGAGACATAAAATGGACCATCTGCTTGTACTAATTATGCTGCATATTGCGTTCAACATTTTGGCAGAGCCAAGGGCACTCCCCTTGGATTCCATCAAAAACCTTAACCTTTTCTGTTGATATAGATGAATTTTGGCCATGGAAAAGGAATGGGGTTCACAATTCACATATTAGAGTTTTAATATTCATCATTATCATGAAAGCCTTATCCCAACTACGGTGGGCGAGCTAAGTCTATTTCACCATTCGAGTTTATCCTTCGCCAAACCCTAAGATAAGTTACCCATCTTCTGTATGAATGTAGTAAAGATAGAAGTTAAGAAAAAAGAGAAAACATCAGATTTTGAGCTGACACTTTTTCTTTGGATTGTGGGCCTGATTGAATCCATATGCAGTGAGCTGACACTTTTTCTTTGGATTGTGGGCCTGATTGAATCCATATGCAGTGGATAGGGTGTGGGTGCCTTCAAAAGTTTGCTCATGGAGGGAATTAGAACAAAAATAGGGTGATGGTCACAACTATTAGGTATCAGAGGATGGATCTTCTTTAAAACAGAAAGAAAAGCTGCATGAAGCAATCAACAAACATAGGAGGAATCTCAAAACCATAACAAAGTAAGGTATAAATAACTAAAATCCAATTCATGAATCAACAAAGTCGTTGTAGTATAGTGGTAAGTATTCCCGCCTGTCACGCGGGTGACCCGGGTTCGATCCCCGGCAACGGCGTGTTTTTTTTATTTTTTTTTGGGCCTCTTTATGGGAGTAGAAGTTGGGCCCATGCCAAGTCCATTGATAAAATTGTACCACCAGCCTGACCCAATATGAAGTCTAGCTCTATCCGACATCGGGCCCATCTGGGTCACGATTGATCAGTGCACCCCATGCTTTTTTTATCGAATGATGTGACATCAAGACCAATTTTACCACTCATTGAACCTTCATTACTGTTGGATTGAATATTAAAAATTTTACCGTTTAAGATACCTTTAAACTTTAAAGCTGTTAAATTAAGGGCTAAGACAATCTTGTTAGGTAGAAATTTTTTTTTTTATTTTTTATTTTTGGCTTCCCCTTGTCCATAAGGAGGTCTTTCCATCTACTCTCCTCCCATTGAGAGACGTATATCTAAATGGGCCCGACGAGCTTGGCTCAATATTAGGAATATGTAATATCCTTACAGTAGAACATTGTCTGTGTAATTAGATGAATAATCAAAGGTGAACACACACACACACACACACACAAAATAAAAAATAAAAATTCCTTGAATACTATATGAGGTATAATTGATTGACTTTGATGTAGTTTCTCTAGGCATAATCCCTTCATTTGCAGGGCACATAGGATTTCATGCTCATGTATAGAAATATAGCACGAGTGCACAACCATTTCTCATACAATTTAAGAATGAAGAGCAACAATCATTTGAGTGAAGATGAAAGTAGAACTAATAGCTTTCCCTCAATAGGGCTCCTTGAGAGTGAAAGAGACTTGAACATTTGGCACCAAGAGAGGTTCATTACAACTTGGTTAATTGGACTTGGGTGAGATACTGGGCTCTCCCATTTATTCATACCTTACAATAATAATACATAGTATCTTCTTCTCCAACACTCAGCTTCAAACCACAGTTCCTGATATGCAGAGCCATTGACCCACAAAGACAGCACTGCAGTTAAGGTTGGGGTTGATGGAACTGAAGAACTCAATAGTCAGGTTAAAAGTTTGTGTCACCGAAAAGCAGGTTTCGCCCGATACTACTCCATGGACCGTTACGCATTCTGGGGTGGGATCCTTCTTCCCAAACACCTGAGTACCTGTTAAATTACATGATTAAAGGAAATGAGCATGTTAACTCAGTACAAAGAGCAGACTTTAGGGGACTTGCGCCAATATCTAAAAGCTCCAGAATTTGATTCAACTGGGAAAGTGGTGAGTTGAGTGATCTGGGTGGATCTGATTGAGTGCTTATTTGGATTCGGTCAGGCCCATACAACTCACTAGACCCAGTAATCTATTGAAACGAGTCGACTCGCCTCCAATGAGGCGTGTCAAGATGAGTTTAGAGATATGGACTGGACCCCATTGGTTTGACCTAAAATTATCCACAGAAAAAACGAAGGGCCCATAAAAGCCGAAAACCGGCCCATATTGTTTTGGATTTGGGCATTCCGGCCCATCATAGCCCGAATTGGAACTGTGGCCAGATCTTGATGGAGATCAACACATCAGGGTCCACACTGGGGTGTTCTATCCATCTGCTCATCAAATCAGCGACGCACACGTGTATTACATGTGGGCCATTGATGAATTCCAGTTATAATTAATCAAACTGTTACTGCCAGGCCCACCTAATGAAAATCCACTGGTGGTTGGGGCCACCTGATGAATGGACTGTATTAATAGAGAGCTACATTGATATGGTTGGCACTTGGCAGGCTATCTGAGAATCTGTATCAAATAATATGAATGTGAACATGGACTTACTTCCAAATAATCTGGCCTCGGCCATGGAAATGATGAGAAGAAGAGAGAGCATGAGAGCCACATTGAAGAACATGACTGAAGTGGTGTTGTTTGCCTTAGCCATGCTGTTATTAGCTGAGAAATCAAGTCTCTGTTAGAAGAATAGAACCTCTGCTGTCTCTCCTCTTGGATTTACCCATTACAACCTCTCCTTTATTTATAGCAGATAAGTCATGGAAGGGACAGATGTATCAGCCACAAAACCGTTGTTACTTAGGTTTAAGCACAAGGAGGCCGGCCTCCTCCTCTTTATATCTACATAGAGTGAGTGAAACAAGAAAATATGTATTGTTGATTAATGTATGGGAATTGGGAAAGCATAGATTTTACTTTAGGGGTGTTTATGGGCTCCGCTCGGCTCGGCTCAGTGTATCCAGGCCTGTCCCACCTTTAGAAACATAGGCCCATATCTAACCCGAGCTTGACATCGTCTGGCACGAGCCCACCCATTTAGTCAATCAGGCCCGGCTTTATACCACTTTTTTTAGCTTTCTTATTGCTTGTTTGGGTAAATTAGTCTCTAACTATCTTTGCACTTATTCAACCCAAGCCAGGCCGGGCCAAGAATTTAGATTCAAGTCCGAGCTAAATCAGGCTAAGTGTGTCCATTGAACACCCTTATTTTTCCTTTCTTTTAAAAGTTTTTTTGATGAGTCATCTAAGAAGAAAAGTTGCAGAGAAAGAAAGTTGAGCTAGGATGTTTGAAAAAACAAGAAAATAAGAAACAAAAAATGAGCACTTTTGGAAGCATTTAGTGATAGCGTTAATCAGTGATAAATTAAAAATAACTTGTTTAAGATGGTTTGAACATGTCCAAGTAGGTTAGCAATGGTGTCGTCGAGGAAATTTTATTTTATACATTGCTCACTAAGGAAAAGAGGTAGGCCGAAGAAGACATGCATGGAAGCAATTTAGATAGATTTGAAATAGTGCAACATCTTCGAGGATTTGTTTAGATCATAATGGAGAAATCAAAATCTTGTAGCTGACCTGAAAATAGTTGGGACAAGGCTTTGATGAAGAAGACGACAATCTTAGTAGGAAAGATGTTCATATATTAAAATTACTTGGCATAAATCTAAAATCGTTTTCTCCAAGAGTTCAATATTTATTAGAGTTGGGGGCAGACCCGCGTACAAGGGTATGGGGGCTTCAATCCCCCTAGACCTGAAAAAGGCCCATAAGGGCTATGTGGCCCGTCTGGCCCAACCCCCATTTAAGAAAGCCCATCGACCCCACTCTCTCTCTCTCTCTCTCTCTCTCTCTCTCTCTCTCTCTCTCTCTCTCTCTCTCTCTCTCTCTCTCCCTCTCTCTTTCTTCCTCTTTCTTCCTCTCTCTTTCTGATAATAACACAGACGCATCACCCAATTCATCTTTCCCACGCAACTAAAAGCTATAAAAATAAAAAAATCTACTATAATACAAGGCTTTAATGACAATGATGACGAGATTAGTAGGAAAGTTGTTTATATATTAAAATTACTTGGCATAAATCTAAATTGGTTTTTTCCAAGAGTTTGATATTTGTTAGAGTCGGGGGCGGACCCACGTACAAGGGTATGAGGGCTTCATCCCCGCTCGACCTAAAAAAATGGATTTCAAGGAAAATCAAAGATTTCATGAAAAATGAAGAATCAGGAAATACGCTTCCTTGGCTCATGAGATCATAAAAAATAGGCCTAGGACTTCGAGACAAAGAAAGTGATGCAAGTTGCATCAAAGTCAGAATTTGGAAGACCAAAGATAGAAAAAGGTACCATAGTCAGGCGTAAGAAACGGCACCCAAGTTAAAATTTCAAAATTAATAAAAATGGATAAATAATATAAAAATGAGCACCTCCCGTAGTTTTACCCAATACATGTCGATAATAGGGTTTGAATATGCCCCTATGGATTAGTTGATTCGTTTTCGATTGTCCAGAATCAAATGTCCATCAAGCTTAGAGCCAAAGGCTCTTGAGTTGGGCTGAGCAGGAATTACCCTGGGTTAAAAAAAAAACAAACAAACAAAACAAAACAAAATGAGCATGAGCATGCACCCTCATAGTCAAATTACTAAAGTTGTAAAGACATTCAACCTAAAAACAATGGCCATGCAAGCATGTACCTCGGTCGTGAGGGTGAAACGATAGGTGCTTGTGTAAAGGTGTAAATTTGGGCGGCGGCCCAAGCCCGGCATGGAAAAACCGTGCTTGGGCTATTGACTTGGTCAACGGGCCGGCACGACAATCCTCCACTAGGCCGTGTTGGGCCAGCGCCCCAAGCCCGCATGCTGCACAGCCTAGGGCCCAACGGTCTAATTTTTTTAAACCCCCCCCCCCCCCCCCCAACAACAACAAATAAAAAATAAAAATAAAAAAGCCAAAACGGTCATATGATGGGGTATTTTGTGTCATTTTACCCCAGGAACTCTATAAATACCCCTTATTCCTCTCATTTCTCTACACTCATCTACTCTCACATTTCTCACACTCCCTTTAAGGTTCTAAACTCTCTTTAAGTCTCTTTTTAAAGTCTAAGCTCTCCAAGAAGTGAAGAGTGAGAGTGATTTCTCTAAAGTGAAGGAGATTTCTAAGAAGGACTTCTCTATTTAGCACTCCCTCTCTTTTAAAGGTATTTATTATTTTTAATTTTGAGTTTTATTTAGTAATAATATACATAGTAATTTTATATATTAAGTCTCATATTCTCCCCTTTCTTATATATATGGGGGATATTCCTATGCATCCTTCCCTCACCATATGGTGAGGAACAAACTTAATGGGGACCACATAAGGACCCACTAATCATGGGACTTGTGGGGGATGGGAAGAGAAACCTTGGCCCTAACCCATTCATCCGTGGCCTACAAATTTAATGACTTTATATTAAAGAAAAATTTTTGGCCCTCGATCCAACGCTCCAATCCATTTAAATAGGTGAAAATTCAACGGGTCTAGTGTACTTAAGGGGGTTCCATGTGTGTGAATGGTTCGGATGTTCGGATGTGTTATAAAGTCAACCCTACTATGTTGTCCCTCATCATAACATGGTGAGGGATGGATGCACATGAATATTTTCATATATATATATTATCACAACAAATACACTATACATAATTATTTATTTAAGTTTTTTTTTATTTGAAAATCTGTTTTTAAGAAAAAATGGCTAGACCATCACAACCTTTCAACATTAACTTCTCTCTAAATGAGGAAGATCCTGGATTTATCCATTTAGATCAAGATCAGGGGATATAAATAGATAGTCATAATCCCCAAGAACCCGAAGCTACTGGTGATGAAGGGCCTCCAAGCTCAGGTTCTACAACTAAAAAGAAGAGAAAAGATTTGTTAAAGTCAAGCTCCTGTATGGGAGCATTTTGTTAAAGTCAAAGTCCCAAATCCCAGAGGAATACATGAAAAGACACAATGTAAATATTGCAAAGATCTCCTCAGTGCTAAATCAGCAAGTGGCACTAGCCCCTTCTTAAACACATGAGAACGTGTGTGCCCAAACACACGAATACCGTTGACGCTAGGGCAGGGAGTGGGATCATATCTACTTGTAAGGTTTATATTAGTTCGCCAATTACCATTTATACTTGCCGAAGACCGACACTTTGAAAGATTTTTTAGGAAAGCCTTTGCTCCTTCATGGTAGAAAATATCTAGAGTTACTGTTAGAAATGATGCAATAAAAAAAATTTGAAAAAAAAAGAGAGTTTAAAACAGGTTTTTCAAAACATACCTAGAAAAGTAGCTTTAACTTCATAAATATGGACTTCTAAACAAAATATGGTGTACATTGCAATCACATCACATTATATATATAGTGATTGGGTGATGCAGAAAAGAATAATTTCATTTTCTTTACTAGAGTCCCCACACACTGGTGTTAGGATAGGGTCTACCATCCTTGAAAAACATAGCAAATATAATATTGAAAATAAAATAATTGCTATAACTTTAGATAATGCAAGCTCTAACAATGTCGCAGTAGATTTACTGAAACATGTGCTTCAACTTGATTTAAATGGAACTGTCTTTCACAATAGATATGCATGCCACATCATAAATCTTATCATACAAATAGGGTAAAACCTATTAAAGATGATTTAGAGATAATTAAATGGATCGTAGGTTTCATTTTTTGTTCTCCCTTCCGAAAACAATGGTGGAGAGAAATATGTGTAAATTTAGGCCTAAGACCCAAGAAAATATCATAAGATGTAAAGCATATATGAGATTTTACCTATAAAATGTTAAAACAAGCATGTGCCTATTAAATGGCACTAAATCAATATTGTCAACTTTATTTAATACATGAAAATATTTATATAAGTGATGATAGATGGACACCTCTTGATATAATAAGAGATTTTTTGGAAGTTTTTCATGATGCGACCTTTTCTTTTCCAGGATATATTGTCCCACATTAACTCAAGCTTTAACCCATTTTTATGAAATAAGTCTTATATACTTTTAAAAAGTATAGAGATTTCCAGCTTTTTCAACTTATGTGTGTACAAATGGAGGCAAACTTTTCACAATATTGGAGAATAATAGCTCCTTTAACATTTTGTATAGCTGCTGCATTAGACCCTAGATTAAAATTAAGAGGTATAGAAACGATTCTTGAAGAAATAAGTTCTAACATGAATACAACTAATATACATGACATGTCTACAGTTAAAACACAATTTGAAACACTTTATCTGAATTATACTACCCGATTGGGTAGATCCGTAACACCAACGGTCCGAACAAGCCCTCCCCATATACATAATGGGAAAAAGAAGGTCATTTGGGGTATTATGAGGAAATCTCACGGAAGTGACTCATCTTCTTCCGAAGGGTCCTCTTATAACTTTAATGAATTAACAATGTACCTGGAGAGCAATCTCGTTCCAATCCCAAATGATGATGAAGATACTTTTGATCTTTTGGCTTGATGGAAATCATTTGTAACTAAGTTTCTTGTGCTTTCCGTCATGGCCTGTGATATACTAAAAATTTTAGCGTCTACAGTTGCATTAGAGTAGGCATTTAGTGCAAGTGGGCGCCTTATTGACCCCAGGAGAACTATGCTATCAGAAAAAACTATGGAGACCTGCATATGCTTACGAGATTGGCATCAAGCGGAGGATAGAACAATAACACCCCTTGGATGATTTTGAGATAGAAGATGAGCTATTGGCGTTACATATATGATTTCATAGTGTAATTTATTTTTTAGAATGTATAATAGGTAGGTTTTCAAAGTTGTAATTTATTTTTTAGAATGTATCATACATTTTTAAAGTTGTAATTTGCTTTTTAGAATGTATCATAGGTTTTCAAAGTTGTGAGTTATTTTTTAGAATGTATCATAAGTTTTTAAAGTTGTAATTTTTTATTTTTTTTCATTTATCATTAGGTTTGAATTTCATTATAAATTGATCCAAGTTCAAACTTGTAATTATTTTGAACATTTATAACTTAAGTTTCAAGGAAATATAATCTATTTAATGTATTTTTTTCAAAACATCATTAGTGTTATCGTACTTATTCATTTCTCTTAATTTGTTTATTTTAATGAAATTGGTCCAAGAGTCTAAGTCCAAGTTCGTGGCCAACCAAGTCTAACTTAAAAAAAAAAAAAAAAAAAAATTAGAAACGGGGAGGGGAGCCATGGGTCGCCTGCGGGCCACACTGCCGTGCTGGGCTGACCCTCAAACGAGTGGGCCCGGCCCGGGCACGACTGGGCCTGGTCATGAGTCTTTACATGCCTATCAGCTTGTGCAAGCCATCCACCACTCAAGAGGCAATCAAACGAATGGACAAAGATCAAGGGCATGTGGCTCATGCACTAGACAAAATTGGGTGCCCTACACATATATGGAGAGAAAAGTGACTACAAAGCCTACAAGCCTTCAGCAGAGTCCCTCTCATATTAGCTAATTAGAGTGCTCTTTAACATGTCTACTTTTTTCAGACCTATGATTGACTGTGGGACTATTTCATTCAGGGTTGTTACAAGGCCTGGATATAAAAACTGAGTTTTGATAATTGGGATTTTCAATGGAGGGAACTTTTCCCTGACAAGTAATCTGATGCCAGCAATAGGATGCTAACACCATTGAGATTTGAATTGCATGATTTATTGCAATGCAACTGTGGGAGTCAAAAACTTAATACAACTTTCTCTCGTAATAGAAAATACGGTCAAAATTAGATCCAAAACATTCTACTTTAATATATAATAACTGACATTAAAAAGCATTTTCCTTTGTATATATTGGACAAGGAACTAACATGATGGCATGATGCAATGGAAGATGGTCTTCTTCATCAAATATGGTTGAAATATCATTAAGTATTTCAATGGACTATATTGCACAATGTGTAATTTAGTAGAACAAAATTCATTTACTCAATTGCATAATTCATTGCAAGGCAACTATGCAGTCAACATTTGTCATTTGATTTACAAATCTTGATCTTTAAAAAAAAACCATCTCTCTTAAAGTCTCACTCTATCCTTCAATTATCATATATAGGATCATCATTAAATCGGGATATCGGGCTTTGTTATGATAAGAGGTACTTTTCATGGATTTGCATGAGAGGTAACGGTTTTTTCATATGGTGGGATGGCCACAACAAATCCAACTCCCTCACGCTCACAAAGGTTTAGTTTGGCATTTCTATATACCTACTCTCTCTTATTGCCTTAAAGTACCTTCTCTCTCTTGTTGCCTTAAAGTTGATTCAATGTGGTTTTAGAATGTTTGGCAGTTGCTTTCACTGTGTCCATTTCAAAAGGTATTAAGACATGATGTGTCTGTTTCAGCTAGTCAGCAAAAGGGACTGAATCCAATCAGAGAAATGTGTTGGAAGCGGAAAGACACAAGGATGAACAATGAATCTCAGGTGAATGAGGGCAGTCTAGTTTTTCTTTTTTTTTTTCTTTTTCAATTCTGGCCCCCAAAATCAAGATCCAGATTGTTGAATAGATCTATAAGGTAAAACACGGCTATGTATCCAAATTTCAACCGTTGGATGATCTAATAGTATTAGATATTTACAAAAAATCCTAGACACTTAAATCTACATTTTTAACATCTATGGGGCCCAAAAGAAAGATTAGAACCGTTAATCTTCTTTGGAGTGCTAAGCACGACTATAATGTCAAATTTCAATGCCCGACTCCTTATGGATTTCGAGAAATTGAAGAAAAGCTCTCAACCGTCAATGTACCGCTCATCACTTGACTGGGTTTGGACTTGTATTTTCTTCCAATTGTGGGACCCTCTAATATAATCCGAACCATACAAATGCTTAAGATGACTAAAAACGGCCACATGTCAAATACCAACCATTGATCATTCACCAATCTTGAGGTATTTGTAAAAAGAAAAGTGAACCATTTTGTATTAATTTCTTGACTTTGTGGGCCCCTATATCAAGATCCGAACCGCTGATTATCTTAGGGATGCTGCAAATGGCCATGTGGACCGTGGTCAAGTATTAATCACTACTTCACTGTATATACCAATAAATTTATAAAAAAGAATTCAACTGTTAATTTAAAAGAGTCTGTTTCAATCAGTTTTTAAAGTGTTACCTAACAACCTAATTCTACAACATCTGTTTTAATGAGGGTCATTTAAAATAGATCTATTTCATGTAGATTTTCATCCAGATAAGAATTGCCAAACAAGGCCTTAACTCTTCATGAATTAGCACTTATCCTAATTTGACATTAATCTGAATTGCACTCGGTACTATTGAATTAAGTTTAAAAGAACTGTTAACTTAAGAAATTGTTAAATTTTAAGGCCTCTAATCCAATGGTGAGTATTGTTTAGAGCATTGTCAATTTCGGATCAATACTAGTTCATGGGACGATGGTAGGTGTGAGGGGGTTGAGTTTATCACGGAGTGTATCACGCAAATTGTGATGTCTCTATTATACATGATGTAAAATTTATATGGTCAATATTATCGGCCGTTTGCCAATAAATATGTCTTCCATTGGCACCTTTAATTTGGCCAGTTTGGTATATGAAAGAAGACATCTTACCCACTATATATCATTTCAGCAGGAGAGGATAGACATTGAAACCACTGCTGAATACCATTCTCTCAAGAGATACATGGATGATTAGATGTCTCTTTTAACAAGAAATGATCTCTTTTCAAACACCAAACAGTTTTTAAATCACAAGAAGCACTTTGGATTCTTTTTAGCATCTGTGGGCCAATCTGATCTACATTTTTTGAGTGTGGAGAATTGTTTTTTTCACACCCCCTTACATCATTGATTTAATTTGTTGAATGCTGATTATTGATCAATCATTTAATCCTTTGTCTTATCTGCTCATTAATCAATGTGCTGTCTCATTAATCATCAATCAATTATAAATGAGTTAGTGCTAACAGAATCTTGTGTTTGATATTTGTAAAAGTTTTTGTACCTGCCCTAATGTGGTTGGTTTGCACCTCAACCCTAGCTTCCTTATATAAAAAAAGTAAAGAGTTCTTGGACTTGTTTGTGTGACCCAAAAGAACACAACACATCAAACATGACCTTAGGTAGATGGGTCAGTTCATGTGGGTTGAATGCTGTAGGTATAATATATGGGCTTAACCTGAACTTGGCCTGGTTATGATTTGGATTGGAAGTGTTAACCGAAGCTCTGGTCGAAGTTCAAAGAATCGACAATCCGGGCCTAAGTTAAAAGTTCGGGTTCAGTTCTGATTGACAGGCCAAAGGCCCAGAGTGTAGGGTCTACTTGGCAGGTCAAATTGCAAGTATGGATCGAACATGAGTCAACCCATTTATTGATTGGGCCAGTTAGAAATGTCAACCCAACCTATAAGAAAAAGGGACATTTACCAAATAATTAAGTTTATAGTGTAATTAAACGATTTCATAAAGAATGATAACAAAACCAACATTTAGTTGTTCGTATGTTATTTTTTGACGAAATTACCCCAGTTGACGATATCGTGAATAAGTCATCAACTGCTTATGTTTAAACCCACGAATTTTCTTCTTCTTCTTCTTCTTCTTTGTCGTGAATAAGTCAATTCGTACGTGAGTTTAAACACAGAAGTTGACGATATCGTCAACTGGGGTAATTTTGTCAAAAAAAAAAGTGCGAACAACTAAATGGTGGTTCTGTTATCATTCTTCATAAAATCAATTAATTACACTATAAGCTTAATTATTTGGTAAATGTCCCTAAAAAGAATCAGCCAAAAATAAAGCACATGGAGTCCACTTGCAGGTTGTCTTCAGGTTGGGTTGGCAGGTTGGATTAAGAATTGACATCCCAAGGTGATACAAATCCGAAGATCCTCGTCAGCAGTTGGTCAGGCCCAACCCATTTTTTGGGTTTGATAGGCTTGGTCCAACTGGTGTCTAATTTTGGATGTAGATTAGAGGGTGGCTAAATTGGATTTAGCCCTAGATTTTGAGATCCAATCCATGAGGGCTCTATAGGTGGGTTGACACTCATCGGAATTGTGGGCCATCTAAGACATGGCCCAGAATAATGTCTTCCTCTCACCTCATTAGAATCCAATGGTCAGCAATGTGGGCCCCTTGATAAGTTGACCATTTTTTTGTTTTTTTTTTTTTTTGGAAGACTTTGCACAGGAGAGGATTAGAAGAAGAGATGTCACATTTTTGTGAGTTGTGGTTGGTACCAGGTCATACTGACCCGACTCCTTAAAACAGCGAAATCTAAGCTACATTGATGTAGATGTAGGGTGGGATCAACGCATCAGGTGGGCCACCTTAAATGCACGTGCCTGTATAGATGTATGTAGGTGGGCCACTTCCATATGGATTGTATTGATTTTGACATTTCAAAGAAAAAATTATTATGAGTGATAATGGGTCAGGTTGGGATTGGGTTCCCCTTCAGAGGTAATCCATATGTGACCAACCTGCATTTGACCTGTTTGTTAGTTTAACTGGAAATGTAAACCCCAAGTCTCCAATTTCGAATTCCCGGGTCGGGTTTAGGTCAGGTTTACAGTATGTGTGTGATAGCCCATGTTTGATTCAAGTTGGTTTTGTAGGTTGAGTATGGTTGAACTCGACCCAAGTTGTTATCCATTTTTTAATTTGGGTTAGAATGTCATTTGGAAACTAAAATGACTGTTTGGCAGGGATTAGAAATAAGGATGCAAATGGCCCGGACTGGGTCGAGCCCAAGATGTACAAAGGCCCGGCCCATTTATTAGTTAGTACATATTCAAAACTAAAACCAAGTCATTAACGTGTGTAATGCATGTGTTATATGCTTCCCATGTAACAGGACTAAAAAACTCCACTATGAAACTACATGATGATAATCCATAACATCCAAGATGATTGTCATTTTCTCTTGTAATATATCTTCAAATTTCACTTCAATAAGAGTAGGTCCCACTATCTTATTGAGCGCATGACGGAAACATAATTAATGCAATGTCAACAGCAATGCGGCTCAGCACCGAGTTAAGTTTTCAATCATGTGTCAATAAATTACCAGTACCATTGTAATTCAGAGTTGTATTTGTATTGAGAAAAGTTTTCTGTTAAAGTGGAATTTGATTAGGGCTTTATTTCCTATTAAAGTAAAATTTGACTAGGGCACTATTTATTATTAGAGTGAAAAGGGCCCATTGGTTAGGCCCTATTTCCTATTAGAGTTGACTTTGGTTAAGCACTATTTCCAATTAGAATAAGATTTTGCTAGAGCCCATCTTCAATTAGTGTGAAATTTGACTGGGCTTTATTTTCAATTAGTGCAAAAATTGGCTATGATCTTATTTTTAATTAGAGTGAAATTTGATTGAGCTCTATTTACAAGTAGAGTGAAATTTGGCTACGGCATTTATTTTAATTAAGTAATATTTGGCTAAGGCATGACTTATTTATTTTTATATTTAGCCTCATTGTGGAGCCCACCAATGGTTAAAGGTATCAAGTGCTTCGGCTTTTATTTTTTCTTAGAGGGTTCATTTAATTTTTATCGATACCTTTCAAAGGGTCCATAAGTGCCCTAATGATATAAAAGAGGGGTCCATTTAATAATTTTTTATGCCTTTCAAAGGACCCATAAGTGCCCTCTAATGAAATA
Organism: Camphora micrantha; assembly: GCA_003546025.1. Taxonomy (NCBI): domain Eukaryota; kingdom Viridiplantae; phylum Streptophyta; class Magnoliopsida; order Laurales; family Lauraceae; genus Camphora; species Camphora micrantha. The sequence continues at coordinate 3,968,941 of QPKB01000010.1, read as the reverse complement.
AAAGAGGGGTCCATTTAATTCTTATTTATAACTTCATAGGGCCCATGAGTGCTCCATAAAAGAGGGGCACATTTAATTTTTATTTATAACTTTCATAGGGCCCATAAGTGCCCCCATAATGAAATAATACAATGGCCGAACTGAAATTGGTTTTGGTGCCATGATTTCCTCTAAACGAGGGGATACATTTAATTTTTATTTATGCGAGCGGCATTATTTCATATTTAGCGTAGCAGCCATGGACACTACGGCCGATTTATCAGATCGGCCGCTTTTTTTATCCTTGCATGTGTCCTCTTCCTACATGTGCAAATAGTCTTCTCCTGACATATGTAGGAGTTCACTTAAGTATTGGTCGGATCTTTTTTAAGGGAACATTTGGCCATGTTGGGGTTCACTCTTGCATCACTTGGGTCTTTCAAGGGCCCGCCACCTTGTCTAGTTGAGAAAAAAAGAAAAAATGCATATTTGTGTTCAAACTTGCTGCTTCAAATCAATGCATAGAACCAAATCATAGTTATTTATAGACATAACCATAAATTCATTTCTTTGCCACCCTCTTACCCTTATTCTCAATTCTAAACTTTCCCCTTGAATGATCTCTCCTGTGGACCCTCATATCTCAATCATATCTCTATCAATAGACATTAAAGATATTATTAAATAGATATTTAAGATGTAATCTAAATAATCAAATCAATGTGATTTTCATAAAAAAGTGGTCTCCTTTATTGGCATTTGAGTAAATTTTGCATTGCCTCAAAAAAGATATACCAAATGCATAGATTAGAATTGCCCAAATGCCCTCCATTTTCAATGTAGAATTACTTAAAAGTCTTACACACTCACAGCTATATTATTAGCTAAGGATCAAATATTTATGCACAATACAATTTCTTAAAACTCCATATATTAATCTATATTTTAGAAAGATAAAATACACATTACATGATTTCGAAAGATTCATTAAAACATGCATAATACTCGCATGCACGTATGAAAACATCCGCATGCACACTTTCTCAGCCATTTATCAAAAGCATGTGGGAGCATGGAACCCCGTGAATTCATGGCTTTGCCATGACTCTCGTTGACTTTATATAAGAACATCTAGAGAAGAAAATTTTCCCTAGCTACATTCAAATCTATTTTTAATGAGGATGGATCCATCTTTGTCTTCAAATCCAACATGTTTCCTGGATCTAGCACCTATTGAAAAGTTCAAAATTAGAATCCAAATTTACATTATAAGACAAGAAGTGAGTGCTCCAGCTATACCGGGATAAACAGCCTTTAAACTTTGCAGGGTTTTTTTTTTTTTTTTGGCAAATAACACTTAAACTTTACAGTTGATAATTATCAAACCCCATATATACAAGACCACCCACTAGCACTATGTATCGAGTAATATCTCAAACGTTTGAAGCAGGACATCCAGCTCATTGAAGTTCCTTTATGTGTGGGTAAAAAAAGAAAAGCAATATCACTCAAGCTTTATAAATCGCGAGACAAAATATTTTAATACCATGCTATAATTGATTTTTGAATCAAAATTATTGTATAGGAAACTTCTAAATCCTAATATGCATGTGTCGTAGTATCCGTTAAAATCCAAAAGTACCTTACATGCTGATTTTTATTCTAGAATTGGATACTTTAGATAGCTCTTTTTCTTTTTCTTTTCTTTTTTCTTTTATTTCTTTTGCTTTCTATTCTTCTAAAACATGGAGATTAGATATTCGGATAAAGAGGAAACTTGATTGACATCCTTGCTCACCTAAGAGCCTAAGAGATGATTAAGTTGGTTCTAACTATAGGAGTTTATGATAATTACAACAGTTAAACCCCTCCTCACTACAGGTGTTCATAACTCACTACATGGATACTCTAAAATGGATAACATATCATGTTGTATTCAATTAGTGGTGCGGACAATAATCAAGTAAAGAAGTTAAATAATACAATCGGATCTTTTAAGTTCTTATATAAGGGGTTTTTCGAATCTAAACAGGTGTTACTGTACCTGAGTGTTAACACTTGGGTGGTTGTTTCAGATGCGATACTATTTTATATGCAAAATACGTGTCCCTGACCTGAGTACATACCATAAACCTGAAAATAGAGATCAAATCAAGCCTAATATGTTCTGAGCTCAATTTTGGCCTAGGCTAGGCCAACACATGGGTACCCCTACCTCCCCCACTCCTATCCCTCACTATTATTGGAGAGGGGGAGGGAGAGGGAGCCGGGAGGGCCACAGCAGGCAGCAGGCACCGACAAAAACCACCTTGTCCCCCCACCTCTCAAGACAATCTGCCTCTCATTTCCCCCATTACATCCTCTCTCTCTCTCTCTCTCTCTCTCTCTCTCTCTCTCTCTCTCTCTCAAGGCTAATTCTCTGAAATTGATTCCCATTGAAAGAATTTCATCCCACATTTTCCCACACTTCATACAAAGAGGAGAAAAATCACTCACCCTAAATCCTTTCCTTCAAATTTTTTTTCTAAAAGACTCTAATCCAATTCTCATATATAGAATACAATCGAAAACAATTCCACCCCATATCCTTTCCACCAAAATTCAATCCATAAACAGTTCATCTAATTCTCAGCAATCGAATTCCATTGAAAACAATTCCACCCACATTTTCCCCTACAGTTTCAATAGAAAAACCACTCACCTCAGATCCCTTCCTCCAAAATTCTTTCCAAAAACTATTCATCCAATTCTCAGAAATGAAATTCCATTGAAAACAATTCCACCCACATTATTCCCATTCCAAAAACCACTCATCCAATTCTCAAGAATACAATTCCATTGAAAATAATCTCACCCACATCATTCCTACACTTTCCACACAAAAAGAGTAAAAAAGAAAAAAAAAATCACTCCACCCCAGATCCTTTCCTTCAAATCTATTTCCAAAATCCTCTCATCTAATTCTCACAAACAGCACCCACATGCTTTTTCCTCCACTTTCCAATCAAAACAAGATAAAAATCACTCAACCCCAGATTCCTTCCTTCAAAGCTCTCTCCATAAACCTCTCATATTTATCATATAAACCCCCAAAACACCATCTTTATCATCATCATTATCTTCTTCTTCTTCTTCTTCTAATCATCATAAAAAAAAATCCAATCTTTCCCTTAAAAAAAAAACCTCACTTTCATCACACATCATGGTAGAGAGAGGAAACCCAAATAAACAATCTCTCCCAGTCCTCCAAAAGCCCCCAGGCTACAGAGACCCCAACGCCCCACATCCCCCATCCAAACCCAAACCCCCACAACTTCGAAAAACCCTCCCTCCCTCCTTCCCCCACCGCCGCCGCCGGAGCCGCCACTGCTGCCGCTGCTGCTGCCTCCTCTCCGCCCTCCTCCTCCTCTTCTCCGCCGCCGCCGCCGCCCTCTTCTACCTCTGGTCCAAACCCCACCTCCCCATCTTCCACCTCCAGTACCTCCAAACGCCACTCCTCAAAATCGCTGTTAAACCTGACGGCACGTTCCTCTCCGCCCAAACGGTCGTTAGAATCCAAGCCACCAATCCGAACGGTAAATTTCAATTCTTTTACGGTCGGAGCCAGGCTCGGATAACCGTTGAAGATGGTGTGGACCTAGGCTCGGGTGATTTCCCCAGGTTCGGGCAGAGTCAGAAAAACACTACGGTGATGAAGTTCTCGAGCCAGGTGAAGGAAGCTATGATTGATGATGGGGTCGGGTCGAGCCTCAAGGCTCGGGTCCGGAGCAGGAGGGTGTTCGTCCACGTGGAGGTTCGGACGAGGTTCGGAGTGAGGCTCGGGAGCTGGAGCTTGGGTAAGGTTGGGATCCGGGTCTTGTGTGGTGGAACTTTGAAGAGATTGCAGGGTGGGGAGAGGCCCCAGTGCAAGATCAATTTGCTCAAATGGTGAGTCTTCTTTATTACTATAATGCCACTGTCCGTACAGATAGAATCTAGCCGTTGATCAGGTGGGGTCCATATCGGATGGTGATTGGTTCACTAATCTGGAAATCTTTTGTGGATCCACTGTCGGAATTGCGGCCGCATCGGATGAACGGTGTGGATTGGTTCGATCGTAGCAGGGACCGTTGATCTGATATTTGATCCAGGCCATTGATTTGACTGAGGGGTGGAGATCGAAATATGGGACTTGTAAAGGATTTCCAGATTGGTGAATGTGGTACTTTTTTTCTTTTCTTTTCTTTTTTTTTTTTTTTTTTTTGTGTGAATATAAATTTGTGGGGGGCTTAAAATGGGTGGCTGTGATTTCTGCATTGGGCATAGTTTTGGGGCCATTAGAATGGATGGTTGTGATTAGTGGGTTCAATAAGAGAAGGCCACAACCAGCTTAAGATTGGAAAATAAATATTTAGGGGAATGATTAGGCTGAATTGATCAGTGTGATATTTGGTGGGTCATTGTCAAAGTACCATTCTTGGGTTTCAGGTTTTTTTTTTTTTTTTGGTGCTGTTATTAAGGGGTAAATACCCTATTAACATTATAAAAGGAACAAACTTTAGATATATTTATAATTTTAAACAAAATAATCAATATTTCTAAATAGTAGTTGATTTTTTGCACACTCCAAATCTTATTGTACCAACCTCCAACAATTAGTCTCCACATATAGGATGATGCAACTCTCTAGACAAATGAGAGATGGGACACATTCAAGTGGGCCCCACAATGGAGTGTGTTATGCAGTTTTGGCACTTGAAAATTACTCTTTTTTTTATAAGTATCTTTGCTAGAATCTAATTATGTTGCTATTTTCAAACTACTATAATATCTTCAGTTCACTTTTTTTTTTTTTAGTACATGAATGATACTGGAGGAGAAAATCTCTAATTGAGTGAGAATATTTGCATGTGACCTATCTGTGGTGGGACCCACTAGATGGGTGGGTTTCTTTTGTTTTGGGGACAAGTATTGGATGAGAGGTGGTCCCCATACTAGATCAGCTGTCATGGGTATGTCCTGTAGCAATTGCCAGTTGTGTGATTAAGACCCCTTGTTCCCCAACCATGGCCACACCACAGATGCTATTATCTCATCAAACATACAGAATAAAAAAAATCTTCATTTGTATTTGTATCTTCTCCTCCTCTCTTTTGAGCAGTTTTTGAGGGCATTTCTGTCACTATAAGAACAAGGATTGCAAATTATTTCCACCCTATTAGGTGGGTCCCACTTTTGATGCATATGATTTTCACTCTATGTCAAAGTCAAAATGTCAGAAAATTTATTGTAATGAGTTTTTTTTTTTTTTTTGAATGGTCACTTTAATGATCATTAAAAAAATTTCCAGGTGTTTCTTTTATCATAAAGCTGGATCTCTCCATTTTATTCTCATTTTATCTCTTGTATCTAGTTCCATACTGAGATGTGTTTGTTGGTTTTTTTTTTTTTTTTTTTTTTTTCAGGATCAACCTAAATTAATGAGGCTGTTTATATCTGATATGTTTTTTTCTCTGCATGTGAAGCCCACCAGTTTACAATATACTTATGAGGGGTCAATCATCATTCAGTGGTTGGAAGGCTTGTATTTGTTTATTTGTTTATTTATTTTACAGGGCCACCATGCTTGTATGGTTTCAAAATAACAAATAATGTGAGATAGAAAAGTTGTGGCCAAACTTGTATGGTTTCAATATAACATAGAGAGAAATGTTGGCATGCATTTCCTTTCTCATAATTAGCAAATACTCATGTCTTATTTATTCTTCCACAAGGCTTAAGCAATTTTTTTTTTATTTTTTTGAATGGTCAAGGCTTAAGCATTTGTGGTTACGCATATGCACTGCAGAGGATTTCTGATCAACGTATCTCTTAATTGGAAGAGCAAACTCTTATATAGGTTCTCTCAGGATTCTACACACCCTAATGGGGTTAAAACTTCCGGATCTGTTTGTTTTATGTAATTGAGTCTTAGGAATTCTAAGATTTGTGTTTCTAAAGTTGTTTAAAAATAAAGAAACAAAGGTGAATATCGAAAAATGACCACCGAACAATCTCCTTTTTAATGGAAATGAATCAAAAGGAGATGAAAAATGAATACCCAGCCACTACTTTAATAATTCAAATCCTAAAAAAGTCAAGGTCCTATCTAGACTCTCTCCTTGTATCTTTTACCCTTCACCTCTTTAATTATCAATTGTTGGAGCTCATTTGACCATGAATTTCTATGTAGTCAATTTGATGCAAATAAACGGCCTCACTAGTCTCACTTAAACTAGGTGATTGAACACACCTAGGGTTGTAAATGGGTACTCGATTCTTCAATTACTGGAAGGTTACGACCTTGTAATAATTCAAATCACCTAGTTTAACACACCTAGGCCACTACTTTAATAATTCAAATCCTAAAAAAGTCAAGGTCCTATCTAGACTCTCTCCTTGTATCTTTTACCCTTCACCTCTTTAATTATCAATTGTTGGAGCTCATTTGACCATGAATTTCTATGTAGTCAATTTGATGCAAATAAACGGCCCCACTAGTCTCACTTAAACTAGGTGATTGAACACACCTAGGGTTGTAAATGGGTACTCGATTCTTCAATTACTGGAAGGTTACGACCCATTAGGTTCCGGATCTGAGTCCTTATTTTGGTCTTGATAAGCAAATGGTTCCGATTCCAGATCTTATTTTTGGAACCGATAAACGGTTCCGGATCCACAGTGGCTCAGACCTGTGGACCCGGGACCCGACCCAATATACACTAACATAAGGTAACTTTAGTATGTGAAAACAAAATTCTTTTTACTTTTCTACTTTTCTATATTAGGGTTTTTACTTTTCTACATCTCATACCTGGAACCGGAACCAGACCTGCCTCACAAATGGTTTCGATTCCGGTTCTGGTTCCCTTTAATATTATCAGTTCCGATTTCAGTTCCAGTTCCCCCTCTTAGAAAACGGTTCCGGTTACGGCTCCACCTTGGACCCGGACCGGAACCAACCCGTTTACAACTAAACACACTGCAACGTAATGGCTAAGAACAGAGTTATATATTAATTAGGGGATTAATCTTGTATGCGATGAATTGTTGAATTTATTTATATTCCGATATATTTGAATTCTATGTGAAATTAATGTAGCATGGAAAGTCTTCATTCAAGATGTAGACAGTAGCTAGGCTTCGTTCAAAACTTTCATTGGAATTTGATATTTCAATTTTTTTTTTATATAACAAATTAGTTCTGCAGTAAATGACCAAGGTGAAACCTTATCATTATAATTTATCTGGCCAATATTATCGTCATTTTTTTTTTATAACGGAGGGTGTCCAAGCCCTTTGAGCCAAACTAATCCGTACGGGCTCGGGGGAGCCAGGTAAATCTCCTGTGGCTCCAATGTAGTAGTGCAGTTTCGAAACCCTCAACTTCCGGGAGTAAACCGTGGTCCTAAGCCAACTGAGTTACCCCTCGGGATTATCAATATTATCATCATTTGAATACTTACTTATCAAAAATTGGATCGACCCTTGCTGTCTAATGCAGCCAATGCCATGGCCCATGGATGGTCCAAGTCCACAATATTAAAGTTTATTTTCATATATTTTTTTAAAAATTATGGCTATCTTTTTATGTATCAAATGCTGCTAGAATGATATGTAATTGGATCTGTTGGACAGGTTATTTGATTTGATTTACATCAAGTTTAAATTTGTGTGACATCGCAAGAGTTGAAAAGGTTTTAGTTAATTTTCTAAGAGGTCCGTGGATATTGAAGAATTCAAGGGTGTTTTAGTAATTTTTTTTTATGTTTTAATGGTTAAATTTAAAACATATATTGTAGGTTTGGATGTTTGAGATTTATGTTGATGTTGTTATTTGTAAGAAGTAGGAAATTTCCCTCAAGGTATGCTTGTGCAGCTTTCTTTTTTTGCAGCCTAATCCTGACTTGTTCAATGCAACATAAGTTTTCTAGAAAATGACATTTTTAAACCATTTTTATTTGAAAGAGCACTATAACCTGGTCTAACTAAACACTAGATTTCTGTTTTCGCTCCTATTTTCAGATGCCACGACTTTACACAAACAAGCCCTTAGGGGGCCTCTATGTAAAATAAATTTCTTGACCCTTGTCCGTGATTTTATGGTGGAGTTGGTTTTCTCTCTGCTTTTTAAGTGGTTCATGTGACAAATTTGATGGATTGATATATTACTTGTTAGGTTTTGATTTAATTTAATTTTTCTTTTCTACCTCATAAATGTTGTTTGTGATTTAATTTTATTTTTATTTTTATTTTTTTGTTGATGAGGGTGTCCCTAAAGGTGTTTAACCCAACAAGACTAATTCTCGTGGCGCCTACTAAACTCACACAAACGCACTCTAGGTAATTAATCTAGGGTGGGTTTTGAACACAAGATGTTGGGAGCAAAGCCCACGCCTTAGGCCACTCCACCAACTCAGAGGTGGGTGTGAATTAGTGTTATCTAAAACTTTGTTCATAAGTTTTATTTTACTGCATCACTACCATGTACTCTATACGATACAACCATCATATTGTGGCTCTTATAAATGAAAACTTATGTCATGACTCTCAGTCGTGCGACCAATTTTGGTTTAAAGTAGATATTGTTGAGAAAGAAGAATGCTTTTCTACTTTTTATGTGTTTATGGATTTTTTTAATGGTAATGATAAGTCTTATAGAGAAAAACAAAAATCATACACAGTAAAAGGGACTCAAAACTGCAGCCAAAAGATAAAAGAAACACCCCAAATTACATCAAAAGCTCTATAAAAGGCTCATCTTTGTCTATTCATTGCTTTGCTAATAAATTTGCACTTCTCATGGAAAAAGATGTGATTATATATATCTCATTAATTATAGGAAAGATGCTAGAAGTCCAATTTCATTCAAGATGTATGTAAACCTCAAGGACCTTTATTTGAATTTGCAACCCATGCAACATTATTAAGACGAGTCACTCTCAATGTTAATCTCCTCATGATAAGAGAAAAAAAAAAATGCCCTAACCATTAATAGCTTAAATCTCCATTTATATTTGTCTTTAAGCCAGTTTGGTAACTTCACTATTAAAATAAAGTGAGGTAAATTGTCAAATTAAGAGACAAGAAAAGAAGATGGGTCAAATAAAAACTCGTTAAATTTTTGTTATTTAGTGAAATGAGAATATAACTTTCTGACCTTTTAAAAAAAGGAATATGATTTTTTGTCATTTAGTGGTATAGAAGAGTAACTTTTTAAGGTTTTTTTTTTTTTTTTTTTTTTTTTTTTTTTTTTTTTAAGTAGATGTATTTTTGAAATATTGTGCTTTCTGATTTAACCCCATTTTCTTTTAATGTCTCTTGAAATGACCATTCACCCTACTTCACTAGTGAAGTGAATTTACCAAAGAAGCTAGTTTGAGGGGATGTCAGGCAACTTTGAGTTGTTTGAAATAGAATTAATTCGGTTGAAATGAGTTGCTTTAGACCCTTGTACAGAGATTGTCAGTTGGAAAGAATCGTAAAAAAAAAAGAGGCAAACTTTCATATATTAAAAGTTATAAGGACAAAGTTATTATATACTAAAACTAGCACCTACTAATATCTATATATCAAAAGTTATATGGGCAAGTATGGAAGTTTTTATAAAAAAATATCCCATTGCTTTATACATTCATTTTTATTTGAAAAAGTTATATTTTGTTACTTTTTGAAAAAGAGGAAGGTCATAAAGTTGTTTCAATCACACGCTCACATGAACTTTTTCAAATAGTATAAAGCATTTAAATATCAATTTGAATCATTTTTGAAGTCAATTTTTATATCATTAATTCATCATACCATTTCATTAGTTTCACTTTTTTATATTTTATATTGTTTCTCGCTTTCATTGTAAAATTTAAATGTTCTGATCTTGAATTATTCATCATTTTCTTTTACCAATAAAATCAATGTACCCACACCTCAAGCAGGTTGTTCAAGTAAATTTTTGTAAATTTTCCAATGAAATTTTTTTTTTTTTTTTTTTTTTTTTTATTACCCTTGCAAGAAAGTTGAGTTAATTTGGCTAAGTACTTGTTCAGTTTTGGTTAAACTTACTTTACTTGATGATCCATTGAGTCAAGTCTACTTTCCTGCACTTAGGAAGATCATATGGAGTTTACTATGGACTATATACCAATAAACAAATGAAAATTATGGTTTAATATCAGGAAGATAGCCAATTGACTTGACCATTAATTGACAGGACCTCAACATCTAATAAAGTAATTAGTCCCATATGACCACATATGGATCCACTTTTTTTCAGATAACCATCACTATGAAGTTTTTTTTTTTCTTTCTAAAAGTCGGATTCTGGCTTGAATTAGGGCCCAACTTAATGGACTTTTTAATGAGGATGAAATATATGATAATCAAACAACTCTTTTTAGAAGGGTATCTTTAATTATTAGGAACTCATGAAGATGAGTAATATGTGGCAAATTGGTGCTTCAGTGATGGATGTCTAGAAGTGCAATTGAAAGTAAAAACAAAATCCAAACAAGTTCCAAATGTTTTTTCAAAGCACACTAAAGGCAACATCCGTGGATGAGGAGGAAGACAACATTTTACTATATAAGAAGGAACAAGATGCAATGTAACAATGAGAGAATAAGTTATTAGAGTCATATTAGTTGCACTTATCACACCCAAGATTTTCAAATTGTATCACATTCACACCAACTAGAAATCCTTACCTATCATTTCCTTCCTTTATTCTTCTATTTATCTTCTTCCTTTTTAACCTTCAAGCAACGATTTGTAAAGATGAAAGGAGGACAATGATGTAAGAAAAAGAAATTTTTTTTATAGAAAGAATATTAGTTTAAAACACCCTAAAACATTATCTTCACTTGGTTCTTTAATTTCAACTGGATTTTTCTTCTTACAGTAAGTGAAACCCATGTCCTCCTATAGTTAGAGGGTTGAAATTGCAGTACCTCTTGTCTGAACTCATCATTCAGCTCTCCGATGGATGAGCCCATCAGAGCCCTATCCAACCATCCTTCTATTTAGTTAGCAATAGGCGGTTGTCAAAGGGTCAGGCTCGGGCCAGCCAAAGCCATCAGTGGGTTTGTAGTACTAAGCCCTTATCCCACCCTCACGGACTAGCGCTGAGTCCAAGGCTTAAAATTAAAAAAGTCAGGCTTTTATTTTTTCTATATTGCTACCAAGCAACGAGTGTTGATCAAGCATTAACCCTCTTTATTCAAGCTTGGGACCAATGGCGATTGCAGTAAGTAATAGGATTGAGTTATTTTCTTTTGTTTGATTAGTTGATAGTAGAGTATAAAATATTTATTATGTAAAAACAATATAAAGAATGATCTCTAATCATACTACACTTATAAAATCTTCAAATTCTAATAATTTACTCTTCTTTTAATATATCCAAAAGACTATCTAGTGTATCACTATCATTTTTATGTAAAAACAATATAAATTATAATCTCTAATCATACTACACTTATAAAATCTTCAAGTTCTAATAATTTACTCTTCTTTTAATATATCCAAAAGTCCATCTAGTGTATCACTATCATTGATATATATATTACATAAAGGCACTTCGCTTCTTCCTTTAGTTGTCTTTTTCAATCATCTTTCTTCTCTTTATTTATATTCTTTCTCCTTCCTTTATTCTTCTCTTTATCTTTGTCCTTTCTTAAGAAAGAATAGTTTGAGAAGTTGAAATAGAGGACAATGATGTAAGAAAAAGAATATTGATTTAAAACCCTAAAACATTGCCTTTTATCTCATAGCTCGTTTTGTTATGATTCCTTCCCATTTATATCTCTATTATTAGCAAAACACAACTTTCTCTCAACTAGAAATTGTCTAACATATGCACTATCACACTAGGTGACAACTTGGAGCTAATTGTTGAAACTAAACCTCTCGTTGTATTGGACCAAGTGAATGGCCATAAGGTCGGTCACACAAATGATGGTTGATTCCACCTTTCACACCCAATTGAGTTTTTCTTCTTAGTATTTGGCTAACCTCATGTCTTCTAATGGCAAAGAAGGTTGCTATTTCCGATCGCTTCACTCTGTCCTTTAATGAATGACCCCATCAAAGCCTAATCCGACTACTCTAATATTCGGTTATCGAAATGCTCAAATTGATCTTGAAAACTTCTCATGTTTCAAGTTCCTTCCCACGATAGATGATTTATGAAGTTAGTTGATTTGAAATGGACAAACATAGCCTCCATCATATTCTTCTGTAAGAAAACGGGCAGACATAGTTGTACTATTTAAATCATGTTAATGCACCACTATCCATGTGAAGCAAGGCAAGGAGAGTCTAGTTCTCATTCTCAATATGTTCCATGGTAGCAAAATAATTGCTCAGATTTGTAAATAAACTCTAAAGGATAATGCTCATCGACGGAGGTTAAATTCTTCCATCATTTGACTCGCTGGATTCACAACAACACAACTCCTATGATTTAGGAGGCATTTGTGAATGCTATTTGCCTTGGAAATAGGGTAGAAATGGGGCCGATTTTTTTTTTTTGGAGGTGTTCGGTGCAACAATCAATCCTTAGAAATGGGTCAGTTTTGCATTTTTTTCTTCACAAATTAAAATCCGGCTTTCTCAACCTCCCATTTTAAAAACTGGTGTAGCGGAAGAGGAGACAACTCCTGCACAAACGCCTCCTTAGCCTTTTCTATTAATTATCAAAGGCCACAAAATTATGCATTCTAAAGCTTGTTAGATTTGGTCGATCTTGACATTCATTATGTCCCATGCTTCTTCTTAAGTTTTCCATTAATTTCTCCATTGAATTTGTATTCCATCATTTCTTCCTTTCTTCCCTAGGCATGCCAAAGAAAAGGGAACTCAAATACCAATTAATACACTTTGTAAGAGGGAAGGGTTATTATCCTCTATTTATGTACATCATGATCTTTTGGGGAGAATCTCTTCATCATTTAATATTAATGAGTTGTGCGAGGTTTCAGCGGAAATGAGTGTCAATAAAGTGCCGGAGGCGTCCGAAATTTTGGCACCTTCTTCCTCTTGTTTAGTGCAACGAAGAAAATGTCGGATTTTCCGCAAGTTTACTCCGTGTTTCTACGTTAGAGAGAAGACGGTTTCCCTATCTACCCCAATCAGAAACCCTGAGCTGCGGAAGAGGAAAATCGGACTTCCTCTTTCACGGCGCTGCACAAACACACCCTAAATTGCATTAAAAAGAGAAAGGAGACGGTCTTGCCAAGCAGACATATTTTTTTTATTTTACGATATTTCTTGGCAACTAATCATATTAAACTTCTCAACAACCTCTAAAAAATACATCTCTAACCTAGTTACTATCAACCATATCTTAATCTTCCCTCACAAATCTCCTAATCAAATAGGCATCAATCCATTTTTCTCTTACATGATAGAGAATTGTAAACTGCCTCATTCCTAAACTAGCTTCATTTATTACTCTAGGGCTTCATCCTAATCAAATGGGTCCTCCATCAGTCCATCTAGTCCATTTTCTTCCTGTGTATGCTAAATTGCTAATGTATTAAAAACCCTATACCACTGACTCAGTGAGTCTACGATTCCATTATCATAATTCCCATGTATTTAAATACCCCCCATTTCTCCATTTCCTACCCCTGCTCAGTTTCCTCTTCAAATCCAAACAAAACCCTAGTTTTCATTCTCACAAGGAAAACCAATCTGTTTCTCTCTCTAAAAGGTACTTCTTCTTCTTCTTCTTCTTCTCTCTCTATCTCGTTTCGTTTCTCTTACGATCTAGGGTTTTGAGAATTAGGGTTTGGCCATGGCTTCGAAGAGGATCGTCAAAGAGCTCAAGGATCTCCAAAGAGATCCTCCAACTTCATGCAGTGCAGGTATCTCTCCTCCATTTCTCTCGATTTGCGCTTATCACATCCATTTGATTTCAGATTAAGAGCTTACCCCCTTTTCTGTCTAGAGATCTATCGCATCGAATGAATGGAAACTTGAAGGATTCTCCTCTCCATCATGGAATCGCTTTAATTTTTATGTTTTGTTTTGTGTTGAATGATCGGTTTGAGATGTTGTGGGGTTTAAAAATGGCTTGACTCAAAAGTCCCATATAAAGATTGGAGCTTTTTATGGGTAAAGATTGGGGCTTTTTTGTGGGGAAAGGTTAGGGAGGTAGTCAGATTTTGAGGGAGTTCAGATGATAAAGTTTCTCATTAGATGTAGCTCTTGTTACTTGTTGTTTGTTAGTGAGTTATGGGTAATCAGATTTGCTGGGTAATTTGAGTTTTAGGGAACCAAGCAGGCCTTTAGACTTTAGAGGGGTATGTTTGTGTAGATTGAATTGCTTGGACTTTGGAAGCTCGATCTATGAGGAATGCATTTTTCTAAGATTAGGGAAATAGAGTAGTTAGTTTGTTCCCATTTTTGAGCTTTCGATGGAAATTGTCATTGGGAGGTATGGGCAAAGAGAATATGGGAATCCCAATTTATGCAATACCCTCACACGATTAGACTAGAACGAGAGAAAAGAAAATATATGCACACATGAATATGTGTCATGGAACTTTCAGCATCTTTGCTTGGTTTTTTTGTGATGAAATAAGCAACAGTGCCATTGACCCTAATGCAGCTTTGAATGGATGCAACCTTGTAGATCTGATTAATTGAATTGTTTTAAGCAAGCTTAGCCATATGCATCACTAAACCCTATCTACCGATGTTATCTCCTAGAAAATTTTGTGGTAGTTGATCCAAGCTATGCTTCACTTCTAATTGACTGTCTCTTTCTCTCTGTGGATGGTAAAAACTAGAATATTGGTGACTTATTCCCATCATCTTCCATTGAGTTTTCCAAGAATAACTCATGAACTTTGAGTCATGGTGAGATGCACATGCACTTGTCTTCAGTTATTGCTAGCAAACTGCCTCTTTGAAAAAGGGATGAGCCACTATTAGGGCATCTGTTGTTGTTGAGAAAGGGATGAAATGGGTCATCTTGGAAAATTGATCTCCTATTGTCAGTGACGTTGGCCTTTTATGATGTCTCTTGTGTGCCTAAAACAAAATCCATTCTAATGCCTTGCCAATACTCATGTGGGATTGGTATAGGCATTTGGTCTTGTGTTTTGCTTTTGGCAGTTTGTTGATTGGTAGGCTTGACATAGCTTGCAGATTCTTCTGCAACATTGGATTATATTTTTGGCCAAGAAAAAAGATCTTTTGGTAACAATTGTATTTATATTGTTCAAAGTGGCCATTTTTTCCTCCCCCTTCCAGATTTTGTAGGAAGTATTGGAAGAAGGCACAATTGTGTAGTTTGGAACAAGGAGACCCATCATAGATACTATAGCGAGGGTGTTAATTTTTTTTTTTTTTTGAAAAACCAAGAAAAACAAAGAAACAATAGGGAAAAAACGTTGTTTTGTCAAAATTCTTTGAGAATCAGTTTACTCCCTGTTCTTTATTGGAGATGATTGGGATGATAATATGCAATCCAAGGAGCAAATTGAAGCAGAACTGCTGAGCAAACAAGAAGCTGCTGTAAGAATATAAAAGGCACTGGCTTATGCATATTCTCATCAGGTAACTAGATTCATTTTTTATCCATGTAGAGAGAGAGAGAGAGAGAGAGAGAGAGAGAGAGAGAGAGAGAGTTTTTGGGAAGGATGCAGAATTGCGTTAAGCTTTGGCGGGGCGATCCTCTCTTCCTTGTTGAATTGCGCAGCTCAGAGAAAACTCCTCCTTGTTCATCTCCAAATCCTAGATTCTTTCATCCCTCTGGAATCTGGATAGGCTTCATGGGAAGAAGAGAGGTTTCACTTTTGTTCGATTTGGCTCCTTTCTAGAGGCGGAAAAAGCTATGGAGATGGCCTGTGGCAGATCTTGGGGAGGAAGGAGAATCAATTTGCAGATATCCAGATTTAAACATAGTCCGGAGCCAACCAAAGATAAGCATATAAAATTCAAGAGAGGGACCATTCTCAGGTCCATGAATCCCTTTAATTCTGCTTGGAAAAATATTGCGGAGATCCCTACGAGCAGAGTAGGTTGGATTATTAAAGAAGAAGGTTTTCCGGGGGTTAGATTGGCCTCTAGTGCTATCAGGGAACGCATTCTGGTGATGCGATTCAGCCTGGTGGGTTCCTTAATGGAGTTTAGGAGTTCTCACAGATTCAATCCTGGTTTGACCTGTTTTATTGGAAGATGCCTAAAGGTATAAAGCAAATCAGACCTTCAATGGTCTGGATAGAGCTGCAATCGGAGGTAGAAGTTTCTGAGGTCATCCGGAAGACAACTGAGGATGAGTCTGGCCCTTTTTTGTTGGAGAGACGGATGGAGATCCTCAGGAGCCCATCCCGTTTGGTATGGATTAGATTCAAAAGAGTGCCCCTTCATGCTTAGTGGGGAGAAACATTTTTTGTTTTGGGAAATTGCATTGGCTCCTTTGTAGAAGTGGATCCTACAACAATTAGGAAGGAGATGATCCTATATGGCAGGGTCAAAGTTCTTAGAGATTTGTGGTTGGATGACATCTGTGTTCCTATCGATGTGGAAATAGAAAAGGAGTCTTAAGAGGTCAAGAATGCCCTAAAGAAAGTAGAGTCGAGGCCATTTTATGCCCAAATCACTAGCTTACAGTTGGAGAAGATGATAGTGGGAATTCTGGTTATTGCAGCTCAGAGATAGTAGAAGAAGATGACGTAAGTTTTTTGTTTTCAAGTTTAACTTCCCCCAAAGTGAATCGAAACCCATCTCGCTTGCAGATTTAGATCTCGTTCCTTTCAATCGAGCCCCAGTTTCGACCCATGAACCAGCTGTTGGGCTTGGACCTTGTCAGGAATATGGGTTGGAGGATGGGCTTCGGCCCAATTTAGCTTAAAAAAAAACCTAAAGACTTTGTCTCCTCTCGACTAAGGCAAAAGAGGTGATTTGGGTTTTAGGGATTCCCTTGGCGATCGTTGAAGGTGCCGAGAGAGGTCTCTTGCAAGAGACTTGATTCCGCCGGCAAATTGTTTGATCAACACCCCCTTGCTCTCGAAGGCGAAAGAAGATGGAGATTTCCTTCGGTCGAAAGTTTCCTCCTCTCTAGGTCATGCTGTTGGTGATGAAAGCGAAGGATTGGTGTTGGCGACGCTCGATATTTCAGAGATTTCTTCGGTGGCTTGCCTTTCAATCCTAGGTCAAAGCAACCTAAGAGAAAAAACTCATTCGACTCCAACAAGATCGTGAGATCAGGGAGCTCCAAAAAGGGCTGGATTTCCATAACGAAAAGTGGCGGCAACGGCTCAACTGGTATATCTCACACAAATCTGAACTGGAATGAGGATCTTCTTTCCAAGACCAGTCTTGACAGAGTTTCCATTCTTCTTTCCAAGACCAGTCTTGACAGAGTTTCCATTCTTACGCCGGATAATGACCTCGATGTTGGTGAGGGGTAGTCCACTGCTCATCTGACAGTCTGCCACAATTAGCTCTACCACTGTCAGCTTTCTCCATCACGCATGCCTTTGGAAGAGCCCCTCTCTATATAGCATGTCTCCGTAAAAGCCTCCAATATGGTCAACAATTTCAAGCCTGAAAGCGACCTTTTAGAAACAATTTTAAAGATGTCACTTTCAGAAATTCAATATTTGCAACTATTTGCCACTATGCAACCACTATTTTACACTATGCAACCACTATGACACTATGTAGCCACTATTCACTACTGAAAATAAATCCGACAATTGCAGACTATACAATAATAAAATATTCTTGGTCATTATTCAAATAGTACTTTGTCACTATTCAAATAGTACCAAATAATGCCAAGTCACTATCAATGCATCAAATCAAGCCTGAAGATATGTATTCCGGATTTCAAATGCTTTCGCATCCGGAGTTATCATGAAGCCGTTTTAATAATTCAGATACAGCCCCTCAAGCAGCCTTAATAATTTACGGACTTCAAGCTTCTTCAAGTCCGCAATAGTCTTGTAACTTTGTTTATAAAAGGGACTAAGAGATTACAAAAACTGACATAGTTTTTGCTGGTGTAATCTCTTACATGGTCTATTTAATCTATTATTATACCATGTCAATAGATTATTTAATCTATTATACCATGTCAATAGATTATTACACCATGTCAATAGATTATTACATGGTGTAAATAGACCATGTCAATAAAGTCTATTCAATAATCTTCTAGACCATGTCAATAAAGTCTATTCAATAATCTTCTAGACCATGTCAATAAAGTCTATTCAATAATTAAATCCTTGGTGTAATCTCAACATCAGTATAGTTTGATGTCATTTTTCTTGCTTTGATACCAGATTACACTAGGGATCGCTACTCAAAACTTACAAAAATAAAAATGGCTAAAACTGAGAGAACTTGGAAACTCTTAGTCTTGTACTAAAACTACTTAATTGCTTCTGCTTAGACAAGAGGGTTGGCAATTCCTTTTATAGACAAATTTACAAGATTATTACGGACTTGAAGAAGCTTGAAGTTCATAAATTATTGAGGCTGCTTGAGGGGCTGTATCTAAATTATTGAGGCAGCTTTATGATGACTCCGGATGTGAAAGCATTTGAAATCCGGAATATATATCTTCAGGCTTGATTCGATGCATTGATAGTGACTTGACACTATTTGGTACTATTTGAATTGTGACAGAGTACTATTTGAATAGTGACCAAGAATATTTTATTATTGCATAGTCTGCAATTGTTGGATTCATTTTCAGTAGTAAATGATGTCAAATAGTGGCTACATAGTGTCAAATAGTGGCTGCATAGTGGCAAATAGTTGCAAATATTGAATTTTTGAAAGTGACATCTTTAGAATTGTTTCTGAAAGTCGCTTTCGGGCTTGAGATTGTTGACTATATTGGAGGCTTTTGCGAAGGCATGCTACATTGAGAGGGGCTCTTGTAGAGGTATGCGTGATGGAGAGAGCTAATTGTGGCAGACTGTTGAGATGATCGTGGCAGACTGTCGGATGAGCTTGATGGTGATATTATAGAGGAGCTGTATTGGAATGGCGTAGCATGTCTAGAATTCGTCTTCGCCAAGAGAGTGAGTAGCATCAGAGTCTTCATTGACGGAAGATGCTGCTGATGGAACTGCTTCATGATGTGAGGCGAGAGGCTTCTTTTTGAGAGATTCTATTTGTGGAGAGCATGAATATAACTAATTAAATATTCTTGAGAGTCTATGAAATTGTTGTTTGTATTGGGGGTTGCTGCTAAAGGGGGGATTTTTAATGACTTCAGTGACTGCTGCTTTGAAAGATTTATATGTGTCAATTTTTGGTAGTGGAGGAAAATGTTGAACATTGGAGGAAGAAGGGGAAGTCTGTTTTTGGAGAATTGGTAAAACGTCGAATTTGTCCCAACGTTTTACAAAGGTTATTCGAAATAAAAATGGGGGATTTGTAGTTTTGGAATAATCCCATTTGAGGATCCAGGGGATACCATGGGTGAGGGAATAGGCTAAAAAGAGGTATGAAGGTTCGCTTGATTTGAAGGAGGCTTTATTTGATGTGAAAATTTTAAAATGGCTAGATAGGGAATTTGGTAGGATGGATGAAGGTGGACCAAAGAGTGACCACCAATTTATCCAGAACCATTCTGGGACTTGAATGTTCCCGGTCTTTTGGAAGCTGATGAACTAGGAGTGAGACTGCTTAGAGTTTTGGCGGAGCAAAACAAATTCCCAAGCATTCATGTAATCCCAGTAATTGTAGGGCCATTGTTTTTGATTGGGGCTTTGCACCATTCTGGTTGTGGACCAATTGTTCTGCCATTCCTGCGAGGAGAGGATATGGAGAAATTTGAGTTTTGAGAAGGCAATTTCTCCATCTTTTTCTGTATGGGTAACTAGTGCGCTATTGGATTGTTCTAGAATGGCTTCATAGAATTTAATTGTGAGGGAGGATAATTTGGGTGAAAAGTGCATATTGGGAAGAAATATTTTGGAAGGTATTTAATCAGCAGGAAGTTTTGCAAGGATATCATCTAAAAGAGTGATTTGGCTTTCTGCATTGAGACTGTATTGGGATTGGGAATGATTCTTTTTTTGTTGTAGAGTGAAGGAGGGGAGAATTGATTGGAGACACTAAATTCACTTAGTGTATCGGATTGTTTGGCTTTATTTTTTGATCTTTTGGACATTGTTGGACTGGAATTTCTCTCGACCCTGTAGAAATTCGTGAGAGAGGAAGTCAGGTAGAGAATTGGAAGTTCCTTTTATAAATTCAATTTTGAAATCGAATATTGAAAGCAAAGCTTGCCATCGAGCAAAAATCTGTTTTGATGCAAGATTTTTAACATCCTTTTCTAAAACTTCTTTTGCTGGTTTACAATCAATTTGCAAGAGAAATGGTTTATTTAAAATATCACTTTGAAATTTGAGGATGGAAGAAACTATGGCAAGAATTTCTTTTTTAATTGTAGAATAATTTTGTTGAGTTGGATTCCATGATCCAGATGTAAATTGAATAATTTGTTCTTTATTTCCGTTTTGTTGAAGAAGGATACCACCATATCCTTTTTCAGAATCATCAGTTTGAATAATTTTAAAAAGATCAGGATTTGCTATATTTATGCAAGGGAGAATTTTGACCTTTTCTTTTAATCTTCGAATGGCTAAAGTATGTGGTTCAGTCCATTCTTTATTCTCTTTAGATAGTCTTTTTTGAAGGAGGGTTCTTTCAGTTGCTAGATTTTGAAAGAAATTAGATACATAATTTAAGCAACCTAAAAATCGTTGAAGTTGAGCAGTATCTTTGATTTCATTAGGAAATTTATCAGCGAATTGAATAACGCGGTTAATTGGAGTAATGGTTTGATTTTCAATTTTATATCCGAAAAAGCGAATAGAGGTTTGAAATAAAATTATTTTTCTTTGTGAAAGGACAAGACCATTATATTTTATTGTATTGTGGAAGATAGAAAGATGTTTCCAATGTTGCTCGATGTTCTTAGAGAAGATTAGAATATCATCGATATAGACAACGAAAAAGTCTTTATATGGGTGGAATATTTCATCCATGATTCTTTGGAACTCAGAAGGAGCATTTTTCAAGCCGAATGGCATGACATTCCATTCAAAGTGTCCAAACGGAATTGTAAATGCGGTTTTATAATGATCTTCTTCACGAAGTTGGGTTTGCCAGAATCCGGATTTTAGATCAAATTTAGAGAAAATATTGGCAGTACATAAGCGATTAATTAAATCTTGTTTATTAGGAATGAGGTATCTTATAAATTGAAGTACTTCATTTTGGGGCTTATAATTGATGACAAGTCGTGGAGAACCTCGTTCGAGTTTTGCTGCATTTTCTACATAGAAGGCGGCACAACTCCAAGGAGATTGGAATTTACGAATAAGATTTTTAGAGAGTAAATCTTTGATTTCCTTATCACAGAGATCAAGGAGACGAGGATTCATTTGAGCTGGTCTAGCTTTTGTCGGGATAGATTTTTCGTTAAAATTTTTATCGTATAGGAGAGAAACTTGATGAGACTTTCTATGCCAAAGTGCAGAAGGTATTTCAGCACAACAAGTGTTGAAGAGCTTCTTTTGGAAGTGTAATAATTGGGTTTGGAAATAAGGCTTATTGAGTTTTTCTTGGAGACTGAGGAGTCAGATGTCATTTTTTAGGCTATTTATGTGAGCTATTTAGTAAGAGATTAAATTTGTGAGGGTAGAAACTTTTCCTATTTGAGGAGGTCTAATAAAATTAAAAAGAATGGATTCGTGGTCTATCTTTGCTTCTAGACCGATGGATGTAACGACTGATGTCTTAATTGAATAAAGTTTATTTAATTCCATGGTGTAATCCTTAATCTATTTTTTGACATGGTGTAATCTGCATGGTCTATTTATTGACACAGACTATTACATGGTCTATGTCAATACACCATGTCAATAAATAATCTCTTACATGTCAATAATATGCCAAAAATATTTAAACTTTATTGACATGGTGTATTGACATAGACCATGTAATAATCCTTTAAATAATAAGTATTGACATAGACTAGACATAAATAAAGTCTATTTAATTCCAAGCAGATTATTGACATGGTCTATTTATAGCCATTCTCCTTTTAAGAGATTAAATTTGAGTTTCCAACTATCTGCTTGGAAAAATATTGCGGAGATCCCTACAAGCAGAGTAGGTTGGATTATTAAAGAAGAAGGTTTTCCAGGGGTTAGATTGGCCTCTAATGCTATCAGGGAACGCATTCTGGTGATGCGATTCAGCCTGGTGGGTTCCTTAATGGAGTTTAGGAGTTCTCACAGATTCAATCCTGGTCTGACTTGTTTTACTGGAAGATGCCTAGAGGTATAAAGCAAATCAGACCTTCAATGGTTTGGATAGAGCCGCAATCGGAGGTAGAAGTTTCTGTTGTTGGAGAGACGGATGGAGATCCTCGGGAGCCCACCCTGTTTGGTATGGATTAGATTCAAAAGAGTGCCCCTTCATGCTTAGTGGGGAGAAACATTTGTTGTTTTGGGAGATTGCACTGGCTCCTCTGTAGAAGTGGATCCTACAACAATTAGGAAGGAGATGATTCTATACGGCAGGGTCAAAGTTCTTAGAGATTTGTGGCTGGATGACATCTGTGTTCCTATCGATGTGGAAATGGAAAAAGGAGTCTTAAGAGGTCAGGAATGCCCTAAAGAAAGTATAGCCGAGGCCATTTTATGCCCAAATCACTAGCTTACAGTTGGAGAAGATGATAGTGGGAATTCTGGTTATTGCAGCTCAGAGATGGTGGAAGAAGATGACGTAAGCCTTTTGTTTTCAAATTTAACTTCCCCCCAAGTGAATCAAAACCCATCTCTCTTCCAGATTTAGATCTTGTTCCTTTCAATTGAGCCCCAGTTTTGACCCATAACCAGCTATTGGGCTTGGACCTTGTCAGGAATATGGGTTGGAGGATGGGCTTCGGCCCATTCTAGCGTAAAAAAACCTAAAGACTTTGTCTCCTCTAGACGAAGGCAAAAGAGGTGATTTGGGTTTTAGGGATTCCCCTGGCGATCGTTGAAGGTGCCGAGAGAGGTCTCTTACAAGAGACTTGATTCCGATGGCAAATCGTTTGATCAACACCCCCTTGCTCTTGATGGCGAAAGAAGGTGGAGATTTCCTTCTGTCGAAAGTTACCTCTCTAGGTCATGCTGTTGGTGATGAAAGCGAAGGATTGGTGTTGGCGACGCTCGATATTTCAGAGATTTCTCCGGTGGCTTGCCTTTCGATCCTAGTTCGAAGCAACCTAAGAGAAGAAACTCATTCGACTCCAACAAGATCGTGAGATCAGGGAGCTCCAAAAAGGGCTGGATTTCCATAGCGAAAAGTGGCAGCAACGGCTCAACTGGTATATCTCCCACAAATCTGAACTGGAATGAGGATCTTCTTTCTAAGACCAGTCTTGACAGAGTTTCCTTTCTTACGCCGGATAATGACCTCAACGTTGGTGAGGAGTAGTCCACTCCTCACGGTGTTACCGTTCACCGGATCTTGTGGAAGAAGGGTAGATTATGATATGTGGCTCAACTCCAAAATGTTGGTTTGTGGGAAGGCATTGGGTTGACAGTGGCTGATGAGAAGGCAGGATTGGGGGAATTGACTCAGATTGCTCAGAAAAGGAAAGAAGCGAACAGAGGTGCAAAGGCGAAAGGTAGAGCTAAAAATAAAGTGGCTAGAGAATTCCAGACTTTGAAATGTTTGGTTAACTACGAAAGGGGTCCTGTTCTATGATGCACGGATACTTCAAAATGGACAACGTATCGTATCCGATACTTCACTTTTTATGTGTAAAACCCGTGTCCTTGCCTTGTTCGGCATGATTTGGGCATCATAGTTCTTGGTAGAGCTGAGGGTATAGCCAAAGTGCCATCCAGATTTTGCAGAAATCGAAGGTGAAAAGCAAAGGTTGTCAATGAAGATCGTCTCCTAGAATGTTAGAAGAATTTGTAGTTTGGAGTGGAGAGGTGTCATCAAGTAGCTGATTCAATCACAGAAGGCAGATGTGGTGTAAATTTAGGGGACAAAAATAAGTTCTGGAGAGGAGAAAGTGCTGAAGGATGTTTTATTTATTTTTTTGGTTTTTGGTTTTTTTTTGTTTTTGTGTTTTTTTGTTGGCTGGGGGGGGGGGGGGGGGGGGGGGGGTGCATCAAAAGGGTGTGTTTAAAGGCTAGTTGTTCCTCCGGAGGCATATTCATCATGTGGGATTCTCATTGTAGTGCTTATAAGGACCATGGATGGGTGTTTTCTCTGTTTCAGGTGTTTTTGAAGATCTAGAGTTCCAACAAGAGGTTCTTGTCTCTTTTGTTTATGGATGTACAGTAAATCAAAGGAGGCTTGAATTCTGGAGAGAGCTGGACAATGTTAGAGCTAAATGGAATGGGCCGTGGTGTGTTGATGGTGATTTCAACATCATCAGATTCCCCGAAGATTTTTTTTTAATTTTTTTTGGGTGTGTAGTTCCGGAAATGGAGGTGTTTTCTGATTGGATAATTTATTCATGCTTTGTTGGATTTGCAACTGAATGGAGCCTCGTTTTCTTGGTCAAATCATCAAAATCTGCCATTTTTGACTTGTTTGGATATATTCTTAATTTCAAGGGAGTAGGTATCCTTGCATCATCCAAATTGCATTGCTGAAACCTATGTTGGATCAGTGTCCATCCCATGGTTTAAAATAGTGGCCACAATGTAGTGTAGCAGCCGCATTATCGGCTATAGTGGTTGAGGCCGCTATATTATTTTTGAAAATAGCGGCGCTACGGTCTAAAACCTAATAGAGCTAAGTAGTTTAAATTTATAACATTGTTTTTCTTATTTCTCCTCTTCAATAGCCTTTCCTATTGCTGCCTTTACCTTTGTATGGTTCCAAACGGCTAAAAAAACACAAGATTGGTTGCCACACAAGATTCACAATTTTTTTAACATTCAAAAAGTCACACCGCAACACCGCTGCGCATCGCCCGCTACGTAATGTTTTCGCCATTGACCGCTGCGCCTGCCGCAACCGCTATTTTTATCCCCTATAGCTCTGGATTCAAGAGTGGTTTCTTGGGGCCCAAAACCCTTTTGCTTTGAACTAATGTGGCCTGAAGAGAAAGGTTTCCTGGAGTTAATTCGTCAATGGTGGGCTGAGTCTTAGGTTCGAGGTTGGGCTGGGTTCAGACTGACTTTGAAGTTTAAGAAGCTTAATTCAAGATCAGAGAGTGGCAAAATCTAGCTTTGGTAGTGTTGAGGGCTCCATGGCAGAGCTGTTGGGCCTTATGTAGGAGATTGATACTGAGGAAGAAATGGGGATGATCTCTGAAAGTGATATTATTCTTTGCCAAAACTTTAAAGAGGAGTACCTTTGCAAAGTAAAGGAGGAAGAAATTAAATGGAGACAAAGATCTGGACTGACTTGGCTCAAGGAAGGCGATAGAAGTACCAAAAATTTCCACAAATTCGCTTCTTTCAGGAGTAGGAAAGACAATTTTTTTGCTTCTTGATGGGACTAGAAGATTGGAATCCAAGGAGGATATTTCTGAGCATGTGGTGGCTTTCTTCAAAGATTTCTTTTCCAAAGAAGAGTGGGAGAGGCCTGTTCTTGACAATGTGGATTTTCCTTTTATTGATCTAGCCGAAGCTGATGATCTTGAAAAGGAATTTGAGGAACAAGAGGTAAAGGCTTGGAAGTGACAAAGCTCCGGTCCCGATAGTTTCCCTTTAGCTTTTTTCTAGGTGTTTTGGGAGGAGATCAAAACTGACTATGAATTTCGTGAATGAGTTTCATGAGAGGGGCAAGCTATCTAGCCATATTGGTTCTTCCTTCATCACTTTGATTGCTAATAAGTCGGGAGCTGAATCAGTGGTTTCCCTTTATCTTCTTAACAGGTGTTTTGGGAGGAGATCAAAACCGACTTTATGAATTTCGTAAATGAGTTTCATGAGGGGCAAGCTATCTAACCATATTGGCGCTTCCTTCATCACTTTGATTGCTAAAAAGTCGGGAGTTGAATCCATTAAAGACTTAAGGCCGTTAAGTCTAATTGGTTCTATTTACAAAGTCCTAGCCAAGGTGCTGGCCTCTAGGCTTCAAAAGGTGCTTCCTAATTTATATTTGCCTCTCAAGGTGCTTTTGTGCATGGTTGCCAAATTTTGGATGGGGTGCTAATTGCCAATGAATGCATTCATGCTAGTTCAAGGGGAGAAGACCTGGGCTAATCTGCAAATTGGACTTGGAAAAGGCCTATGATAGAGTGGATTGGGGCTTCCTTCAATACTTAATGAGAATGTTGGGTTTTGGCATAAGATGGAGGGCGTGGATTGCAGAGTGCTTAAACTTAGCTTCTTTCTCCATACTTCTTGACGGATCTCTGACTGGGTTCTTTAATGCATCCAGACCCTTTCTCATTTGTTTTCATAGGTGAGGTGCAAAGCAGGATGTTGAAGGCATGGAGAATGACAGCCTAATTAAAGGCTTCCATCCGTGCAATGGTGTGCAATCTATTTCCCATTTACAATCTGTGGATGATACATTGTTCTTTTGTGATGCGGATGAGGATCAGCTTTGTAACGTGAAGGCAATTAATTCTCCTTTGTTTTGAAGCAGTTTTGGGCCTAAGAGTGCATTTCTTCAAAAGCGAGTTTATGGGTATCAAGGTGCCTAAAGATCGCATCGTAAGGTTAGCAGACATCCTTGGGTGCAAAGGCTTCTCCCTTCTTATTTGGGGTTACCCCTTTGTATTGGGGCTGTGTCAGCTTCTCTTTGGAATACTGTGCTTGAAAGGTTGGAGAAAAAAACTTTCATTGTGGGAAGCGAATTATCTTTCCTTCGGTGGTAGAATTACTTTAATTAAAGCAGCTCTGGCCAACCTCCCAATTTACTTTATGTCGATTTTTTAAGTGTCCGGCTGAGGTCATCAAAATTCAAGAGAATTAAGAAACTTCAGAGAGACATCCTTTGGCATGGAAAGGAGGAAAATAATAAATTCTATTTGGTTAAATGGTCTCAAGTTGGCAAGCTGAAAGAGTATGGTGGTCTAGGCATTAGACCTATGAAGGAGATGAATCTAGCCCTTCTAGGTAAGTGGCTATGGAGGATTGGAGATGGCTCTGAAGGCTAATGGAAGTAGATTATAGTCTCCAAATATGATGTTCAAAGAGATGGCTGGTTAATTAGGGATTCTCTGCTGCGTTTCTTGCCTCTTTGGAAGGGCATTCTAGCTGCTAAGGAGGCGTTTTTAAAGAAAATCAGATACCGTGTGGGTAAAGGAGATCGAATATTCTTTTGGAAAGATCTTTGGGTGGGGAATACTCCTCTTGCTACTGCCTTTCCCCAGTTATTCAATTGTGCTACCAACCAAGAGCCTAAAGTTGCTGATTATATGGAGAGAAGAGGCGAGGGTATTGTTTGGGGGCTGATCTTTAGAAAAAAAATATATATGAGCTGGAGGTCTCCCAATTTCAGGATTTAATGGGCCGTCTTTCTAATGTTTACATTCCTAGAGAAGAGAAAGATAGATGAATTTGGATGGCTTTGGGCCTTCGGCTGATGGGATGATCTTGGTTGCTTCTCTATTTGTGGGTATTAGTGATGTTCTAGAGTTCAATCTTAAGATGGGGCAGTAATTGGGATGACATTTGGAATGAGCAAAGATATAGAGCCTTAGGTTGTTTAATGTGGTTCATGTGAGGAATCAGAATTGTGTAACAAATTACTAGCGTCTAAGAAACGGGTACAAAGTGCTTGTATGGTTTGGTTGGTGCCTCCCAGAGTGGAGGCTTTCTTGTTGGACGGTGGTTGCAGGGAAGGTTTCTACAGCTGATAGCTTGTGGAGGGGTATGATGTATGATGGTATTTCCGACATTTGTGTGATGTCCAGGAAGGCTCAGGAGTTGACAGACCATCTGTTCTTGCATTGTGGGGTTGCTTCTCAGATTTGGTCTCATTTTCTTCCCAAATCACAAGTGCAGCATGTCATGGTGTTTTCTGGGAAGCATTTCTGATCTGGTGCATTATTTGTGTTGGAGCCATGTTATGGGTGTGGATTCCTTTGGAGATCCATTCCTTTTGTGATCCTTTGGTCTATTTGGAGGGACAGGAATGGTAGGATTTTCAGAGGTACTTCATCTTCGGTCCCTAAGCTTATCTCGGGTATCACTTTTAAGATTAATAGATGGATTCTGGTTAGAAAGGAATTTTAGAATTTCTGCTTGTCAGAATCTTCTCTAATAGGGAAGCTTATTTGTCTTGTGGAAAGAGGAAGGTTAAGAGAATCAATCGGTTGGAGTGATGAAATGCAGTGTCGACGGAGCTTCAATGGGCAAGTTGGGCCCAGCAGGTATTGGAGGCATGCTTCGTAATTTTGAGGGTGAGATTCTTCTTATATTTTCTATGAATGTGGGAGTCAAGGAGTCTAATGAGGCTTAGATTTTGGCAATGTTGGAAGCGCTTCATCTTTTCTTGTGTTCCTATCAGACCAAGTTGATTGTGGAAAGTCACTCAGCTAATGCGGTAATGTGGGTGGCGCATCTTGACTGTAGGCTGTGGGGACTTTAGGTTCTTTTTAATGAAATCAGGGAGTTGTCCTCCCAGCTAGATGTTGCTTTTCGTCTAGTGATTAGGTTGGCTTATTCCTTGGTGTAAGGCCTAGCTAACAAGAGGTGTAGGTAGAGCTTCAACGTGGGTGCCGCAGTTAATGTAGTTACATGTAATCGGTGTTTGTCTTTTTAGGTTTATCTAGGGTATAATTTCTTATACCTTTGTTCCCATATATATATATATGTGTGTGTGTGTGTGTTACTGATCAAGTAAAAAAGAAAAAAGAAAAAAGAAAAAGTGCACGGGATTTAAAGAACACTGGGTTCTCTATAGTCTCTACATTGTGAGAAGTTTAAGGTACTGCAAGAAAGGTGGGGAGGAATCGCTGATAATCTAACAGTGAAGATACATGTAACATCAGAGGTTTTTTGACGAAGGACAGGAGAAGAATTGTACAGGACTGTATTAAAATGTACTGTTGTGAATTTTTATATAGTAGTTTTCTGGTATTGCTTATTGAAGTAGCAAGTGAATATCTCATCAATGATATCTAGGGAAAGAAAAGCAGGGTGGGTTGGAGTTCTTGACTTGTTGTGAACACAGCTGGTGACATAATTGTGGGGAAGCATTGAAAGGATATGATGCTTTGATGTCTTTGTAGATCTCACTCATTGTCTTATACAGAAAATGGGGTTTAATTGGTTGTCCTCTATAGTTTACCATCCAAATGATAGAATTATAAGTCTGTCTGTGTGGTTGGAGGAAATTCATGACATGGACCTACTATGGTGAGCCATCTATGGTGATTTGTGACACCTGCTTTTCCTGGCAAGAAGAGTGCTAGAGGAGCTCTGTTGACTGCATTGCAGATTGCTCTTAATAAATAAATCAAATTGGAGCTGAATCCCATTTGATTGGGTGAAGATACACATGATGTAACAATCACGATCGTCCTTTGGTTAGCATGCATGGTAGATTTCCAGTCTAATGAATCCATACAACCTGGATCACCTTAAAATTCAAAATTTTGTTTTACCTACTATCTGTTTCATTTGTTGGTTGATGAAGGGATTTGTTGATCACTTTTTTTTTTCTTTCTGAGGATTTGTTGATCACTTTCTTCTTTTTGAAGATTTGTTGATTAATTGTTCATTCATTATCTAGGATTACTTTCCTTAATCTATTTGGCTTTTCTTCACCCTTCATCCTGTTGTCCTTCAAATTTTATTTATTTATTTATTTGTTTTGTTTTGGGTGATGGGTATTAATTAAGGGAGAAAAAGTCCATACAAATTACAAAGAGCACCAAAAGAGGAAAAATGGGTATAAGAGCATTATACCCAACTCAAGATACAATTACCCTATAGAGGCAACGAAAGGGGAAACCCTCTCCACCATCTGTTTTGCCAAAGCATCTGCCAGACTATTAGCTGACTGGCCCTCATGGCGAAGAACCATCATTGCAATAAAACTGAAATCTCCACAACCTTGAAGCATTGTAAGTTAATCACGAAATTGCATCAGACCAGTTGCTTTTCACCATCTTGAAGCATTGTAAGTTAATCACGAAATTGCATTAGAGTAGTTACTTTTCACAATCTGTTGTCATTCAGATTCTTGATAGAAAGCTTGTCTGTTGGACCGTTTTTGAGGGTTGGGGCAATTTGGAAAATTATCCAAATTACTCCTGGATTTTGAGGATTAGAAAGAGTGGAGGGCGGAAGAGAGAAGAAGAGAAAGAAGGAAGAGGTGAAGGAGGGAGTGCTGTTTGGAAATCGTAGGTGTGAATATTTTTCATGTATTGCTCTTATTGGGGCTGACAAAGGTGATGGATGGAGGTTGTAAAAATAGATTTGAAGAAGTGCAACTGATCTGAAGATTTAGTTCACAGCATAAATTGGAGTGGAGAAACATAATTCATGTAGCCAACCCCAACATAGTTGGGACAAGGCTTTGATGATGATCTTATTGGGGCCGACAAAAGAAACTTTTGGGGATTATCTATATAGGCCTTGAGAGAGAACGGAAGATAGTTAACACTGTCCAATCTTTGAAGGAATGCGCAAGATAGATTCTGCCTCCTGGTTGGTGGATGTCAATATTGATGGAAGTGTTATAATATGTGGACCTGCGAGGAGGTGATTTGGTTTGAAGTGTTTAATTTTACTATTTATCTTGAATGGCTTCTTCTTTTACTATGTTTTCCATGTAGTTCTAGTTAAAAGGCACAAGCTTATGGATTTTGATCGAAATTGTACTTTACTATCATTTTTTTAAACTTTCCTTTAACTATGTTTCTGATTTTTTTTCTCCTTTGATTTTCTTAAAGAAAGAAAAACATGGACTACTAGTTTCTTAGTTCCAATTTTGTTAATTATACACAACTTTGTAAACTTTTCCATTTAACAAAGATTTGAACAAGTTCTCACATTTTATCATTAATCCTTTTTCACTGAGCATGCTGACACCTTAATTTTTACAGGCCCTGTAGCGGAGGATATATTTCATTGGCAAGCGACAATAATGGGTCCACCGGACAGTCCTTATGCAGGGGGTGTCTTTCTAGTCACCATTCATTTTCCTCCAGACTATCCATTTAAGCCACCTAAGGTATGAAATTGGTTCTTGTGCTTCTAGCATAAGTGGATCCTTGTGTTAGCTCATTTTGTCTATTGAAATTCTGAACATTTCAGGGACAAAGACTGTTTATTAGGGAAACCTACATTTTTGTTTGGAAAATTTCTTCCTATTATAAGTTGATACCTCTAAGAAGTTTCGATCTTGGGTATAAGTGAGCTAGGTGATGGAAGTTAGCTGATTAGTGGATTATGCTGGATGCTGATTCCATTTTTTAAATATTACATTTATAGACAACTGAAGGTGCTTGAAATGTGAATTATCTGCTTGGAAGCAACTGACTTCCCAGGGTAGTCTGGAAAATTCTTGCTGGAATTATGTTTCAGCAACATTTTGATAGACACAAGACATACCATTGCAACATGAAGTGTGTTTGGATTTTATTGAAAATGACGACAGTGGGACATTTTTTTAGCGTTGCTGCAGGTTTCAATACAAACCATGTTATTGTTCACAAATTTCTCATTAGGAGTTTGGAAGCATGTACATATAAACAATTATTTTGTATTTGGATGGATCAAATACTAACAAGAAATTCCTAATCCCAACAGAGGTTTCTCGTCTTAAGATGGGACCCATCTACCCTAACATGAATCTTTGATACTCTTGTTTGATTTGTTTAGCCCCATTGATCGGCAACTCAGTCTGAAATTCTGAATGGTGGCCATCATAAAAGAAAGTAACTCTTCGATTGATATTTGGGTGAAAAAATATTGTTTGATAATAAACTTTAGACTATTACAACTAGGTCCAACGCTCAACTTGAAAGTAACAACTGCTGTGAAGACAACATGATTTTTATTTGAGTAGCTTGTTGTCTTTTTTCATTATTACCTCAATCCTTGGTCTTTTAAATCCTAGACTCGAGTCCACACACTCTTGCACCCTGGGGGTGGGTGGGTGGAAAATGGGGATGTTGTTGTCTCTAACCAGCTGAGCTACAGTCTGGGATGAATGACTTGGTGTCTTTATGCTAGCTAGAAACTTAAGTAACTGTAGGCGATACCAGGGATGGTGTCTGGCATGTATTACAAATGCTATTAGACAATTTTACTGAAAAGAACAAAATTGCGGGGTGTACTCTGACTCTCTGACCATATTGAGCTACAATTTTATCAGTTTTCCCCCTCAATTTTTTAGGGATGTAGAGCCTAACTTAGAAGTTCAGTTGCAGGCTTGCAGCTATATTGCTCTTCATTAATGCCTCAGTATTCTGATTCTCTGCTGTAATGCGGTGCAGTTCCTTAATTCATCAGTAATGTGGTTATGTGGTCACTATTGATCTTGCAGGTTGCATTCAGGACGAAGGTTTTCCACCCGAACATCAATAGCAATGGCAGCATATGCCTTGACATCCTGAAGGAGCAGTGGAGCCCTGCATTAACTATTTCCAAGGTGGTTTTCTTTATAATTTTCCTTATCCAATGTATTGATGCATCTGCTATCTGCGTGGTTCTTGCAGAAAAGGATATATATGATTCAACAGTGCTCTAATAGGGTTATTGTCAGAAAGGACCATGCTTCGTAATTAGTATTGTACCATGTCATAGAAGTTGTGCCTTTGTTTTGCCCTTGTTGAAATTCCAAACAGTTGATTTGATATGCTTTTCAGCGTGTCGCAAAACTCTACTTGATGAGAGCATCCCAATAATTTTTGCCGGACTGGCGGTCTCTGGTTTATTCAAGTTGCTAGGATTCCATGAATATCCTTTGGGCTGTGGAAATACCATTTATGTCCTAATTTAGACAACAACGATTTCCACTTTTGGATCTGATTGTTTATAGGATACTCACAATTTCTTCATGATATTAGGTTGCTGATACTTTACTTTCATCTGCTCAGTAGTATGTAACAGGCTTTCTTTCTTGTGTATCGTCATGTATTATATTGACTACTGTTGTACCGATGTCTGTTTTTTGGAATCTCAGCATATTGGCCAAAAAAAAGAAAGAAAGTTACTGGTGGTTCTGAAAAGGAACCGTTCTTTTGGAGAGGAAAGTATAATTCCAGCCGTTAGTACATGTTTGGAACCTGTGAACTTGTCTTCCCTGCATTTAGTTCACCTGTAAATATGATTACTGGTAACTTTGTTTACCCATAATCAGTTGTGACAGTTACATGCAGCTGTCTTGATGAACTCTTATTTACATGTAAACTAAGTTACATGCAGTTGGTTTACATAAATCCAATAGGGGTAACTTACACTCCATCTT
Organism: Camphora micrantha; assembly: GCA_003546025.1. Taxonomy (NCBI): domain Eukaryota; kingdom Viridiplantae; phylum Streptophyta; class Magnoliopsida; order Laurales; family Lauraceae; genus Camphora; species Camphora micrantha. The sequence continues at coordinate 3,935,569 of QPKB01000010.1, read as the reverse complement.
CTTTGTTAAAGTGTATCTTGTATGGTCATGTGGTCATTCTCTTTCATGACAATGGATTTACTTTATTCTCTTCCGTTGGTATGGTTAGTGATGACAAGATCCCAAATCACAGTTGGAAGGTGCTGATTGTTGCAAGCTTGAGGCTGCTTGTTTGGGTGTAGAATTAGAAGAAGAAAGGGCATGGTTGGTGATAAGTGTGCCTTAGCTATCATACACAAATAAGAGAAAGAAACCATATAGTTTTGGAGCCCAAGTATTATGAAACAATTGTATCTTGCTTGGTCATATGTTCAAATTCTCTTTCATGGCACTGGTTTTTTTTTTTTTTTTTTTTTTTTTTTTTCAACTCTGCCATCTGTATGGTTGGTGATGATGAAAGCCCATCACATGGTAGGTGTTCATTGTTGTGACCATTAGGTTGTGGGATCAAGTTATTTTGCCCCTTTTTAAGAAGTGTGTGGTTGATGATAACTGATAAGACTACCTTATCAGTTAACTTATCATACACAAATAGGAGGATGTAACTGTTACCTTAAAGCAGTGAGCTCACCCTTGTAGAGAGTGGGATATGCACTACAGAGTCTAGAGTCCCCCTGAGATAATACACCCACCTTTCTGTTTGGTTTTGAAAATTAAGAGCTTCTTGATATTGCGACTTCCTTTTAAACTCTCTTTCCTCTTCCATTACTATCAACTGCTGTCATTTAAGTTTATGGTGAATCTCTCTGCATTTTCAGGTGTTGCTCTCGATCTGCTCTCTGTTGACGGACCCAAACCCTGATGATCCTCTTGTTCCGGAGATTGCTCACATGTACAAGACTGACCGGAGCAAGTATGAGACTACTGCAAGGAGCTGGACCCAGAAGTATGCTATGGGCTAGCATATGTGTGTGTGTGTGTGTGTGTGTGGCCGTGGGAGGTCCTTTCTTCTTTTCAACTTTGGGTCTTCTATAATTAATTATACATAATGTGTGAATGAGAAGTGATCAGTCTCACTCATTGAAGACCATGGAGAAAGGTCTTAATCATGCTCCCCATGGAACACTTGTCTACATTTTGATTGCATTTATGAGAATTTCATCTTTGAACCAACCTTGGATCTGCTACCATTACCTGTCTCACTTGAGATGGGATGTTTGATAAATTTGTCTTAGGGTGTGTTTGTTTTCATGTAATTGAATACACAGCAATTTTACAGAAATGGCCATCAAATGGTTAAAATTGGAGAAACGAATGTGAATTTCCAAAATGACTGTCAAATTATCTCCCCTCTAATGGAAAATGGATCAAGGGATGGTGGGAAAGAATAGCCGTGCTACAGACCTGGCTTTGTGCCCGGGCTGGGGAGCCGTGCCAGATCCCGGGCACAAAAGCCCGGGGTCTGTAGACTTTTTGGGGAAAGAATAACCTGCCACCACCCTAGTAATTCAAATCCTGTGTAAGATGAGGGGTGCATTTACATCCCTCACCTGTCTCCTTCACCTCACCTTGTATCCTTCACCTGGCAGATGTGGTTGTAACTTCTAACACTGATGTATACAAACTGGTGTTTATAGCCTTGTTTGTAGTCTGCCAGTACACAAACACACACCATATTGAGTTTTAAACCCATAGCTGCATGCACTCTCAGAATCTCAGAACATGCATGAGTTTAAAGGCGATTCTAACTTCGCAGCGATACCTTCCTTCTGAAATATCTCCCCTCCCTTTTCGGTTGGAAGATTTCTCTCTGTACATCTGAGGGACTCATCTTGAGCCACGACCGTTCTCTTTTGAGCGTTGAACTGAGTGTGCTCACTGTTGAATATAAGATCAAGGGGTTTTTGACTGTTGATTTTGCATAGTTCATATCTTGATTATAATGGATCTGTTGGATTCGAAAAGGCGCTCTTCTCTTCTCATCATATTTAAACCAGTATCAATTTTCTTGTTTGGCTTCAGCCTCTCAGGTGTCTTCAGATCATTCATTTCCATAGGCAACATTCCCCTGTAGGTATATATAGGCTAGCAATGTAAGTAGCATTTGTGTGTATGGCACAAGCAGATATACTCGGTTGAGAACCGTTCATATAGTTTGTTTGCAGTCCATTTTATTTTCTAGGTACTTGACCCCACCTATGATCAAGGTGCCCTAACCTGCCTTCCCTCTTGTGAAATGTTAAAAAGTGCAAATGTGACTATTAATTTGGATTTTACCCAAAAAAGAAAAAAAGACAAAAAGATGGCACTAGTTTGAAAGTTGGATGTTCTGATGGATGCCTTTAATTCAGAAGGATTTTAGTCTTTCAAAGGGCATCCTACCTTTTTAATGGTTGAATTAGCATATCAGCATGCAAATGAGGAAGTTTTGTGTAGTTTTGAGATCTGAAAGAATGATTTCCTTTGAAATTATTAAACTTGATGGCTCCACAGATGAAGAGGTTAGGATAATCTAATGGGTTTGATATTTTCTTCAAAACATCCACATTTGATATTTTGATTGAGATCTTTCTACTCTTTTAATATTTCCCAAATTGACATGACCAGAGGAGAGAAACCACATGATGTTATAACCCTTTACTTTTTTGCAGGTTAGAAGTGTCTGAACATAACCATAGCCTCGAATTGCCTGGTTGAAGTCACTTGTCCTGATTGGCCCACTACACCTTACATAATGCCTATGATAAACACAAAAATTAGTGCTTTATAGAAGTGGGAGGATTAGGGAGAAAAAAAAGACAAAAACTACTTTGGGCAAGAATAAGAGAGGGCAACTTTTCATAGTTGAACAGCACCTTTTTTGTTTTTCATTAAAAGAAAAATCTGTCCTCCCAAGAGATAGCGAGAGAGAGAGAGAGAGAGAGAACTGGGAGCAATTTCCTTGGCAACTTGCTCGCCTTCTGGTGCTTGTTTTGCGGGGGAATTGATGTGATGTTAGTTGTTGACTGAGAACAAAATGAGAGCAGTATTCGCATGAAGAAGTCAAATAAAGCACACGAACATTGGAATGAATGAATGGGAATGAGTGGAAAAAAAAACAGAGAAGATAACACAAACTTCATTCCTTTTGCATCCTTCCCATCCACCGAAAGCTGCCGTTTTACTTCAACTTTGCCTTGTGTGGGACCTTTTCATGTATATGTTCATCATAAATTGTTGATTTGGTAGGACATTAGAATTGTCAACATTTTCTACCATGACTGACTGATTCTTGATAGATTCACCCCCCAAAAAAGCTGTATAGAATGTAGCCAACAACCGGTCATCTTCCAATTCAAAGGATTTGTTTTTATCACCCCTAGTTCACATCAAGATCTTGTTGACCCTTCCCTTGTGTGATCACATGCATCTGGGTCAAGCTCCATTGAAGATCATCACTCTAGGTCCATATTTTTCGCGCATTTAGCAGATGATTTAAAATAAAAATACAAATTGATAAAGGCAAGGTGACAAAATCTGCAAATGCATGTGAAAAATAAATGGGAGCATTTCCCCCACTGAAGCCCATAAAAAGGACTGCAGTAAACAAAACAAGGAACCCATTTTTCTCAATTTATGGCATGAATATAAAGGCTTACAACTGGAGGAATTAATGGGTCAGACAGGGTTTGAATTCGGTCAGGTTCTCCCCTTGGGAAACAATTATAGGTGAGTATGGGCCTAGCCCGATCGCTGATTGACGGGTCAAGTACAATAACTTGGGTTGATGGGCCAAGTAGCATGTATGTCCTCAACCTCTACCCAACCCATTCGTTAATCGGGTTGAAAATTAAACCCGAAACTGGAGTTATTGGGCTTGATTTGGGTCAGGTTTCCGGGTTCTAAAGTTTTAGTAGCATGTGATGTGGGCTACTGGATTCATCAAAAAGGTAGTCATCTTTCTCATAATAAAATTGGGTACATATGTTTTCACATTATAACAAGTCCCACCAATTTCATTTCATTCCTATGGTCCCCATCCTCAGTCCATACCATGAAATAATTTTCCATCATTTCACACCTTCAACTCACCTTTCATGTGTGGGAGCTAATGACATTCTATTGACTTCTATACAATGATGGGGGTGTAGTGGCTCATATCCTTTCCCCTTTTACACCTTCCCTAGTTTAAACAATCCAAGTCAAACTTGGATAATGAATCTGTACTAGCAGTGCCCATTTCAAATTTTTTTTCCCACATGGGATCATATCCTTTCCATTAAAGTGGTCTAGGCCCCATTAATCTAACTTCATAGATTTGTTATTAGGAAATTCACATATAACCACCTGCATCTTGTTACTGAAATAACCACCTGCAATTTTGTTACTGAAATTCGAAAACCTAATTCAACTGCCTTGATTCAAAGTGAAAGGCTGTGAATTCCAACCAATGTATGGAATTTGATGTATTTTAATGTGAATCAGGAGAATCTTCTTTAAATTGAGGGTGTTAATTGTGTTGAATTGACACAGATGTAACGGTATTTTTACATTTTTTTTCCTTGAGTTTAATTTGAATAAGGTTGAATCTAAGGATCAATTCTTCATCTTTGTAGGACAAAAAATACAGTGGAATTTAAAGATTGGTCTAAAACTAAGGCTTTGACTAAATGTCAAAGTGGTTGGCTGAGATTTTCAAAATTATATAGGTGATTGTTTGTAAAAGCCAACGACTCAAAATATCAATCCCATCGCGTCATCCTAACACTTTTATTTATGACATTAAATTGATAGCCTAAGGCATCATTATTTATTTATTTTTAGTCCAATGGTGAGTAATTGTCGGATGAGTGTCTTTTTTTTTTTTTTTTTTGGGTTGGGATTGTTATGAAAAAATTGTTGTAACAAACAACAAGGAAAATCATGACAGTTTCCTTTCTATCTGGTATCCTCTCGTCCCACAAATATACCCTTAAAATAGTCTATATTATAATTACAACATGTCGCATTGTCCAAAAGTTAAGTATGAGCAAACAATGCATACTCATGGTGAATATATATATTGGGACTTTTTTCCTTATTCCTAGATATACATGTGGGTATCATATAATGTATGCTGTATATATTGAGCTTTGTGCTGTTGTATATATAGGCCAGGTCACGAGCCCTTGCCCTAAAGATTAGGTTCATGAACTTGATGTTGGCCGGAAACTAAGGAGTCAAAGATCCATGTCTTGGTTTCCCAAGTGAAGTTGTTTTATGAAAAGAGAGAAAAAGCTAATCTCTTACGCACACAAAATACATAAATAAATAAATAAACTCGATAACTTAGTTAACCGAGTTTGAGTCAGACTCGTTCAACTCACCCAACATGGTTGCTTAACGAACCGAGTCGACCCTTGTGAGTCAAACAAGTTCATAACTACAGACAAATTTTGGAGATTAATTAGTAATTAAACTAATAAATAGTATATAGAAATGGAAACTTTTGTCTTGTTTTCTTTAAAATATCATTGTATTTGATACACTAAAAAATCTTAGAATTTTCAACTTCCAACTCATATACAAATAACATAATGTTTAAAATATTAGTCTTCCACAACTACCTGTAGTTTATTCTTTGATAATATCTACTAAAACCATCATCTTAGGGATATACCTCACAAAAGTGGAACTCATGTGTGCATTAATCTCTCTCTCTCTCTCTCATATGTTTCTATCTGTGTATATATTCAATTCAATGAATAATCGTGCACACGAGTGGGAAACTGTAGCCCCTAAAATCAGGTGTTGTGGTCCTAAAATAATCACACACATGCAGTTTCTTGTAGGTTTTGTATGCTATTGAAGACAAAGTTCAAGAATCACAGCATGACTGCCCCCACTAAGGATCCCAGTGGATGATGACGTGGCTATTGTCTGGTTCACAAGTGGACGGGTCGCCGTTGATTGGTTGGATTTGTCTATGATTAGGTATTTTAATTACTCAATTATAGTACTTTTAAAAACTTACGTTCACATAGAGTTGATTAGATTTTTAGGAGCGAAATCTAGAACTAGAATCATTTAATTGGACTGATATTGCAGATGTACCTAATCTATCCGGTGACCCATCCTACCCCTATCTCCCATTGTTGTCATGAATTTGGTTGGGCCCCACAAGAAGCTATAAAGGCATATACATCATATTGTTTGGAGTTGCACAAGAAACCCATTAGTAGTGGGTTCAACACTGTAAAAGACTAATGTTCTCCTCAGCAATTCAATTGATGACATGACATGGGTTCTCTTCACAGTTGGGTATTCTTTCTCACTGTGATAGAGAAAATGTCAGAATGATGGTTTAGAGGTTTTTTTTTTTGAAGCCAATCAACAGGACTCTCTGTTGTGTGTCTAAGACTTGTAGTGGGTCATTTTGAGAGCCAAAGGGACCAATTGGATGGTTTCAAAACCATGACAAAGGGCCCAAATGGATGGTTTCAACTTGATCCTATTATTATCCTGATATTTTAATCAAGGGTATGTTCTCAATTATCATTCTTAAAACACTGAATACTTTAAACCATGTGTAATGCAATGCACACTTATTAGTGAGACAACATTGGAACAAAGTGTACTTTGGAACCTAAAATGATTGCTACTTTTCTATTGTAGACAAGTTCAACGGTTCAACCATCACCACCATCTGCTCCCCACTCAAGATCCCAGTGGCAATGCCATAAATCTCATGCCCTTGAAATTATCGTCTCGAGAAAATATCAGGATATTTTCAAATTTGGAATACTCCTTGATATATAAATAGGTTAAATTACTTTTAGAAACTTTTTGTTATGTAATCTCACTTATCTTTACCATTTATTTCAATAATATGATGATTTTCTCGTGAGTTTTTTAATTTTCCTTATCTAGACCCAAAAGAGAGCTCGCACACACGCGCACACACACGGAAAGACCGCCTTATTTAGAGTTGCAAACGGGACTTCCGGATCGGAACTATAGTTGACCCGGACCGGACTCGTTTCTAAATAACGATTTTGGTTCCGGATTCGGTTTTGACTTTGAACCTGTTTAGCTGGTTTCAAACTTGGTTCTGATAGGAAAACCTGGATCTGGTTCCAGAATCAGGTTCACCTAGAGGACTGGAATCTAGTTTCAAAATCGATTCTAATTTATTTTTTTTCTTCATTTTTCTTAAAATAAGCATATCATTTTGCTTATAACATTGCATCAAGTCTATTACCTCTAATATTGTACATAAAATGTCCAAAAAAAAGTTGATTTTGATGTACAATTTACAATATGAAAGGCTCATATGTCGGGTCCTGGGTCTACGGGTCGGAACTTATATGGACCCAGACCCATTTATCAATTGAAACCTAAATTAGGTTCTGTACTCAGACCCGTTTATGAATCAGAACCTAAAATAGGTTCAAGACCCGATTTTTTACGAGTCGGAATTTCTGGGTAATCGGAGAATTGGATACCTATGTGCAACCCTAGCCTTATTCATTTGGGAAAGAAGCCCACACAAGTGGGAAGTGAGCTTGCACACACAAGAAAATGTGGTGTACCGAGAGTTCGAACTGTGGGCGATCAAACAAGAACTGCGGCTCCTAATCACTTGGGTAAGGAGCTGTTCTAGTCTAGTGGGGTTGTTACCTATGCATGCCGGGTTGATATGTGGTTTGATTTGTTAATTGGAATTTGTGTCTATTCATTGTCTTTTAACTTTGCATGATTCTTTGCCAAAAAAAAAAAAAAAGAACTTTCCATGATGAAATGGACGGTTGACTTCTTGTCCAGGACAAAATCACTTTTTTTTTTCTCTTTCAAGATGTCCATTTTACTGCTTTAGGGCTCGTTTGGTCACTTTTATGAAACTTGGATTTTAGATGTCACCCTCAACATTTTACATGAGAGGGTTGAATCCTTGTTATGAAAACTTTCCTTGGAAACAAGAATTTTTACTTGACCATGAAATGATAAATGGCCAAATGACAGATAGCAAAAGATTTTGTTTTTTCTTCTGTCTTTTTATGTTCAATTTCTACAGCATACTTTGGATGTAGAGGATTTAAAAAAATAGAGGAGAAGAAAACCATAGACATTTGAAAATTGAACAATTGGTAGTTTTCTCCGCATACATTATTGAGCTGTTTTCTCTATTGATTTGGGTTGGAGCATCAACTCAAAAGAGAATAAAATATAAGGAGATTATGATTGTTACTTTTTACATTTTACTTTCCGAAGCCACCAGTTAGCCTGGTTATACTAACGATGAAAATGGAATGGTAACAATTGGGTACGTACCTTTTTAAGGTTGGTGTGAATGCATGACAATCACGAGGCACGGGTGAATAAATCTTATTGACACTTTGGGCAAGTTAGCATACATGCTTGTCTATGAAAAAAGTATGGAAAGCAGTAAATCTTTTCCATACTACAGTAAAAATAACACTTAGTATTGCTGCTTTTACGCGATTTTGCAGAAATCGATTTCCATTGGGAGGTCAAACTCAACTTTCCACGGAAGTGGGTCTCCTCAGCTGTACACAAATCTGCCTTAAAGTTGAGCAAAAAACCAGTTTTGACCCGGCATCTAACTCTTATGATTTTATAAGTCTTAAATTATAATATTTTGAAGGCATGGATGTCTTGGTTTTTTCAATCTAACAATCAATCCAAGTAAGATTAGAGTCTAATTGATGTAAGTGCCAACTCACAAGTTGGAGAAGGAAAGTAGGGTTAGTATACTTGTTAATGAGTCTAGTAGATGGACCAGTGGCCATAAAAAAAAAAAAGTTGGATCCACACCTTGCTGCACATTGTTCATACTGAATCACCTTTTCCATGTTGCACATTATTTACATTAACCAAAATTCTATATAGATGTACAACATCATATTACATGGAAAAAAAATTTCTTTCACGCCGTGCTCATCTGGACCATCTCAAAAAGGGGACCCCCTCAATAGCAGGAGATATCCAATGATGATCGACACCAATCCAAATAGACTACAGAGCATACGCGTGCCGAAGAAAATCGCCCCATGCTATATGCCTTTTTATGAACATATAATATATGTAATGTAATAATATCATTTTAGATAATTTTAATCCATGTCCAATTTGGCCATTGGGTCCATGTATGTTCAAATTGATAAATGGATCTGAATCTGAATCCAGTCTTTTTTGAGAGAGAGAGAGAGAGAGAGAGAGAGAGAGTTGAAAATATTTTTTTTTTTTTTTTTTTTTGAGTGGTGGATCTTCTGTTACTGGAACCAGAACCAATGAGGCCTGGACCAGTGACTGTAACTTTTATTTTTCACATCTCTTGTCTGTGTTATTATTTTAACTCATGTTACCATGTGTATGGCAATGGGGTTCGTGCATATGGAATCATCTAAGCCATACAACGAAGGACAAGACCACAAGATACCTGCACGTATATACATATAATATAATACAACATTATCATATATGCCTACATCAACTTACCAATCCGACAGAACATGAACGTGCTCTCTGCCTCTCACTCTTACTTAATCACCCCTTAGTCAAATATATCTGACCACCCATCGGCCATTCAAACTCATCAAATCCTGTTTTTCAAACTCTCCCAGTGTTCTTTCTTTCTATTTTATATGATGTAACCTTATGTAAATATGCAATTGTGGGCCTACTTGGGTGATTTTGATCTGAAGAGAACTGCATCTCAATAAACTTGAGAAATGTACTACCATTAAATTTTGGATACCTAAGTTAAAGGAATAGAATCATTTGATCGGATTGATATTTTGAGTATCCTAATCCACTTCCAATCCCTTCCATTGCCCATTGCCCTATACATATATATTTTTTTATCATCATTCAACTAGACAGGGGACTCTGGAGTAGGTACTCTGAAATGGAAAGCACCAGAGTGAGCTGTAGCATTGCTTTCTATATCTAGCAATCTCTCAGGTGATGTTGGCCACAGGGTTGACATTTCTATTGGGCAAACTTTTAGACACCTGTTGGCTCACACCACCCTCACACACTACTTCCTTTTTAATTATTAGCAAACTCAAGTTGAAACCCATCCAGTCTAATTTCTTAGTTGGAATTTTTAGATCCAAACATGTTTGGGTGCTGACTTTTGTATCTCAACCATTGCAGATCTTTGAGGTTTGGTTTCTCCCAATCTAAAAAAGATCCATTTGTTGGGCTTGGTCCTAGCCAATTTAAGGGGGTAAGTAAAGTTTCACCCCATCCAATCAATAGGGTTAGTGATAACAACCCCTGAATATATATTTTTTTTAACCAGAGATAAGCTTGTGGGTCCAATTGAAAGCATGAACATCATGGAACGCTGCATGTTTGTCCAACCCAAGGTATTCCGGCATTAGCAACAGATTGGATTGATCAAAGGTGGACTTCAAATATGAAATCTCCAAAAGGGTAAAATAAGTAGTAGTGCCTTGTAATGAGAGCTCTGCATGCACGTTGCCCACACACACAGAGAAGGGAGAGAGTTGAACACAAAGTTTGTCATCAATATGTCATCAATGACACCAACACTAGTAGGCCCACAATTGTTATCTTAAAATAACCCTAACAGTGAGTATTAACCAAAACTGGTCTGTAAGTTTTGGTTAAATATCTACTACATCAGCATCATTGACACAGGTAGTAATTAAGCATGGGTGCAGTATTCTGTATTGGTTTCTTGATCAATATAATACTTCCAAGTTCCAACCAACATTGAAATGATAGCCCCCTTCACACAGAATTACATATTTATGATTCACCATCCCATTTGATATAAATTTCCTTTAGTACCCTCATAGTGCTAAAATCAACTCAGAGATTTGACTAGTCTTGACAAAAAAAAAAAAAATGCCACTTTTTTTGCCAAATCATGTGGATCACCATCTTCACTTACTCCAAGAGACTAAAGTTTGATCTTTATTTTCAGTGAAGATTTCTTGGGTTGTTTTTGAGTCCTTGGAGCTTTCATAATCTTTGTTAAAACGATTCCATTAAAATCAGAGTTATTTTGTTTGTGTTGGTTGTGTGTGTACATGCTTGAAAGACTAAAAAGGCCCTTCTTTTCAGGAGATATCTTTTTAGTAGTAATAGGTTATTGGGATCAGTCGGTCTACATGTCCCGGCTTTTGGCCCGGGACATGGACCGAACGGTCCTTTGGACCGTTGGATCCCAGGGCAGCCCGGGACAAGTAGAATTTTCCTATTGGGATTTAATAAGAAAAAAAACATAGGGATTAATCCAAGATTTTTTTTTTTTTTACCCCCACATTGAAATTTCAACTGTTGTTGATCATATGGTTGTGCAAATGACCACTCACATGACCTTGGTCCTGCCATTTTTCACCTTGAGCCTTTCTATATTCCTTATTATCTTCTTTGTGGGTTTCTTGAAACTTACAATGTTTCCTTTCTCTAAAAGAAATGAGTTACAGAGGGAGGAAGAAAGAAATTGTTAAACTTATTAAGAGAGCCTTTTTGATGATGCAAATACATGTGGCATGATGACAATCTTACAATCCTGACCCTTAATTTTGACTTTTGAGAGTCATTGAAAGAAAATGTGCAATCAACAAAAAAATCATGTAAGCCGAAAAATAAATTCCTCACTCACATGAATGGTCCAATGTGGAAAGGTAATGATTTCCATGACGAATAATATCATCTGGAGCATGTATCTCCTGCATCACGTTTTTCATCAACTAATCTATATTGTATATCACTTTAGTTGAAGTAAAATTACTATCAATACCTATTTAATCAGATGCTAAGAATTCTTTTCCTTGGAGCAAGGAAAGAATAATTAGTGTCACTGTTGGCATCTGTGATAGGACTCACTCGTGTTCAATGTAGACAGATAGGAGTATATACATATACATATACATATACATATACATATACATATACATATACATATATACTCTTAGTGAAAAGAAAGAAAAAAACAACCCTCTACAAAACATTTTTCCTCCTCCTTTTACTGGGTCTGAACTGTACATTATCATCTTCTTTGTCTAAAGTGCCCAGCTTTGTCTTTGGATAGTGAAAAGTGAATCATACATGACTGATCTCTTATAGACAATCATGGATCTTTACATTTAGTGCTTGATCCAAGTCGACGCAACCTTAATTGATTTTGTAGCAGCCAACCCCAATCAGGTCCACACTTCCACAGTGCCTAAAGTCTACAGTCACTAATATTCGGGCTCCTATATAAGGAAGCATTGCAATATTATCATAAAACAATAATTTTCAATAATATCATGATATCTTAAAAAATAAGGAACTTTCTCCTATAGCAGTCTTGAATGGCTATCGTATAGGATTCTCAATCAGCACCTTAATGAAGGAGGTTCCCGCCTTTGTCGGCAATGGAGATTGAAAATCCTCCACCGTCCTTATTCAGGACGTCCATAAGAGAGAATTTCACTCTTCAAAATTTCAGCAAACTTAAAAGAAAATCATGATATTATTGGAATAAAATGGTAAAATGGAGTGAAAATATGCAAAATCCTAGCATCAAATGATATTTATTTTATTTTTTATTTTTTAATTCTCTATAGCTATTTTAATTTCTGCAACACTGCCTAAACTTACTCCACATTTTTAGTTATAAGCAGTGTATCCAATTGAGTGGTAGCTCAGTGATGAGACACTTTCTTTCCACATAAACAACCAAGGGCTGATCTTTGGTTCTAGCATATGGTGAGGGACAGGGACTTGGGTTGGCTGTGTGTGAGTACTCACTAGAGCCAAAATAATAGAAAAGAGAGTTATGTGAAAAAAAAAAAAAAAACATTTTCTTTTGTTGTTTTATTGTGTTTTTATGCCAGTATTTGTATCTATCTCTCAGGTCAGTATCCAAGGGAGCTCTGAGTGTTTGATTTGCTGTCTATAATTGCATTCATGGGAACTGATCAAACACTTGTTATTTTTTATTTCATGCATGCACTTCTCCATACTTTAAAACTTGGTTTGTTAGGATATATCTGTTTCATGATCCACAAAGACTTCTGTATATGATTATATTTCCATTTCACCAATGCCAAGATACTGAGTTGTTTGGGTGGTGTACCCAATGCTCTCTATTATTTTCAGCATATATTTATTTAAAAATACTCCCCCCCAATGGCTTGTTTAGATACCCAACATATTCCCTTTGGCCTTTGTCTTTCATTATGATGTGTTTGTGTAGATATGTGTTTGTTGTAGCAATGTTTAGAAGAGCTAAAGATGTGGGTTATGTCTTATTAAAGAGGGATGATTATACAGAGTGAACTAATAGAAAGTTTGACTCAACTCGCCTGAGTCGGTTATCTGTAGAATTCAACAAACAAGCACATGGAAGTGCCCACAAAATCAAAGGTGCGGTTTTAGTAGGGATTTGATCCAGTGAGAACTATTTTAACGGAGATTCCATGAAAACTCTTTTGTGAGGCCCACTGGGGGTCCCATTTTGGGATGGAATTGGTGGGGATTGAAAGATCTATATGAGACTACTCCGAATATCAAGTTTGGCTCTAATTCCATGCTCCAAACCCCCTTCATCCATGGCCGACAAGCCCAATTCATTCGTATGGGTATATAGTCGATCTAACGGTCTAGTTCATTGGCATTGGTGCCCAACCCTGGGGTGTGTGACTATCAAGGGGGGTCCTTGTCCATTGCAAAGTTTGGGTTGGTTGATAGGTGGGCTCCACCCATAGTTCTCACGGGTTGAACCGTGAGAACAGTTCTCACTTGATTATTTTTCTTTTTGGTATAAACAAATTCATTTTGAATACCGTACTTTGAGGCTTGTTTGCTTGTATTAATACAATACATAGAAACTGAATACACGGGTTAGGTCATTAGTGGTTAAAAATAAAGTGCAAAGATGCTATAAACTTTTAGGCTTGTTTGCTTGGATTAGAATACATAGGAATTGAATACACAAGTTATGCCATGAGTGGTTAAAAATAAAGAGCAAAAATGAATTTAAAAAAATGAGCATCAAATTATAACCTTTACTTTTATGGAAATTGAATCAGAGGAAAAGAGGAAATGAATAACTCATATTGACATGAGTTATTCATTTTCATATTCATTTGATTCTATTTCTATGAATTGAAAGGTTATTCTATGCTTATTTTCGAAAACTGGCCTATGGTCTTTATTTTTAACTATTTATGGCATAAATCCTATGTATTCGATTACTATATATTTTAATGCAAATAAATAGGCTCTTCGCTTCTTCCGTTTCATGGGGGCCAATGGTTTATTAGAGAAAATACACACATATAGGGGCGGCTCCAGGAATTCAAGTCAGTGGGGTCAAAAAATACTTATTTTTCGCAACCCTGCCACTAGGGCTATCAAAGGGTCGGACCCACGCCGGGCCGAGGTTAAGCTCTTATCCTACCCCCACATTTGCGGACCAGGTTTAACTGAACAAAAACCTTCGACTTTCACATGGGGGCCTGTAAATTTTAGGCCCTTACCCTATCTTCAAATATTTAGTATTATAAAAATGAGAGAAAAAGGATAAAATAAAAGGACTTGAGATAAAAATACTATTTAAGCTTCCTATGAGTTAAGACATATCCATTTAAATATATGAATTATTTAAAATTATCGGGCTGCCCGTAACACAAAATTACATGATTTATCTTAATTGGACGTTACGAAAGGGTCAAAAATCAATTCGGATCACCGTAAGGATTGAACAAAACACAAAAGACAAAAATTCTCGAGTAGGCCGCAAATCACGTTTTGGTTTTGTGGATTTGGAAATTTTAGTCTTTGAAGAGCCTGATGTTTGCTGAGTGGAGGTTGAGTGGCCACGTGTAGGAAGATGTGTGGTCAAGAATACGAGGACATGTGCATTGAGGCTACACGAAGACCAAATTGCACCAAAACTCAAAGTCTTTTAAGCTCCATCACCTCCATTGTCTCCCCCTTCTTTCCATGGACTCCTCTTTCTCTCCGGTCAGCGAAAGTCTTTGCCTCCGTCCCTCGTTTTCTCTCCGGTCAAACTCTTAAATTAAATTGGTTCAAAATCTTATCATAAGAATATTGTTTTTAGATTTTAGTGGGGTCAAACTTTCCATAGATGTTTTTATTTTTTTAGATCTCAGTGGGTCAAAAACTTCCCACTCAGAGGTTCACAAAATTTTTATTAATATGTTTTCCTATCTCACTGTGAACAACATGGCACCGCCCTTGCACACACATGCATGATTGACATACTATTAATCATATCCATTACTCAATTTGTTAAACAACGACCAATCTTATGATGAGACCAAATTCTATTGAAGTGAAATTCAAGGTCCCCTACATAGGGAGGGCATTTATTTTGAGTATTTTGGATTTTCAATAGGTGGGCCCCATCGTGGATTCCTCTTCTCCACTCAAGATTTCTCTAGGGAATAGGCTAAGAAGATCCCGGCTAAAACTCATAAAAACAGCCTAGTGAAATGCCACTTTTGACCCATAGAACTCTCAAAATTCCAGCTTTCATAATGTGTGAATTAGGTAGGGGATAGCATTTGGAGACTTCATAAAAAAAGCACTCTAGGTAAAACAAATAGGCTACAAGCATAAAGTGGTTCATGAAAAAACATACAACTAAAGATTTCTAAAGATTTCAAGCATATTCATTTACTTAGGGACTGCTTGCTTGCATTATAATATATAAGAATTGAATATATTACTTTCATACCATAAGTTGTTAAAAAGTAAAAGTGAATTTTCAAGAATGAGCATTAAATAACCTTTATTTTCTTGGAAATAGAATCAAGGGGAAAAGGGAAATGAATGATAATTCAATAGAAAGTGAAGATCCGATCTAGATCTCCACCTCATTTCCTTCATTCCACATCTCTTATCCTTCACCCTTCACCGCCTTAATAATCATTTCATCAAGTTTATTTAAACATGACTTTCTATGTGTTTGAATGCAAACAAACAGAATCTCAATATTTCTTTGATGAGCGTCCAAGTACTAATTCCGGCCGTGGATTGCGATGCCCCACCAACCATTGGACGACAGATACATCAAAGCACAAAACAATGATGTATTTTGGATGAAAATCAAATGAATGGAAAGGAGGTTGTCTCATCCTGTGTCTGTACCATAAAATATAAATAGATGTGATTGCTCATGTCATGATTTCCATACCACATCTCCGCTAGTACTCAACATTTGAATCATATAAATCCTTAGTGGAGTCTATTTCTGAAATCTAAATTACTCAAAATCAATCAATTTACCCCAATATATTGGTGCTCGATCAAAATTCATTTTATCAGAGTCTATCGAGCCATTAGATTAGATTGCTCACATTGATCTTGATGGTGACCCCATTTTCGATTGGAGAACGGCCCAGTGCCTGCAAAGGGGGTTTTCAATTTTGAACCAGTCAGATATCATGGGTGAGCCGCTTGGATCCATGTTAGGTTGTGTGAGGAAGAAGAAAGAACAAAAGAGAATAGGTAAAGTGAATATGTAGAAGGCCATTGTTAGGAGGAAAAATTATTATTATTTTTTTTCTTTAGGAGAAGCTTTGTTAAACGAAAAAAAGAGAAAAGAAGACAACAAAGACACGGGCCAACAACAGACATACAAAATGACGATCCCCTACAATAGAGACCTTGAACTCATTACATTACCCAGCTTAGCACACTCATGGGCCACCTGATTAAAAGCTCTAGGAATATGAAGAAAATCTATAAAATTAAAAAGGCAAGGCATAGTCTTAAATATCAAACAAAACTGAATTGATGGATCAATCATAATCCCATTTAATAGCATGCATAACTTCAAGAGCATCTGACAATACAAGAATCTTGTTGAAGCCCCATTCCTTCACCTTTCAAAGCGATGTGAGAATGGCTCTCGTTTTGGCATCTGACAATATAGGAGGAAAAGTTGCTGGTGATTGTAATTCTAAGATTTTGCATGAAAGGAGAAAGACGGAAAAAAACATAATTCCATTCCAACCTTTATGCATTCTAATTCTTTTTTTTTTTTTAATTCCATTTAAGGGGCTGGATCTCAGGTAGACCCTGGAAACTCAACTTGGGGGGGCTTTATGTAAAAGAAATAATGGGGGAAGGGGCAAATTTAAAAGAAAAACACATAATTATCTTTAAAATCTTTATTGGTTTTTCTAAAATTCTTTAACTTTTCAGGTACTAGGAACTCACACATGTTAGGGGCAAACAAGTCATACATGCAAAGTAACACATGCAAGGAGGGTTTCGAAACCTCGTCACCCCGATGAGAAATGCTGGGTCGAGTGTTTTCCAAATCTAGTCACCCCGATGAGAATTGGTAGGTTTTGAAACCTTGTCCCCTCGATGAGAATGCTGGGTCAAGTGTTTTCCAAAACCTAATCACCCCGATGAGAACTGGTAGGTCTTACCACCGGGGTAAGATGTCGTTCTCTTGTGCATTCTAGGTAATGCTATTAAGTTCGAAGATACGAAAGGTATTAAAATGATAAAGTAAGAAAATACAACTAAAACCACATGGCTCCGCTTTTTAAGTACTAAAAATCTTAGGTGATAGATACAATATTCTCTTTTCAATTAGTACTTAATTCATGATTTTTTTTAAGGCCAGCGTGCATAACACTTCATTTGGAGAAGATTTGAAGCTTTCCATTTGATTTTGGACTCTCCATGGGAGATACATCCTAGATATATATATCCCATTTGACCTTACTTAGACCATAATACACCACATTACCAGTGGTGTCTTTGTAACTTCGTTTGAGGGGTGTAGATCCAAATAGTCAATTGGGTTTTTGGAAACAAACCCAGGACTTTGATGTGGGTTTTTGGGGCGGGCGTAGAATTTTTATGTGAATTCTTAAAATAGAGTCATGATTTCTATTATGATTTTAGAAACCGAGATCCAAGGGGTGCGACCGCCCCTATATGAATGTAGTTAAGTCCATCCTTGCACATTACCAACCTTATGTTAGTACTTCCAAATCCACAGGTGTGGTGCACACACACATGGATGGATGGGATAGTGTTATACAAACGGTTCATTGTTGATATGATTTCCTAAAATAATTCATCACAATCATTCATTTGGCAGCCTTAGAAAATTTAATCTATCAAAAATATATATATATATAAAATTTATTTTAGTGTCAAATTTAGGTGAGTTCGAATTCACTAGATTCTCCACCTGCGAGCGGGTTCAATTCAATTGATGATAATAGAGTCCCAAGTGGACCTAAATTGGCTGCCATCCTGGCCATTGATCAGGCAGGTGGGGTTTCCATACTGAAGGATGAATGTCATTGGACCATAAATTGGCTACCATACTAGCCGTTGATCAGGCAGGTGGGGTCTCCATGCTGAAGAAAGAATGACATTGGACCGACAAGCTTCAACTGATGGTTGGTGACCAACTCCACATCAGAATCAGCCAGCAAAAAGAGAAAATTGATTTTGAAAGGTGTGAGCTCCATCACCCATGGCCCACCTCATCATCTTTCCCACGTGTAGAATTCACGTTTCAACTTCAGAAGCCTTGCGTGTGTTGTAAGTCTTCGGCTCCGACATGCAAAAACAACCCAAAACTACTGTGTATCTAAAAAGACTCAAAATCAATGACTCAACGCACATGACCTTCAAAAGGCACCAAAATCACCCCAATATTTTAGAGTCTACATGATTCCCTACTTTTCAATGTAATTTATATATATATATATATATATATATATATGGGACCAGCTCTCCTAAGCTCAAGCTTAGGATAAGGTAAGCTCAAGTGTGTGGTGGGACCATCTGGAGACCCACATGGGGACGATGATGGGGGGAATTTCAAGGACTCCCTAGGATCTTACTATTTGTAAAAAATCAGCCCCATCCGTGATTTTTATCATCTCCATATGAGCCCAAAAGTTTAATGGTCAACAATACATTTGGATCAATATATAGTCGATCCAACGGTCTAGTAAATTCGGATCTGACCGAAAGTTTGTGGGCATATGCAATTTAGGGAGGTCATGTGTTTGGTCCATTTGGATGGACCAAAGGTAGGCCCCACAAGCATGAGCTTACGAGATTTTCTCCTAAGCTTGAGCTTAGGAGAGCCCTGCTCTATATATATATATATATATATATATATAGCTTAAACCTCCCAACAGTCCAAGCTCTTTCGATTATCCTTTTGTGTGGGGCCCATGTAAAACCGTCTTCCTGATCCATCTCATATATGATTATTGTAATGATTGAAGTGATATTCATTATTGAATTAAATTAATATTTATTAGGTGAGCTGAATAGACCAGGAGAAGCCATTTATCGAATTTGGTGAATGATTACTCAACTTGATGCCCTTTTGGGTCGTTCGGAGCAAAATGAGCTTTAGAACAATGGATTGTATTGTCCAAGATTAAAATCCATCAATCCTAGTTAAGTTTTTGGACCACTAAATTGTAGATCCAGATGATTATGATGTTCACAAAATCAGTGGGTGATTCTTGGTGTGACCTCCTGTAATGGCCACCTACCACTCAACCAAAAAGACAGTTTAAATTGATCACTAACCCAATGTCAGTCTTATCAAAAGTTTCTAAGCTACATAGCCTGCATTTTAAAAATGAAAATCAAAAGTAAATATTCAAAAATATAATCACGAATAGCCTTCACTTTGGTGGAAGAATATCATACTATCGCCTTGGTAAATTTTAAGGGAAGTGAAGGTCCCATCAACATAACAAATTAATATCCTTCGCCCCTCACCTCAAAGAGTCCCTTTTGTCTCCTCTCTATTTGCATGGGGCTGATGGAAATATGTAGTTCAAACTCAGCATCCCAAACCTTGATTTTAAAACCCAATAGCAAATGGATGGCTCTAACCCATTTAAGGAGATGGACCACACCTTGTTCCTATACAACCATACATGTATGGTGTTGGGAGAAAACATCTCTCTTTAACTACCCAATGTTGGCTATGAGTTCACTCCAATTGGAACTAATCCAAACCATCAGCTTTTACATCAACTGTCAATATTATCAATGGATTTCAAAATTATTATCATTGGATATTGTTGATGTTTGATTGTTATACTTTCACCGTGAGTGGATCAATAGCAGTTCGCCACGTCATCCAAAAATTTAGGTGATTTTGAAGCTTAAAAAGTTTAAATCAGATTCCTCTAAATCACCTAAAATTTTGAATGACGTGGCGGACTGCTATTGGTCCACTCACAATGAAGATATAATAATTGCGATAGGTGATCCAGACTCTTGATTGTTGGAACAACCCCGAGCATCTTGCATTTATCTTTTGCGGATGATAGTTTTATTCATTGCAATATTGCTACGTTGAATGAGGCTAGAGAACCTAAAGATACCTTAGGTAACTATTATTAAATTTCATATTAGTAAAACAATTTTAACAAATCAACAATCTCATTTTATAAAGGAGCCTGCAATAAGAGATGTAGAATGATTGCATCCCTACGAGGGATTGGATTTATATTAAGAGAACAATTATTATTATTATTGACAAAATTAAAAATATAATATGAAAAATTAGTCATGCTTTACAGAGCTTGCCTCCTGTGTCTCCCAAATGATCAAGTAAAAAACCATGCAGGAATGATAATGAATGCTCCCATTTAGATTATCTTAACTGTTGGTTTAAAGGCATCAATTTTAATGTTTTTATTTAATTCTAACTTTATACTTGTGGTTAAAAGAATCACCCTAATACAAATTAAATTAGCTATTTCAAAAGGATCTATGTGTGCGAGTAGATCCAACCTAGCAAATAAAAACGAAAGAACAAAAGTAAATGAAAAAGAAAATCATATAAAAGAAAATCTATTAATTTGTGGTATGGGAACACAATGATCAATCCAAAATTCTTGTTAACGATTTTAGACGTTAATTGGATTTGACCATTATCCACCAAAATTATAAAAAAAAAAAATCATCTTAGAAAATTATTAAACATTTAGATTCTAATATTAAGGGTTAAGGGTTCTCCAGATTGCTAACATATACCTGGATTGGATAAGTAAAGTTGAACACTCAACTTTTTTTTCAACTGCAATTGACTCATACTTTCGCTACTTTCGCAATAGCAGTCTAATCCTTAGACCAAGACTCACACCTTTCACATCCACAACAACAAAACTTTCCCAATAACTAGACCAAGACTTATACCTTTCAAAATCAATGCAATGCTGAAGTTCTGTCCAAATGGAAAGTGCACGGAACAATTCAAAACTCAACTCTACAAACTCCTAACACTTATATAGCCTACTATCTTTATTCATTTAGACTTATCCATCCTATTTTAGAATACTCTGTGCGCCTCTATGTATTTTTAAAATATTCTAAACACTTTTATATAACTCCAAATTATTCCAAAGACGCCTACAATCTTCTGAACCTTTCACGAGGATCCTGTGTCCATCCAATTAAATGCACGTCCTATTACTTGGACGGTCATAAAAAATGACTCTTTGCCAACTCACTGTCGGTGTAGATGTAAAACAACAGCATCATGGAATAATAAATTTTGAACACCGGTATTTACTTTAGAAATCGATATTTGCTTATCAGAAATTGATATTTGCTTAAAAAGTGAAAAACTTGCCAATGAAATAATGGCACACTTAAAAAACAAAAAGAAAAGAGAATTAAAATTACTATCTTGAATGTATGCAAACATGTTGAATCTATGTGCTTTCATTTATTGGTTAGAGAGCTTAAACTTTGATACGAAGATAATCATCATCAAATACATTATGTGCAAAGCGCCTCTTTGGTTTTCATTTTTTTCCACGTGTAAATCATGTTTTCTTTTAACATAATGATAAATTTAATGGCGATTGTACCATTAAGTTTTTTTAGCTAACCATTCTACCAAAGCTTTGATACGTTAGTAGAGACAATATGTATACTTTTTAATACTCCCGCTTGGTTGGAAAAACCTCTCTTCAACATTACCCCTCATGTGGAACCTAGCCGTGCACTTTGACGACACACATTTTCACGTTGAGTCATTTTTTCCAATAATTTGAAGTCATGATCGGTTGACTCTGATACCATATTAAGTTTTCATAGCTAACCATTCCCACCAAAATCTAGAGCTGTTAGTAAAGACAACATAATTTCTCAATATACCCCTTGGGTGGAACCCACTCCTCAACATGTACCAATACACTGTTAGTCGGCAATGAAAGAAAAAGCTTGTCCAATGGTCACCACCCGGAAGTTCATGGGAATTGGATTAAATGTGATGGTTTAGATTTAGAATTGGATCTTTATTATTATCCAAATCTTCCACATCTCTAACTTTCTAGGTGTTATTAATTACATTAGCACTTGTAACAACTCTTTATACTCTATCAATATGAAGGAAAGGAATTGCAGAATATGTGGCAAAATTCTCCAAAATGATGTCCTCTTCTTAGTGCATTATGATAGAGCTCACTTATCATGAATCCAAACCATTCAATCCAACAACATTGTAAAGATCTGGTAGACTGAGAAAAGTATAATTTGCCTGATCATATCGACCATTAGAAGAAACATGTTCAAATTTGTAATATTCCTCATTCAAATTGAAAGATAATTAATATCTTTCAACATTTTGGATGTTCCTATTCAAACGTAGACACGTGGGGCCAACCTTTACATGGCCCTAGCCAATCATATGACATCCCCGTGGTGTTTGACCCGACAAAGACTATTCTCAATGGCACATGCATGACCACTCAAAACATGCATAGCAAGAAAATAAGGGGCGTCGAAAATACACACGTGTGGAGGAGCAAATCCACGCCTTATGCCAATGAACCAACGCCTAGGCCGGCCAGAAATTGAAGGATTTTCGTATTTTAGGTGGGCCACACAGTAGGCAGTGAAGTTTAGCATGACTAAAAGGAAAATATGATTAAGTGATTAACAGCTGTTAAAAAAGTGGTTAAGAGATGCAAATGACCAAACTCTCTTGGGTCAAATGGGCCCTGACTTGTTGCTTTCCCCAATGAATTGACTAATCTTACCTAAACAGAATCAGACGTACGATCTCACGTGACTTTTCCCAGAACAAGGATTCCAAAACTAGAGAAGAAAAAAACCCACCTTGATGCTATGATCTTAACCCTTACTTTTGAAGGCCTTAAAATCTTAATGGCTTTAGAAACTTTAAACTTTTTGTGATAAAATCTAGGTAATAATTTCAAATTAGAATCATTATTGATTCAAGAGGAATTAGTAGGGGCTCTTTGGGTCGGGCTTGGATCTAAATTTTCAGCTCGTTTAATATGTGAGTCAATCTTGGATTAAGAGATAGAAAGCCCAAATCCCGCCTGGCTTGAATAAGTAATACATGTAGTTAGTCTGATTTACATAAATAAAAGCTAGAAAGCTTGAAAAAGTGGTAGAAAGCCTAGCTTGGGCTGGCCCAATAAACTAAATGGGTGGGCTCAAGCCCAACATTTTAGGATCATGTCAGACTTCGATCGGATATGGGCCCATGTTAATAAAGGTGGGCTGGGTCTAGGCATGCTTCAACCCGACCCGGATGGCTCAAAATGCCCCTAGAATTAATGTGTGTGAATGAGCTGAATTAACAGTAGCATTTCTCTTTTTGAAAAGAAAAAAGAAAAATACAGGAAATCAAATTTCTCGACTTTTAATAAATGAACTTGTAAAATTGTAAATATTGACACCCCTAACATCAAAGGTCAGGATTGAGATTTCTTGATGAAAATTTATATTTCCTCCTTTCCTTTCCTTTTCTTTTATTTTATGTTTTTGTTACATTGATCAGCTGGTTCAGGATTGATACTTTGTAGTTCCTCTTTCATGGTTCATGGTTCACACATGCTAGTAATCTTGGTTGCTCGGATTTAGGGATGTAAATGGGTTTCGATTCTTCGATTATCCGGAGGTTCCAACCTGTTAAAAATTGGATCTGAGTTCTTATTTAAGCCCCGATAAGTAAATGGGTCCAGGGCCGGTTCCACCTTGGTTTGGAACCGTGGACCCAATACCCAACATATTACCTCGATTTTTTAAAATCTTTCTTAAAAAACATATTTTTTTAATATCATTCTCTACTTAAACTTGGACCCGGATCCAGACCCATCCCATATATGGTTCTGGTTTCGGAGCCAAGAAATCAGTTCTGAAACAGTTCCGGGTCCGAATCTGGTTCCACCTTCTCCCTAACGGTTTCGGTTTCGGGTCCACCATAGACCCGGACCGGAACTGACCCATTTACGACCCTAGTCAGATTAGATAAATTTTACTTTTAAGTTGCTATTATAGGTTTAGCCACTCTCCTCTACCAGGGTAACAAGGAAACCTCATATTTACGTATTTATCACCTATTACTAATTAGCTCCAAAGGATTTGTACAAACGAAGATTTCAAAAGAAAAATTTTTTTTTTTTCAAAAATAGATTTGAGATTGCTATCTATACAGGACTTAAAATCCAATGATCCAAATCTCCAAATGATTTACATTTTGCCAACTATAGTTTTTTCAAGAGAAAATCTGTGAAGGATCTTGAGGATTTGGTTGGCAAAAAATTGATCATCAATATCTACATCACCACGACCAAACACAAGTGAATGAATCACTGGAGGGTGTGGAAATTGCAAACCCATCAACATCAACCGTTAGATCAACATTAAATCATCAGATGGTGGACCCCACTCCAATCATTGACACGTAGATCACGGATGCGGCGAAACCGCAACCTGTCCATCACAAAGAGACGTCGACGGAGTTCCAGCCCATGAGGGCAAAACCGTCTTTTCACACCCCCCCCTTGAAATTCAAAAATCTCGAGAAAGCGAGAATTTGAAAGCTTTTTCTCCGGACTTTCTGATCATGGAAGTTGGGATCCTATATAACAGGGATTCTCTCCTCTCCCCCATTTCATACTCTCTCTCTCTCTCTCTCTCTCTCTCTCTCTCTCTCAAACACCTACTTCTAAATAATACCTTCTTCTTTCAGTTTCAGCTCTCAGATCAGTGAAAATAGATTTCCTGGAATCCCAACCAAAGCAGAGAAACCACTCTCTCTCTCTCTCTCTCTCTCTCTCTCTCTCTCTCTCTCTCTCTCTGCTTTTTTTCAGTAGTTGTTCCTGTCTTTCCTCGAAATTTCTAAGAGATTCGACCCACGCTCGCTATCTTTCTCCAAATCGTTGATTTCTACAGAATCTGTTTTTAAGAGGGTCTTTTGAGTCACTTTCCTCGAAATTTCTCTCTTCTTTTCATGACTTTCTCAGGTTTCCATCCTTCTTTCTCTTCTTTGTAGACGTCCAAGTTCCTCTCCTTTTTTTTCCCTTTCTCTTTTTCTTCCCATCTATATTCCTTCTTTTTGGGTTTTTTTCCTATTTTAAGAGAATGAGTGAGCAGAGAAAGATTGGAAACTGAGGAGGAGGAGGAGGAGGAGGAGGAGAGTAGGGAAAGTGATGGAAGAGGAAAGCATTTTCTCTCGTAGGATTAAGTACACAGAGCACAGAAACCTGACCACTAGGATTGCTGCAAGATCACCCAAACAGAGGAATCCTCGTGTGGTTAGAATCTCTGTCACTGACGCCGACGCCACTGATTCTTCCAGTGATGATGATGATAGAGAGATCTTTCTGCCTCCACGTCGCATCAAGCGATACGTGGATGAAATCAACTTCGAAACCCGTTCTGGGCTCGAGTCGAGTAGCAAAGCTTCAGCATCGAGAATAAGTAGAATGGCTAGGAATGGAGCTAAGAAGAAGCAATTGTTGCAAGCGAAACCGGCGGAGCTTGGGTCCGTCGGGAGGAAGTTTAGGGGTGTGCGGCAACGGAAGTGGGGGAAGTGGGCGGCGGAGATTCGGGACCCGACCAGACGGGTTCGGGTCTGGCTGGGTACCTTCGACACCGCCGAGGAGGCGGCCAAAGTCTATGACAATGCCGCCATTCAGCTGCGTGGGCCGGATGCTATGACAAATTTTGCCGTGCCGGCGACGTCGTCGGCCAAGACTAGGCAGGAAATTGATGTACAGTTGACCGCCAACAAGGTCGAGGAGTCGGCCGACGAGTGCCAAAACCTCCCCTCACCGACCTCCGTCTTGAGGTTCTGCTCCTCGACCTCTTCCATGGAAGAGGTCGAGAGCCAGAACCATCAAGAACAGGTTCAAGATCAGATCGAGGAAGTTAAGGAGGAGACAACAAGCTCACAAAACTTCTCCACTGCGGAGTTGATGCTATCGGAGACTCCCTTTCTTAACGACTTTTCCTATTTGGAGGAGAAGAGTGTTCCTGGATTCCTAGATGGCGCATTCCCGGATAATTTCTTTGGTGATGATGATGTGGGAGAAGTTTTTCTAGGTCGCAGTGATGATTTTGATTTTGGTTTCTCTTCAATGTGGCCTCCCTTGGAAGATCCTTTTCAAGAGATTGGTGACTTGTTCGCATCGGATCCTTTGCTATCTTTCTAAGAGCTACTTCTACTTGAAAACTCTCCGTCTATGTTGCCGATGCCGGTTAGTCGGCCGGCAGATTTTGTTTTGACGGAGTATAAATTCGGCCTTGTCTTTTCTTTACCTTTCCTTATCTTCTAGCTTTTGTATTTATTTTTTTACTGCTCCGTTAAAATTAGCAGAGACAGTGAGTGAGTGAAAGTTATAAAAAGTTTATAAATTTTTTTTTCCCTAGACATTATGAATGTTCCTATGCTTTACTCTTTTCTGATCAGAGTGTAAAACTTCAACTTGACTACTCCAAAATGTTAGAAATTCTTCTTTCAAGACTTTTTCTCTTTCATGACCTTTTCACATCTGTATCAATATGTGGATGGGAAAGCAAAACAAAAACTGATTAGACTCGATGCAATTGCTTATAAAACCAATCAATATTCTCTTTTTAAGTTAAAAAAGTTAGATTTGAGCACTGGTTTGGAAAATAGTAGAATGAGTTCATGAGAGTAATTGGTTATAAAACATGGGTGTCAAAAGGACAACATTGAAAGAGGAGATATTAGTCTAATAGTATTGCAAGTTTAATAGGTAAAATATAATGGTTGGTTTATGAGAGTAATATGAGGCTGTAAAATATAAGTGTCTTCTGGTGCACCTGAAGTTTCTTACAGAGGGAGGTAATAGTTATGATTGAAATGAGTGGTGGTAGTTTTTTCTACATTGATTTCAAGCTGTAATTCATTACTTTTTATGCCCACAGAGAAGCAAATTGCTTTCATAACTAGTTTCACTTTTACAGCCAATACCCAGCAGGCATTCTCTGCTAGTCAGTAAATGCTTTCTAACCTAACTCCACACATGGGTAGAATCTGAAATACCAAGTAATAAGTGTTTTTTTTTTTACTCTCTCTATGCTATTCAGTTAATCTTTTTTTTTTTTTTTTAAAAAAAAAAAGTCATAGGTGTTTTTTGTTACAAGCACTAAGCTTTATAAGTGATGACCTAATCCAATTTCAATCTCTATTCTGCCTATTGAAAATCTGCTAAATAGACATTGGCTGGGACTTGAGTGAGTGATCTTGAAGCTTATTTTCTCATTTTGTTGATTTTCACCTAACTTGATAATCTATACCAATAATGAAATCTAAGGAGTGTTATTACTGTAGCTAACTTGACTATTTAAGTGTAAGAGGCTATAATCTTCTATTCCATTAATATTGTGATTGAAATGTGGGTCATTCTGTAGCTGCTACGTGTGAAGTTTGTGGATGAAAATTAGGTCAACACATGGCATGCATACTTCTTATTAAAATATGGGTTCTTAAAAGTTTATTGGAAGGGTGGTAAATGTTGTAGATGATGAGATGTTTGATGGTACTTATCTTCTCCAATGCCCCCCAAAATCTAGAAGGCTTTTCCAAAACTTGAAAAGGAATTCTCATATAAAGGAATCTCATTTCTAAGCATGGCTCTTGCCTTTTGTTGGGCCACATGAAAAGCTAAAAATAATCTTATATTTAGGGGGAAAACGTGTAAGCTCTAAAAAGGCTATTAGAATGATAATAAAAGGAATTATGAACTCTGCAAATCTGATGGGAATATAAGCTTGGGTAAGGCTCCATCCCACCCCTTTTGGATTGGAAATGAGAAGAATAATGATTTTTGCCTTGTCTTCTCAGATGCAATGCAGCATTCACTCCAAAATCTTGAAATGAGTTTTTCTCTTTTCTCCCATTAAAAAACAGTAAAACGAGTTGAAAATGTCAATTTGCTCACTATCGCCCATATCATTATCATCATTGACGCCTTATTCTATTTAGGGGTCTTCATGGCCGGATCCGATTGAGCATAGGCATATCTAGGCTCAAATTAACTTCAAAAACAGGCTTGTATGCTGCACAAGCCCGCCTATTCATTCAATCGGGTGAGTTTGAATCGGGCTTTTTATCAATTGTACAGGCTTTTATAGTAATTGTTTCAGTAAGTTATTGCTAAATTATGAGGACTTATTATTCGTGCCGAGTCGGGTCGGGCTTTGGGTTTTCGATCATATCTTGGCCCAGCCCATGAGCATCCCTATTCTTCTTTGTAGCATCGTAAGTCCTCCCTCGACTCTGGACCCTGACAAAAATATACAAAGCATGTGATGGCTGCTGCTCTCTAACTTTGTTTTGTAGTGGACTAGCAATGAGCAAAAGATAGTGAAGTGAATTTTTAATTATTTGGTGGGTGTGGGTCGGCAAGATATTTCGATTTTTGAACAGTGCTCGGGACTCCAAAACTGGAGGCCGTGGTTGTAATTTTTATAGTGGCTCCATGTCCGGTGCTTGACAGAAGGGTGATAGCAAACTTTCTTACCAATCTTTTATTATTCAACACCCCTTTTATTTTTATATTTTTATTTGGAGGACCTCAAGTTTCACTTCAAATAGAGTCGAGTATCCAGTTGAATTGATAGCGTGTGAAAACATAAAAATATTTTACACATGGTCAATGCAATAATTATTTCTGATTGGGTAAAATTTGGAACTCTTCCAATATATGACCTTTCTTCTGATAAGGCGCCGATACGGATTCATTCCTGTACGGATTGCTTCTTTACACTATGTTTGGGAAGGGGGGAGGGGAGGGGAGGGGAGAGAAAATTTGAGGGGGAAGGAAAATAAAGGGGAGGGGAGGGAAGGTAAAATTAATTCTACCTCCTCTTGTTTGGATAGTCAAAAAGTAGGAGGAAGAAAAGTGAGAAAGTATAATTTTGTTTGTTTGTAGGTAGAGAAACAAAAGACCATTTTATCATTGCTTTTGCAAAAGTTTCAATTGGACAAAAGGGCAATTTAGTAATTTGAAATAAATTCCCCTCTTTAACCCTCATTCTCCCCCCCACAACTTTTGAGGGAAAAATTTTGGAGTGGGCCCCACACTCATTTTCCCCCCAAATTCCCCTCCCCCACTTTCCCTCCCCCCTTCCCAAACACCCTCAATTCCCACTTTCCCTCCATTTTTCCCTCTTTTTTTTTCCTTCCCCCCATTTTACCTCCTTCTCAAACGGTACCTTAGGTATCGAGGAGGTACTTCCTGTAATTGTAGGGGCTCGATAGCGAAGAAGGAAACTTTCTTACGAATGAGCCCTAGAATCTATCTCACCCTAGAATCTATCTCATGAAGCTCCGAGACCGGTTTCCCCTAGGGAGCAATGAATTGGACTACTCCATTCCTACAAAATGAGACGGAGGGATTAAACACTGATGCCTTGACCGGGTCGGGCACGAAGGAGGAAAGGAGACTATACCACAGCTTGAGACGAGATTTGAAGACGTTTTTTTTTTTTTTTTTGGGTACCCCAGCCAAGGGAGTTGGGACACAAGAGAGAGATCGCTCACACACGGGGTGGTAGTCCACTCAAGTGGGAATGAGGCCCGCATAAGCAAGAAGATGTGACGTACCCGGATTTATTGCCATCAATATCATATACTAGAGGTGGCATATTTGAATCCCATTGGGTGAAATTGTAGGAATGATTAGGAGTGTGTACGGTTGAACTTCAACTCTTATTCGACCCGTTTTTAAAATGGGTCACATAATCCCAGCTTGGACCTGATGCGGTCAATTTGACCCGACCTGCATAACCCACATCTAATGCGTGCCAACCTGTTTAACCCGACTAACTTAATGTAAAATTAAGTTTGGCCAAGCGAAATCCATTTCCCAAAAGATGAAATATTTGATATAGTAGGAACTATTCTGAGTAACAAAATATTATAGAACCCAACCATTTAAATGGATTTAGATACATAAGATGGCCCTAATCTGACCCATTAATGTGGGTTATATATGCAGGTCAACTCTAATCCGACCTATTTAAATGCAGTCAGATTATTTTGACCCTATAAACGACTGGTAGTTATTGCAGTGAAATGCAGGTTGGATCAGATGTTACCACCACCAAATTAAGATAAGATCAGATATTAGTCTCTCCTTCTATGACTTATTATTCAACACCACCTGTTTATCATGCATGCTGCATTCAAATATTTCATGATCAAGTTTTCTTTTTAACAAGTGATAGCTGTACACAATACAAGAATCTGTCCAATGAATCTAAATCTGCTTCTATTTAGAGATAATACTCATCTGTCCAATGAATCTTAAATCTACTTCTATTTAGACATAATTCTCTATCTCTCTCCTGGTCAAAACTTATTAATCATAGTAACATGTGTTGTGTCATGGTCACTGGAGCTTTCTTCTAATGATACCAACTGTTGGGATGGATCATTGAGGTCATTTCTTGATGAGTAGGGGTGTACAGGGATTGGATTGGTGCGGATTAGGTCAAATTCGTCACCAATCCGTTATCTACAGATTGATAGATTTAAAATCCGTCACCAATCCATAATTGTTAAAAACTGATCCGATCCGATCTGTGGACGACCGGATCGGATTAATCCGTTCAAGCCGGTGAGTCTAATATTAAAGAAAGAGATCAAATGTATTTAGACCCCTTAAGTTATATTTTCATCCCATAAGTTTAGACCTCTTAACTTATATTTAGACCCCTTGAGTTTTTTTTTATTTATTTATATTTAATGTCAACGGATCGGATTGGATTGAATCCAGGGATTGAGGGTGAAATCCGTCACTGATCTGTTGCTAACAGATTACAATATTTTTAATTCGTCACTAATCCGTTTACCTTTGGTTCGGTTAAAAATCCACGGATCGGATCGGTTTATGGATCGATGGATTTTTTATGCACCCCTATTGATGAGGGTGTATCTCATAAAACCGGAGATGGGAGAGAGGGTGGTTTTGCAAAAAAGAGGAAAACACTTTCCCCAAGGAAGAAAACTATGTCACTGGGGCCCTTTTCTGATAGCTTTAGGAAGAAGGCTTTTGTATGTTGTGCTGTCGGTTGTTGGAAATTTGGAGAATGTGTGTGTGGGGGTGTGAGAATGGTAAAAGAAATGCAAGTGATTGAGCATAGGAGGAATTCCATCATTTTTTGTTTTTTTGGGGGTTGGCCCACCAAATGGACGATCCAGAAGAAAGTTGGTCAACCTCCACTTTCTTGTGGAAAACTCAATGTACGGACAAATTTGAAAATTTCATTCATGGAATTAGACAAATCTGGGCCGTTGAAGAGTCAATTTGGTCTCCACCGGGTCTTGCACGACTCAGTTAGTCGCATGGTTTATAATTGTTTTCTCTCAAAGTAAAGAACCAGCGATTGACTCAGGTCTGGTCTGGTTATGTAAAAGGTAGAAAATTCTGAAGGCTGCATTCTCATTGAATTTGTCATGTCTTCACTGTAGGAAAGTATCTCAATACATAAAAGAGAAGAAAATCAAATTTAAACATAGATAAACATAGATTATAAGGATGTAAATGGGTCATCAATTCTTCGATTATTTAAAGCTTTCGAACTGTTGAAAACCGGGTCTGGGTCCTTATTTAGACCTCGAGAGGTAAATGGGTCCAGGTCCACCGTAGTTCAGACCTGAAACCGACATATTACCTCAATTTTCAAAAATGTCTCTTAAAAATTATATTTTTTAAATATCATTCTCTACCTAGATCCGAAGCCGGATCCAGATCTAGACCCGTCTTATATATTGTTCTGATTTCAGTTACAGAGCTAAAAAAACCAGTTCTGAAACAATTCTGGGTCCGGATCCGGTTTCAGGTCAACTATGGACCCTGACCGAAACCGACCCATTTACAACCCTAATAGATTATTTAAAACACAAACTCATTTTCTAACATCTCTGACAATCTTACCCATTCCGGGAGTTAGTGGAGTGGCACAAGAAATGAGTTTGCTCCATATGTTTTGTGTTCAAAATCCGACTAGATTTGTCCGGTGTGCACTTGTATGGATTTAGTAAGTATCATTTGAGAGATTAGTCCTATTGTATTCAAAAGCTTTAATTCGATCATCCACGAATCCAACCATTCAAGTTTACGAAGCCCACAAAGATCCATGTCAAGATCCAATTCGACATCCCATCTAGGACTAACAATTCTTAAACAGGAATTCTCAAAAACTTTTCATTTTAGAAACTCCCTTTCTTGCTCTCCTATGTTGTGTGTGTGTGAGCTTCCTCAAGGAAAACGACAAAATCAAAAGTGGATTCACGGGTCCAGGTACCTGGCCATGTTAATGAGATATCATTTTCACAGTTGTTATCACCGAAGACAGGGGTCCCACTGACTGCTCATTCCACTTACAAACTAGGAACTGTAAGTTCCTCAGTCCCACTTTTTTTTGTACATATGGAGGGCCCACAATTGCCAGCCTATGATTCCCTTAGCATAGAGGATGGGCCACACAACAAATCTTATCCATCAGACATATGTATTACTTAGAAGACCGGCATTTATTTAGGGCTGTCAAAATGCCACACGACCTGTTAACACGATACGAACTCACACAATATTAACGAGTTCGGGTGAGCTCTTAATGGGTTCGGGTCGTTTACGGGTAAAACGAGTTAACACGTTAAGTTAACGGGTCGTATATAAATTAAACCAGTAACAGTTTAACAACCCACTTAATCCGTTAAAATTTTTTTTTAGTACAAAAGTGTAGCTAGAATTAATTTATATTCATAAAGAAGAAATTGAAATTTATTGTTTTATAGTGGGGTTTTAGGCGAAATCCACTCGTGATCCTCACTTACAGTTTCATGTGGCTTATGTATTTTTCTCTTTATATATTTTAGTATGGATTTTCTTTTAATTTTTGAAATGACTTAATTACTTAATGGGCCCGGCTCGGCCCAGATTCTCTTAATCTGTGTCTTGATTGTAGAGAAGCAAAGTGCCCTAAAATCCATAAACTCCAATTGCTTTTCACAACTCAGAGAGTCAGGCCATGATTGGATATGCATCATCCCAGCCTGACCTGGCCCATGGACACCCCTACATTCACATACAATTTGTGAGCTTTGAACTCTGGAACCTGTGATGGAAATTCAAGCCTAAGCCCACTTGTATTTCATTTGGAATTCAAAATAGGAACCTCAACCCAGTTCCCTTTACTCTTTTCATCTGAGACAAGACATGTGGCTCACTCATTGATTGGCCCAGATAAGATGTTTTTATATATACTTGGGCTGCAATCTGGTAATTGAGTGCATAAAATCACATACTTGGGTGGATATGTATGAACATATATAGATCTGAATAAAAAAACAGTCCCTACTAATATCTGAAAATGATTTTTTTATCTTTAATCAAATCCTATGATTCTTCATATATTTGATTACTGATTGACACCTTAATTACATTTCACTCATCAGCCATGCTTCGCTATTAATCAATTGTCACCATCATCATAATCATTATCGATCATAACCTAATTGCAGTCTAACTGAATCAACTTTATGGCTTCTACTTTTTAAACTTGGCTATACAAAGATAAAATCTTGTTTCCACAATGATTTCATTTACTACATTAACGAAAACTAAAGATTTCTTGCTTCAAAATATTTCCTACGACGAAATGCATAATATGCATTTCTACTTCTTGCTCCGACTCTTCTTTTCATCCTTCACAAAAAGGAACTCGCACGTGGAAGGAGCGGACAACTCACACATATGAAGCAATAAGAACTCACACATGCAAGGACGGTAAACTCGCGCATGCAAGGGTAAAACGCGGTTTTCCATTATAACTAGAGTAGTAAAAGTCAAGCAAGCAGAACACGACGGTGAAAGGACATGAAAACTGCTGATGCTACAGAGATTTTTTTTGTGTTATTTTTGAACGATAGCTGATGCTACAGAGATGAAGTACTGTATATTTTCAAACTCGTATCCATCCTTTATTGACGTAAGTTTCTGAATTCTGTTGAATGCTATAGTAATGACACATTAAATCTGCTATATCAAAGTCGAAAGACAAATCTGACAAGGACAAATAAAAGCATATCACTGTTGCCAAGAAAGAGACTGTACTACTGTGTTGTACCAATGAATGGATGTAAGAAGCCCCATTGATATGATTATCTATATCTGCCTCATCTTTCATTATATAATATATATACAGTAGAAAATGCCCAGGGTGGCATGGTCCGCATCACATCAAGCAAGGTTGAGGCCAATAGAGAATGCAATCCTACTTAGAATAAGACTTAATCTGCAATCCCACTTAGAAAAAGACTTGATCTGCCCTTACAAATGAGACTCTTAATAGAATTAGTGGACATGGGTTTATTAGAAAAGAAGTCTCCAGCAACTCTTTGGAACTTATTTATATAAGGGTGAGGAAGCCATGGGGTTGTATACATTCTATTCCGGCAGTTAAGACAAGAGATAGAGATCTGTGGAGTTTCCAAATTGCTGAAATGCATATAGATTTCTAGCCGCATGTCGGAGTTTTGCATCCCAATCATTTATATAAAATAATAACCCGCGCTGAGCATGGGTATATGCATACATTGCAAATATTATATATATATATATATATATAATATCGAACAACTGCAAATAAAATCAAATTTGTGTAAGAAAGGGGACATACGAACAATTGGGATTCTTTATAGAAAGAATCAACTCATTAGAGAGCCCACACAAGTCGAAAAAGAGCACACACATATGGAAAAAGAGCCCACAAACATAGAAAGAGTTCCCACACATGCGAGAAGAGGGGAACATGTCCAAATATCCAATCTTGGGCAGCTCGATGAGATAAGAGGTTATCAACCAACTGACCAAACTCAAGTTCTTACTTGAGGTGAAGCTAACCACGGGTACTCATGGACCTGGCCAGACCGAGCTCATTCTACATTGGGCTGCAATTGGGCTCCAAGTTTAGGCCCATGGGCTCTCAGACTAAACATTTAACACAAAAGAATGAATATATTTTTTTGAATGAACTGGGCCTGGGATTAATCTCAATCCCGCTGGCTGTCAAAGACAGAATGCTAGTCCCAATAACTAATTGGGCTTGGGCCTAAAAGCTTTCTCCCATACCAACCCACTCCCTGAACATTCCTGAAGCTTATAATGTATATGTACTAATCAATTTCAAGTGGAATAGGAAGTTAACAATATAAGCTAGTAACTTCATGTGCCATATATACTTAAGGCTCAATTTGATTCAAAAAAAAAAAAAAAAAACCCCAGAGATATCACATGCAAGGATTAAGATTCTTTTGCAAAAGTTCTAAAAACCTATTGCATGGTTCTGGTCCAAATCTATATTTCTTTCATGTCCAAGGATAGATTTCAAATTTTCTTTTTTCGTGATCAAAGACTATGTATTCAGATAATCGGATATCTACATCTTTAATAGTTGCAATTAAGCTTCAACTATAATAATTAACAATGATGGTTGAATTTCTACAGAATCATCTTCAACTCATAGTTAAGAGTATCATATGCCAAGGGAAAAAAAGGAAAAAGAATCATATGCAAAGGGGAAGGAAGGAAAAGGCGAGAGCTCAGGGCCCAATGATTGCAACCTTGAGGTTGTTAGTTCGAGCCACGTTATCTATCGTATCAGATTTGAGTATGGGCCTTTCGTATCCAAATTCAACCTTAAAACCCAACATATTAAAGATTTTGATCACATGGATGTTTCCTGTAGTGAATTCAATAACAATGGAACTGTCTTGCTATTTAATAACAATGGAACTGTCATGAATATGGTTGTAAATCTCATTGAGACAAATATAATGTTCATGACAGTTCCATAACAATGGAACTGTCATGAACATTATATTTGTTCATTGGTGCTGAGTATCACTGACTATCAATTTATTAAGTCTACCCAAGAATTTATGTTACAAAATTTTCACTGCACCTGGTATTTATTCCTGAAATATTGATCCTCACTTCATAGATGTCAATTTCATTTCATATGTTCAGCTTGAATCATCAATAGAAAAAAAAAAAAAAAAAAAAACTGGAATCTGGATTGAAACATTTCGGCTGATTCGGCGTTTTGATTTACCATTTTGGAGTTGTTTTGAAAGATATTAATTTAGAAATACATACACACACATTTGATAAATAAGAGCTAAAGTACAAGTTATATATGTTTTAAGGAAAAAAGTAGTTATCACCCTAGTAAACAAAAACCCTAGTGACATAAATTTGCAAATCTGAGATTTCGCGTGTTGAATCTCTTCTCCATTTACAAGAAACCAAAAACAACCTTAACTTTTGCCATGATAGATGACAATTTTGTTAATAAAATCGAAAAACTTCAAATAAAAACTGCGCGGGATTTGCTCGAAAGTGAGAATTATATAGTGCGCTCTGGATCAATGAATTCGAAATTGTAATGTAGTTTATGATTAAATTAACCAGCCCAAGTTTCTGACCTAATATTTTGTGAGGGGTTGTTCATGAGTTTGGTACGCTAACTGAACCGAATGGTTTCACCCAATTCGACATAAAATCACTGAATTTGAATACTTTAGCCCACTGATTAGATTCTCGTACATGATTATAGAAAATTCTAGTCCATTTTTTGTTGTCACATAGAGGCCCAGTTAGTTGAATCCAATCATTTCACACCCATCCACTCCCCATTGAATCAACACTAATCCTAATTTGAGCCCAACATTAGTAAGTTTTGGATTTTGACACAATGAATTTGCACAATATATAGCCGGATTGGATCTAAATTGCCCTCATAAATGGAGACTGGTGCTATTGACCACCCCTCTTCCATGTAGACTTCTTCAAGCAAAAAACAAGCTACAGAAAGAAGTTGGCCAAACTTCATGTCCCATTTCCATGCATAGACAGACACATGCAATCCATTCTCTTCTATTAACATATGGAGTCACCAATTCCACAAAAGAAAAACAAAATTTAATCCTTTCTTAACTCTCTCTCACACAACATATCTCACAAGTTTTCCTCCTATAAATGCCCCTCTAACCACATTTGCTCCTCAGGCCTCCAAGAAGGTGTTAGAAAGGATTAGTTATGTTGGAGAAAACAGAATGCTGTTAAGGATGTTAGTAGATTATCCATATCTTTAGTATAAGGTTAATTCAATATTTGATTATAAATGTAGGTGTTTTCATTCCATGGAACTTACGGTGAAATTTATGGAAAGAAGTGATTCTTTAAAAATCTTTATGGTATCAGAGCTTGGGCCCAGCGATGATCTTGCAACCTGCTTCCGCGATTTTCACCGTTAGTTTTTCTATTTCAATGAAAAAAATTGAAAATCCTCTCCTATCCATCTATGCCCTACGGTCTCACCATCTTCATCAAAATTGCACCATCGAATCGCTAACAAATCTGATCCAGTGGGCCACCGACACCGACAGACTAAAAAAAGGAGCATGTTGCAACAGTGATGGATTTATGGAAAGACGAATTTCATTTTTTTTTCTTATTTTAGAGATCAGTTTATTTTCATGTTACAAATCACATATTCTCCAAAAGGATCATGTGATTGACGACATATTCTCTAAAAGGATCATGTGATTGAGGGGAATAAGGTTAGTTCAATATTTGATTATAAATGTAGGTGTTTTCATTCAATGGAACTTACGGTGAAATCTATGGAAAGAAGTTATTCTTGAAATTCTATAAAGCCAGATTTGGTGAGCTAAGAGCCTTTTGCCGTTATCTGCTATGGACATGAGGAAGATTTTCTGCGCAATTGCATACAACTTGTAAGATCTTACACTCCATTGAACTACCACTTATCCCAAAACCAATTGGTGATAGGAAATGGCACAACAATAGTTTTACGGTGAGGGCGAGAGCTCGACCACAATTATGACCGCTTACGAGCGAAGGTGGACGTTGACCTCAACAATGGTCCTTGCCATTGATGAGAAGCCAACCCCAGCCCCTGCACCGGCAATGCATAGTGGTTCAACCACGGTAGTACCTGTTGTTGGTCTAGTGGGGGCCTCACTTTTCTCATTCATTGGTTTCTTGCACTCATGATGTTCTCCATCTGACATAACATCAGCGACTGTCTCACCCACTGGATCCTCTAGGGCATCGGTACCTAAGCACCACATATAGTATCATCAGATTACGGTAATCTGGCAGCCAAATAAATGTGAGCAACAATATAGTATGCATCGAGAAGAATTGAGATGGTAATAGATCAATTGAGTAACAGCATACGAAAGGCTAGGCATTAAACCATGAGTAAATATCAACCGTGCGAATCATACGGAGACAAATCCTTAGCTACACGCTCTAGTGATATTGCAACCCTCGTAGGCCTAATCATAAAAAGTACAGAAAGCCTGGCAATAAATACATGCAAACACCTCTGTTTCACATTACCTCTCATAATGTATGTTGGCCCGATGGCATATGATTACCTCCCGATCAGTAGACGATAACCACACACACACCACAACCTAATGCACTGGGAGGTACCCTAAACCATAGGAGGCTAAATCCACGCAGTGGTGCCTGAGTCGAAGATTCAAGGACTACACACTCAAGGTCTCAACCAAAACCGCTTTGGTATCACCACCAACATACAACAGAGCCAAACGAGATGACTACCCCAAACACATATTTCACATGTAGACCAAAACCACAACTAAGTAGTCGTCGATACCCAACATCCCATAACAGTCCTCCACACACACCAATCGACATAAAGCAACAATAAAAGGAGTGGATACATGGTTGTGTCATGTAATGTGTGAAGTCACTAACCTACAGGATGATATGATTAAGAAGCCAAGGGGGAAGGTATTAAGCCGACCTAGGGTTAGGGTTGTCCTTCACATACAAGGTCCATATGGTCCATCACAGTGGATCCACGAGCTCGAGATGCTCGAATGATTATTTGGTGCTTCCAAAGTTATTTGCACCTCGGAATCTACTTGCCTTCACATGGCCCCATATGGGTCCCATAAGCGACATCAAACCACCCGTGAGGAGATCTCAAGATCACACATCCCCTTACTAATAGACCAACCCTAATTTGTTAATTACCTAGATTAAGGGTCCTGATTCTAGGGGGTGTGGGTCCTAATCCTCAAAATTCCAAATTTTAGGAACGTGTCAGCGGTCGACCTTAACCCGAGACATGGAGTTCTCTCTGTCAACTGTGGCCCTTCCACAGTCGATTGTGAGAACTCCACGGTTAGCTTTTGGCTAACCGAAGGGGTGTTCTATTGTCACCTACTGAAGCCTCACGGTCGACCGTGGGGCTTCAAAAACGAACCCAAAATGGTTTCGGGATGGGAGTCAAGGGGCCTTTCCCCTTGCATCCAAGTGAGTTTTCTACCACCTATTGGGGCCATTCTTATTCCACACCTTCAATCACCAAGTTAAGGGCCATTAAACCCTTTACAATAAAATCCCATTAATTACGTACCCACCACCATTAACATTAAAGAGAGATTGTAAAAAGGGTAGCTGCATAATAAATTCAAACAATCAACAATCAAAAGAACAAATATAGAGTTACAAGAATTTATTCACTTGCATTTCCTTGATTGCACTAAAACCCATTTCCCTTAGAGCCTAGGGTTAGTCTAAACTTGAGATCCACACCCTCCACCAAACTCAGCTACTAATCCCTTTTCCTACATGCCAACAAGAAGAATAACACCTACAATCATGAACGCATGGTCCTAATAAAAAACTTGATGCAAAATAGAAAGTGGATACTTACTAGGACGAAGAGGGGTGAAGGAGATGGTGAAGGAGATGATAGGGAGAGCCTTGTGAGCTTGGGAGAGGCCTAAGAAGGAGCTTGGGAGCTGATCGTCCTAAAATAGGGTGAAAATATAAATTATCTCTCGCTATTATCTTTACTTGAAAAAAGCAAAGATGTTAACCAAGTATTGTATCCACTGGGACAAAAAGGCTAAGTTGTGTTAGTTTCTAAATTCCTAAACTAATCCTAATAGAAAATAAAGTGTTGATTCTTAAACTAATCCTACTAAAAAAACAAAGTGTTGGTCTGATGGGTTTGATTCCTAAATTAACAAATTAAAAGACAATGTTTTGATCCAATCAGATAAAAGATCTCAGGGTACAAATCCACTCTAACCTTGTACAATGGCACGTATAGACCTAGGGCTTCACTATCAACACTAAAAATACTCGTTCTGATTACAAACCTTCAGAGTTAACAAATAAGGTATGTGGATGTAAATCGAGGTATAACCTTCTCTATGGCATAGATTATCCTAGATCTAACAACACATTTATTCAAGCACCGCTATATGACTTAGTATTAAAATCTACAAGATTAAAATACCAAAGAAAGAGATATTGCATTAAAGAAATAAAACTCAATCAATGGATAACATCTTGTCATATAACCAAAAGCGTTTAGAGTAAAACCCTATAACTTATACATCACCATAAACACAAGATTAGAGTTTCATCGCAACCCTAAGATAGAGAGTTAGTTGCTCATGGAGAGAGCTTGATGAAGAATCTCAGACGAAATCCCCTTTGACACACTTCCCAAACCCCCAAACCAGCCTCCAGAACTCCTCCATAGATGTGAATATCTCAAAAATGAGTTTGGCATCATATTTATAGAGTTTTGGCCTCAAAAATCACTTCAAAACACGCTGGAGGCCAATGTGGCAAAAGACTTTGCTTTCATTTAAGATGAGTGGTTCTACCAAAAAAATATAAAATGAGCGGGCCCCATTGATAGATTTGTGGTGATGGCAAAAGCAAAAGAATTCAAAGTACAACCATGGACCACAATTCCTATATGTAACGGTAACATCATCATCCTCGGCAATTAGTCAAAGTCGTCACAGGAAGTTTACGTGATCATCCCTCTTCACCTACAGATTGGTATCGGAGCCATATTTCGATTGAGCGGAAAACCCAAATGATCACTGATTTGCATAATAAATTAAAACCATTCAAACGATCACTTAATTTCTATTGATTTGAGGATTCTTTGAGAGAGAGAGAGAGAGAGAGAGAGAGAGAGAGAGGATTTCTGGAGGGGGTTCGAGGGGTTTCTCAAGTGGGGTCTACACCAATTGGGCCCAATGGCCCTTGTGAGCCTTCTCAGGTTTGGTGGGGCTAAGGTCCTCAGATCCTTATATGTCAGTCAGCCCCTGTTAATTAGGTCAACAAAATATAGTTATGTTGTGTTTCGGACAGTTCAAAGGAAATTTTAATATGAAGTCATGTTATATGCAGTTCTAGGAAACTATTGATTTCAAACCGTGTTTCACGCAATTCGCAGTTGAAAGACACACTTTAAAAAATTCTGGGACATCCTTTTCCTTTAAATGGAGTTTCAGGCAAATTCGGGCTTAAGAAGTAATCTCCTGGCAATTCGAGCACTTTCTGACTGCAAATTGTATTTGGTGCAATCAATAGCTTATATTTCGACGAAAACACATGTTGGGTGATTCTAAGACATGTCGAGAAATTATGGTTTAGTCTTTTACTTTGAATTGCATTTTTTATAATTCTTGGCTGAAATATGCATTTTATAATATTCTAAGATACGTTTTTCTTGAAAATGAGTTTCACGTGACTCTAGTGTTAGGAACGTCTTGTAGAGGATCGGGGTTGTTTAAGACCGAAACACATGCTTGGGGCAGTTCGAAGGATTTCCTAGCAGTCTCTGCGAAAATATTTGGGGTAAACTGCGTTTCACGCACTTCACGGTTGAAAGGTGAACCCTAGGAAATTTTTTGATATCATTTTACTGTAAAATATGTTTAAGGAAATTTATGATTTAAAAACTAATATCGTGGGATTCAAGCCCGTTTCTGATGGACAAACAACATATTTCGTGCGGTCAATAGCTTGTAACTATAGAAAACTGCGTGCTGGATGATTCAAGAACAATTTAGGCTGAAAGCGAGTCTAGGGTTATGAACGCTTAACATAGGATTTGGGGTAGTTTAAGTCCGAAATGCATGTTTCGCGCAGTTCGAGGGCTATTTTAATATGAAACCACGTCATATGCGGCTCTAGGAAATTGTTGATTCCAAACCGCATTTCACGCAATTCGCGGTTGAAAGACGAGCTCAAGAAAATTGTGGGATATCTTTTTCCTTTAAAAGGAGTTTCACGCAAAGTCAGACTTAAGAAGTACTCTCGTGGGATTCTGAGCGGTTTCTGACTGCAAACCGTATTTAGTGCAATCAATAGCGTATATTTCGACGAAATCACATGCTGAGTGATTCTAGGGCATTTCGGGAAAATATGGTTTAATATTTTACTTTGAATTGCATTTTTTACAATTCTTGGCTGAAATATGCATTTTAGGATATTCTAAGATATGTTTTTCCTTTAAATGAGTTTCATGTGACTCTAGGATTAGGAACGTGTTGTAGGAGATTGGAGTTGTTTAAGACCATAACACGTGCTTCGGGCAGTTCGAAGGGATTTCCTAGACGTCTCTGCAAAAATGTGGCAAACCGCGTTACACGTACTTCACGGTTGAAAGGTAAACTCTAGGAAATTTTTCGATATCGTTTTACTGTAAAACACGTTTAAGGAAATTTATGACTTAATAACTAATATAGTGGGATTCAAGCCCGTTTCTAATGGTCAAACAACATATCGTACGGTCAATAGCCTGTAACTATAGAAAACAGCGTGCTGGATGATTCTAGGACATATTTTGGTATCCTGATTAAGTCTTTTGCTTTGAAATGCGTTTCAAGTGATTCTATCCTGAAACATGTATTTTAAGTATCATTAGATACTTTTCTATATTAAAATTGATTTCAATCAATTGTAGAGTTTGAAACGAGTTAAATCGGATTTAGGGTTGTTTAAAACCGAAACGCTTCGGGCAGCTCGAGGGCTATTGTCATATAAAATCACGTTTTATTCAGCTCTAGAGAAATGTTGTCTCTAAACTGCATTTCACGCGGTAAATGGTTGAAAGACTTGCTCTAGAAAATTCTTCAAAATCTTTTAGTTTAAAATGTGTTTCAGGCAAATCCGGGGCTTAATAACTAATCTTGTGGGGTTTTGAGCCATTTTTTGTACAATCAATAGCCAATATTTGGATGAAATAGCGTGCTGGATGATTCCAGAGCACTTAAGGGTTTAATGGTCTAAAATTTATTTCTAAAATGTGTTTCACACGATTAAATGCTAAAATACGAGTTTTAGGATATACCGAGAAGTGTTTTTCTTTAAAATGTGTTTCACGCGATTCTAGGGTAGGAACGCATTATAGGGGACTAAGCGTTGTATAAGACCGAAAGCCGTACTTCAGGCAGTTCGTAGGGGATTTAGGCGGGGTCAGGAAAAATGTTGGATATAAACCGTTTTTCACGCACTTCACGACCGAAAGACGCGTTTCACATAGTTCACGTCCTGAGAAACGTTTTTCTTTAAAATGTGTTTCACGCGAATTATAGGGTAAGAACGCATTATAGGGAACTAAGAGTTGTATAAGACTAAAAGCCGTGCTTCGGGTAATTCATAGGGGATTCTAGTCATGTCTAGGAAAATGTTGGGTGTAAACCGCATTTCATGCAGTTCACGGCTGAAATACGCGATCTAAAAAATTCGTTTTTATATTTTTACTTTAAACCGGATACTAAGCAAATTAATGTATAAGAACTAATCTAATGGTATTCAAGGCCGTTTCTACCTGACAAACAACTTATTTTGTGCAATCAATAGCCTGTATTTCAATAAAAATGCATGGTTAATGATTCTACGGCATTTTAGGGTATTCTAGACTAGTCTTTTGTATTGAAAAGCATTCGCGTGATTCTATGTTGAGATATGCATTTTAAGATATTCTGAGATACTAGGATTAGGAACACATTACATGGGATTGAGGGTTGTTTAAGACTGAAATCCATGCCTTGGGCCGATAATAGAATAGTATTCTAGACAACTCTAGAAAAATATTGGCACTAAATCGCATTTCACACAGTTTTCATCCGTTTCTAATTGAAATACAAAACTTGGTATATCTAAATATACTTTTCTCTTTAAAATGGGCTTCAAGCGAGTCTAGGGTTAGGAATGCTTAACATGGGATTTAGGGTAGTAAGTCCGAAACGCGTGTTTCGAGCAGTTTGAGGGCTATTTTAATATGAAATCGCGTCATGTGGCTCTAGAAAAATGTTGATTCCAAATCATGTTTCACGCAATTCACGGTTGAAAGACGCGCTTTAGAGAATTTTGAGATATCTTTTTTCCTTTAAAACGAATTTCATGGAACTTGGGGACTAAGAAGTATTCTCGTGGGATTCAGAGCGGTTTCTATCTCCAAACCGTAATTGATGCAATCAATAGCGTATA
Organism: Camphora micrantha; assembly: GCA_003546025.1. Taxonomy (NCBI): domain Eukaryota; kingdom Viridiplantae; phylum Streptophyta; class Magnoliopsida; order Laurales; family Lauraceae; genus Camphora; species Camphora micrantha. Next base: position 3,890,984 of record QPKB01000010.1, on the reverse strand, counting down.
TTTCAATGAAAATGCATGCTTCTAGGGCATGTCTAAGAATAATGGCTTGGTCGTTTACTTTGATTTGTATTTTTTACGATTCTTGGATTAAATATTCATTTCCAGATATTATAAGATACGTTTTTCTTTCAAATGGGTTTCGCGTGACTCGAGGGTTAGGAACGTGTCGTAGGGGATCGGGGTAGTTTAAGACTAAAACCCGTGCTTCGAGCAGTTTGAAGGGGATTTTCTAGCCGGCTCTACGAAAATGTTGGGGGCAAACCTCATTTCACGCAATTTGCGGTTGAATGAAGCGCTCTAGAAAATTTTCTGATATCGTTTTACTATAAAACATGTTTAAGAAAATTTATGACTTAATAACTAATATCGTGGGATTTAAACCCGTTTCTAACAGACAAACAACATATTTCATGCGGTCAATAGCCTGTAACTATAGAAAACCGCGTGCTGGATGATTTTAGAACATTCTTGGGTATCTTGGTTAAGCCTTTTGCTTTGAAATGCGTTTCAAGCGATTTTATGCTAAAACATGCATTTCAGGTATCATTAGATACTTTTCTATTTTAAAATTGGTTTAAGTCGATCGTAGGGTTTGAAACACTTTAAATCGGATTTAGGGCTGTTTAAGACCGAAATACGTGCTTCGAGAAGTTCAATGGATATTTTCATATAAAATCACATTCTATTCGGATCTAGGAAAATGTTGTCTTTAAGCTGCATTTCACACGATACACGGTTGAAAGACGCGCTCTAGAAGATTCTTGAATATCGTTTTAGTTTAAAATGTGTTTCGGCCAAACCCGGGCTTAAGAACTAATCTCATGGGGTTCTAAGCCATTTTTTGTGCAACCAATAGCCAATATTTGAATGAAATAGCGTACTGAATGATTCTAGAGCACTTAAGTATTTAATGGTCTAAAATTTATCTCTGAAATGTGTTTCATACGATTAAATTCTGAAATACAAGTTTTAGGATATCCTGAGATACATTATTCTTTAAAATGTTTTTCATGTGATTCTAGGGTAGGAACAGATAGGGGACTAAGGATTGTATAAGACCGAAAGTCGTGCTTCGAGAAGTTCGTAGGAGATTCTAGGCAGGTCTGGAAAAATGTTGAATGTAAACCGAAAACGCAATTCACGTCTAAAAGACATGCTTTAGAAAATTCATTATCATCTTTTTACTTTAAAACGGAATTCAAACAAATTAGTGCATAAGAACTATCCCATTGTCGTTTCTGGCTGACAAACAACTTATTTTGTGCAATCAATAGATTGTATCTCAATAAAAATGCGTACTTAATGACTCTACAGCATTTTATAGTAATTTGGACTAGTCATTTGCATTGAAATGCATTCATGCGATTCTATATTGAAATACGCATTTTAAGATATTCTGAGATACTTTCCTATTTAAAATGGGTTTCACATGTGATACTAGTGTGAGAAGTGCATAACATGGGATTAAGTGTTGTTTAAGACTGAAACCCGTGCTTCGGGTCGGTAATAGAATAGTATTCTAAACAACTCTGGGAAAATGTTTTGATCCGTTTCTAATAGAAATACAGATTTTGGTACATCTAGGATACTTTTTTCTTAAAAATGGGCTTCCAGTGAGTCTAGGGTTACGAACGCTTAACATGGGATTTAGGGTAGTTAACGTGTTTCGGACAGTTCAAGGGCTATTTTAATATGAAATCACATCCTATGGGACTCTACGAAAATGTTAATTCCAACTAGTGTTTCATGCAATTAGCGGTTGAAAGACGCACTCTAAATATTTTTGGAATACCATTTCGAAATTAAAGCCTTATTTCGTGCAATCTATAGCCTATACTACGATAAAACACGTGATTGATGATTCTACAACATTTTACAGTATTATGGCCTAGTCTTTTTTCTTTGAAATGCATCTCATACGATACTGGGCTCAAATATGTATTTTTTTTTTCACTAATGTGATATACATTTTGCTTCAAAAGGAGTTTCAAGTGTTTCTGGGGTTAGAAACGCATTGTAGGGGATTCAAAACTGAAAACTCGTGCTTCGGACACTTCTTTTGGGATTGTAGGCGTCTCTGGGAAAATGTATGTTTTAAACCTTGTTTCACGAAATTCACGGTTGAAAGACTCGCCCCAGAAAATCCAGTGATATCCTTTTACTTTAAATTGTGTTTCAGGCAAATTAGGGCTTAATAACTAATCTCATGGGATTCTATCACGTTTCTAACCGACAAACATATTTCGTGTTATGAATAGCCTATATTTGTATCAAAACATACAAACATATTTCGTGTTATTAATAGCCTATATTTGTATCAAAACATATGCTGGGGGATTTTGGGGCATTTCATGGTATTCGGGACTAGTATTTTCCCTTGAAATGCGTTTGGTGTAATTCTAATCTCATATACACATTTTAGAGTATTCTGAGATACTTTCATATTTAAAATGGATTTCATAGGCGATAGTAGGGTTAGAAACGTATAACATGGGATTAAAGGTTATTTAAGACTAAAACCCTTGTTTCAGGCCGATAGCAGGGGATTCTAAATAGTGCCGGAAAAATGTTGACTGTAAATCACATTTTACGCAATTCACGGTTGATAGATGAGCTCTAGAAAATTTTGGGATATTTTTTTTCCTTTTAAATATGGATTTAGGTAAATTTGGACGTAAGAAGTAATCGCGTGAGATTCTGAGCCCTTTTTAATTGAAATACACATTTTAGTATATTCAAAGATACTTCTCTGTTTTAAAATTAGTTTCAGGCGATTGTAAGGTTTAGAGGGCTTTAAATGGGATTTAGGATTGTTTAAGACCAAGACCCGTTTCTTCGAGCAGTTCGAGGTCGATTTTCATATAAAATCATATTTTATGCGGCTTTAGAAAAATATTGGCTCCAAGCAGCATTTCACGCAATTTTAATGTTAGGCACTCATTATATGGAATTTAGGGTTGTTTAATACTGAAACCAGTTCTGGCAGTTCGTAAGGGGTTATAGATGGCTCTGAAAAAATATTGTCTATAAACTGTATTTCTAGCGGGTCCATCTCATGGGTCCACCAATACTAATTCCTTTTTTATAACCATTTCTAAAATATTAAATTGATTTAAGCAATTACTATAACTGTTGTGTTTGGATCAGATTTTGGAAAGAAACAAAAATACTAAATAAAGCAAGCAACCATGCAAATATAGAAAGTCTAAATAAATCAAATATCCATGCAAATTAGAAATTCTAATTTTAGTAAGTCATCTCCTCCACATGGCCCAATGTGGAAAGATGTCTTAGACTTCTTGTTCTTCGAAAATCTTTGTGATTCCTCAAACTCTTTGGACAACTCCAAACTCTTTGGCCATCCCAAACTATTCGGTTAAGAGTCCATCGTCACCATCTATCTTGTCTTGAAAGCCGTCGGAATTTACAAATAATAAAAATTAAAAAATACATAAAATTCTTATATCTCAAAAATTGAGATTTACATGGCAATCTATTAATGAAAATAAAAGGGTCGTAGGGAAACCATCATGCCTTGCCCTTTCGTAGGAAACCAAGGAAACCATGATGCCCTTTACAAGTTGCCATAAATAACCAATAATAATGACAAATATAAAAACTTATGGAGCCACATGGAGAGGACAACAACCTGCAAGATTAGTATCACATCACAATAGGAACTAGAGCTAAGAATGTGTCATTCATCATCTCATTATGAAAAATACGCACTTCACTAAAACTAGGTCCGCTCGAGCGCTCAACACGCTATTTGCAAAAAAACAACAATTTTTGTCGAACCAATTCATTCTCATGCATACAAAAAACATAATACATGCATAAAAACACCAAAAGTTGATCCTTACACAACCTTAAATCCATCCACTCCACATCTCATGTAGAGACTAGATCTAGAAGACCGATCTAACGCGATGAGAATAAAGAGATCGCACTAATACCAATTGTAGAAAGTACGTGGGCCTAGTTGATGCCTAGTTGATAGATATTCATAAACTTTTGACCCACTTGATGCAGGGATCAAATACTCATAAAGCCAAAAACCCAATCCGAAGATCTAAAAACCTAATCTAATGCATTAAGATCAAATGATCCATCAAAAAGATAGACCAAGAAACAAACAAGCACAACTAGATCTACTAAAACAAATAGATAATAGATCTATACCTTTAGAGCTTGGTTGTGCTCAAATCGAGAAGCTGAAAACTCGATCTCTACGAAAACTCTTTTTGCAGATTTTGATCTCCTTTTTCCCTTGTGTTCTTCCACGCTATTATCCTCTTAGAGAACTTCTCAAGGAGAATGGTGGGATCTCCAAATAGAAGAAAACCCTAGCACTTTTATAGGAGATAAGAGGAAGAGAGACCAACTAAGTGGAGAAATGCAATAGAAACAAAAAGGTGTAATAAAAGATCAGTTGATGTAAGAGCATATCCATTTAGTCAAAGATCAGTTGGTGAAATAGAAGACACCAACCTGTTATGTAGTTAATTTTATAGCTGAAAAAGACTAAAGTGGGCATATTTTTTACATGTTATGTAAAGATCTTGACTAATATAAAAAAAAGAATATGGAAACACATCAAATATGAGAAACCATGTATTGACTTACTCTCCCTTCAATTCAGTGTTTTGCACCAACATTGACAACTCCAGATCCAATAGCCCTGGCAGAATTGAGCACCAGCTCCATTCCAATATCCCTGGCATACTAAATATACCATACAACCATACACTAAATTAATTCAAGGAAGTACACCGAAGATAACACATCAAATATGAGAAACATTGTATTGACTTACTCTCCCTTCAATTAAGTGTTTTGCACCAACTCCACATCCAATAGCCCTGGCAGAATTGAGCACCAGCTCCATTCTAATATCCCTGGCAATACCAACTATACCATACAACCCTACACTAAGTTAATTCAAGGAAGTGCACTGAAGATACCAGTCAATCTAATTCAGAAATCCGTTTCATGGAGTATATTGTTCAGTCAATCTTAATGTTTTCCTGTTGGCTTGTGGCAGCAAAGGTAGTCCACAATCTCAAATTAGTAGTCCCTGGCTAAAAAAAAAAAACCCTAATTGCATGAACAAAACCCATTCAATATAAAGGATCAAATTAAAGAGAAATCCAAACAACAGCAATCCAAGCAAAATCCACAAAACCCATCCCCCAAAAACTCCAACTCAACAAAAACTCAATGAAGGAAAAAAAATCCAAACATTGAGAACAGAAATTGCAGTAAAAAGTAAGAACAAAGAGAAAAGTAGAGGATTTGATACCACAACAGTTGGTCAAATTTGTTATGAGAGCTATCAACATAAGCTTAACAGTGTCCAAGTTATGCTGAAGACATGACGATGCAATGTTCATGTATGAAATCATTAATTTTTCACTTTAGATAGTTTTGCACGTTCATTTAACAACTGTTTCTAACATGGGATTTAATGTAATGTGGGTGTGTGTACCACCTTTTGCTCTATGACACTTTATAACCCCTATATGTAGTATAAGCATGAATGTTGCACTCACGCCGGAGCAATGAAGTTATCCAAACACGAGTCTCTCTGTGTGTGTGTGTGTGTAAATTTTGCTCTTATTACATCTACTTCGCCAAGCGCATGGTTATTAGGACATGGGTTACACAAATGAAGCTGGATAATTTAAAAAATCTTAGCATATGAAATTCGAATATCCTAGATCTTCAAAGATATGAAATTGGAATATCCTAGATTTTCTTTGTCATCTCATCATCATCATTTTAGCCTTATCCCATCCGGTCATTAAGTTTCAAATTCTATTAGGCTTTTAATTAAACACGTCATTTTAAACTTTTTGGAGCAAAGAAGATCCATTTAAAAGCTGTTCCTGACATGGGATTTAATATAATGTGGGTGTGTGTCCAACGGAAGTTCCATTTCTATCTCAAAATAATCATGTCATTTTTCTTTCTTGAGTTGAGCAGTGTTCTAGAAATTCCTTGCTTGACTAACACAAGCATCAAACCATTTGCCGAACGACTCACATGCCAGAAGACCAATTTGATTGAAAAATCCAAGGGTTTAATCTCCTTAAGTTATTAGCGGAATCTCCAAGATCTGACCCAAACCATTAGAGCCCTAGCTGATACATCAGACAACTATCACTACATAACAGTCACTGCCATTCTGAATCCATGAAAGAATGGGTTCAAGTTCATGTGGTTATCATTTAAGAATTCAGGTGAAAGAATATTGATTCAACTCCACCTCTAATATAACCTTGAGGATATGAAAAATAATCTAGTAATCAATCTTACCTAGTCAATTTAGGAATACAACTACAACATGATTAATGGGTAACAGTGCAACAATATACCTAAAGAGTTTGTGCTGTAGCCAGTAGTAATTTAAGAGCTAAAACTAGAGGATTTCAGAGAAAAAAAAATATGCAATCAATACCTCACCATAAACGTAGTTGGTCCTGGATCACCTTTGCCTTCCAGCTTTCCCAAAAAGCTATAAAAGAAACAGTAAAATAATAAAGAATTCAGCATGCTCATGTGGCATGACAGTAAGACAGGGAATATATGAAAAAGGAACTGACAACGAAAGTAAATCAATAACGCTCAGGTATAGAAAATAGAAGACCAAAGGTTATATTCTGTCTCAGTTATATTATTGTGGCCAAGCTCTAAGTACTGACATGAGATATGCCACAGCCCTAAGTACAGCTTCGGAGCACTTTCAACTCAACTTCCATCTGTCTGTCTCACTGAGAGAAATTTAATGAGAACTACTGTGGCCCACTAAGAGAGCACAAAAATATGTCTGGGCTAGAAAAAGCATAGAAAAAAAAAAAAAAAAACAATTTTCTTTCCCGTGTCCTAAATAATAATAACAATAACAACTGTAACTCTCAGTCCGTTGAGGTGAATTGTCTCATTGGGCCCGAGGTTTCGCTCTGGAATTTGGGAGAACAGCAGAACAAGCAAGATCTTAACAGCTAAAAGTTGCTAGGTCACAAGACAACGTCAGGAAGTGAGCTAACACGGAAGCCATGGGAAGAACTCAAGGAACAAGTGATGTGTAAGGCTGTATGGTACAAGAGAAAATGTCAAGAAGTAACCTTTAAATGAAAGCAAAGCATACGTGAAGTATCCAGGCAGATAAATTGGCAATATAAGGTGATGATGTCACACATAGATGCTTCATGCTAAAGTCTCAACAAAGTGGACCTGTCGTGATTGACATCAACTGCTGACATAAATGTCATTGATAGTTCCTTTGTCAAGCTCATTTGCCTAGTATGAAGAAGCAAGGGTGATTTATATGGATGCAAGTTGTGGGTAAGGGATCCAGGCAGTTAGTGATGTGTAAGCCTGTGTATGTTGCTGCATGGGCATTAGACCCTCCATGATGACAGTGTGCATCACAGTCCTTCAGGAACAAAAGACAAGCAAGTGCTATTGTGGGGACTAATAGGGATACATTTCAGATTCCTCAGCTATAACCTTTTCTAGTTCTTCCACACTAACTGTCTGGCTCATCTGTATGGAATCTGAAATAAGAGACTTTGCCTCCCTGCAAGTCCACCACTTCCCCTCACTTTTGCATACATATTTTGCTGGGCAATTCATGTTTGAAATGAAAAAGAAAACAGAAACAAAAGAGTAAGATTCCCAGCTTTAAGGACTAATTAGCAAATAGATTCTACCTTAACTGGATTGAAAGATATTTCAAGCGTAAAGGTTACAAACCAATGAGTGCTGTCTTTGCTAGCAATGCCATTGATGATGGCACAACCTTTATCTTTGACAGACCCTTCATCACAAGATTTAGTCCAAGAAATTAGAAGCCGAACACATTCTTGAATAGAAAAAATATCTCCATATAATACCTTTTGAGAAATCGGCTCACCATCAGTGTCAGCAATAGGAGCTTCTTGTGTTAAAAATGAAATTAAACTGTGTCAATCCAAGCCCAAGCAAGCCCAGGCCCATTCTGGGCCCAGACTTCATATATTACTTAGTCAAAGCTTCTTAGTTTGTAAAACAGTTTTTTAGGATCTGATAAGTGATACTTACATGTAATCAGGGATTTCATCCCCTTTATAATGAGAAGAACAATCGACCAAGGAGGTCACTGCATTCAGCACATCTCTTCAGAATTCTTTCCATCTCTTTAAATGATATGGTATCAGAGCCTTGATATCTAGATCATTCAAGGCATCTTCCACGTCTGGAAGCACTCAGTGCATCCGATCATCCTAGATCATCCCAGATCATCTCCCATCCGGTGTGGCCCACCTGAGATCTTCTTCATCAACTCAGCGGAAACAGACCATGTTGGTCGACTGGAATTGCCTGTATTTATGGTGATTTTTCAGGAATTTATTTCCCATCCGAAATGGGTTTTCCATCGCAATTTCTGGCACGTCAGATTTCTCGATCTGATTTCATCTCGGCCGTCTAAAATCAAGGATCTTGGTTATTTTTGGCTGAATCTTCTTCCCTCACTTGCGAAAATATGCTGTGCCTTCATCCCCTAACCCTGATCTGTCCTATGATGATCTGGTGGGGCTTTCGTTTATGGAATCATACTGACAGAATGGTCGTCAGTCAGCTTTAGTGCAGATCTGTGCACTGTTTCGATTGCACCTTCTCTATTTGTGCATCTTCTTCATTATCAAACACATATTCTTCACTGGAAGACATTTTCTGCCACCTGATCGTCTGTGATCATCCCTGATCATCTCCGATCAGCCGTGGCCCACCTGCGATCATCAACCTCATATCAGCAGAAGCAGCTCATCTTGGTCGCCTGGGTCTCTTCTTATTTCTGGACATTTTTTCAAGATTTATGGCTCATCAGAGGTAGGCCTTCTACTATTTTTTGTGGAAATTCAGTTTTATCAACTTGTTTTCATCTCAGCCGTCCAGAATTTTGGATTCCTGTTGGTTCTGTCTGGGACCACTTCCATTAGGTGCGAAAATAGTGCATCCTTCCATCCCCACCCTTTGATCTGGCCATTGATCATTTGCTGGGGACCACGTGGGAATCTACCCACTGAACGACAGGACGTCTGTTGTGCGGTTTTTTTGTTTCGGCTAATTTTTATGCTACAGTACTGTGCTGTGTGATATCTGCCCTGTGGTCGTGTTTCTACTACCTGGAGAAACTTGCATTTTCTTCTCAATACAGCAACTGTGAGCATTTTTTTTCTGGTCCGGCTGCTCATCATGGAAAAATCTGACATTAAAATGATTAGATTTGATGGAACCAATTATACTTCATGGGCCTTCCAATTTCAAATTTACTTGGAAGGCAAAGAACTCTGGTCATATATTGATGGATCTGAACTTATACCGGCAGAAGATGACATAAAGATTTTAACTTGGAAAACTAAGGATGCTAAAATCAAATCCTGGTTGTTAGGCTCGGTTGAGCCCCATTTTATCCTCAACCTCCGACCTTGCAAAACTGCCAAGGAAATGTGGGATTATCTTAAGAAGATCTATCAACAAGGCAATGCTGCCCGTCAATTTCAATTGGAACTTGACATTTCTCAATTCACTCAAGGCACCCAGTCTATTCAGGAGTATTACAATGGTTTTCGACGACTGTGGTCAGAATATGATGAGATTAAGTTTGCCAAGGTGTCTGATGCACTCCTACCTGAACTCCTTCCCTTACAACAAAGTAGCCATCGGGATCAGTTTCTGATGAGACTTCGTCGGGAGTTTGAGACAGTTCGCTCTAACTTAATGAGCAGGGCTTCTCTTCCCAGCTTGGATGACTGTCTTCAGGAGCTTCTGCGGGAAGAACATCGTCTGGTCACGAACACTACTCTGGAACAACAGGGTTCTACTGAGGCTCCGCTTGCCTATGTTGCTATCACCAGACCATCTCCCCGGGATATTAGTAAAGTTCAGTGCCATAACTGCAGGAAATATGGTCACTATGCAAATCAATGCAAGGCAAATATCTGCCGATATTGTAAGGCAACAGGTCATGTTATTGAAGAATGCCGGAAGAAGAATCGTAATTCTACTTCTCGCAATTATGTGTAGTCCGGCCCTGGTACTTCCACCGTGTCGTCAGCTCCCACTGCTTACACAATAACCACTCCACCATATACATCATCTGACTTCAGTGGTTCTCTGCAGTATAATTCATCCTCACAGCCTGGTTCCTCATCACAATCTGCGTCTCCAGCTCCTCTCACCCCTGAGATGGTTAACCAAATGATCATCAATGCCTTGGCATCCATGAACATCACAGGTACTGATTCCTCTCTTTTCAATACATGGTACTTAGATTCTGGTGCAAGTAACCATATGACCTCTTCACCCATAACATTACAGAATGTCGTTCCTTACACTGGTCATCTCACTGTTCAAGCTGCCAACGGAGATCATCTCCCTTTCACCTCTGTTGGTGATACCCCTGGCCCCTTACCCTTAACCAATGTTTTAGTTTCTCCTCATCTTGCTACCAATTTGGTTTCTGTGGGTCAACTTGTAGAAAATAATTGCAATGTCTCCTTTTCTTCTTCTGGCTGTGTTGTGCAGGACCAGGAGTCGGGGGAAGTGATCGCGAGGGGGCCTAAGCGTGGTAGACTTTTTCCCTTACCAATGTCTTCCGTTATTGAGAATAAAACTTTACATCAGTTATTTTGTTTTTTTATTCAGCATAATTCTCGATTGTGGCATAATAGACTTGGTCATCCCAATGCCTCTACTTTGTCTACTTTATTTCAATCTGGATTATTAAATAAACCTATTGACTCTGCTTCTTTTGATTGTGATACTTGTAAATTAGGAAAGAGTAAAACTTTACCTTTTCCACACTCCACCACAAGGAGCACTGCATGTTTTGACTTGATTCACAGTGATGTTTGGGGCATTGCTCCGACCATTTCCCATAGTCATTTCAAGTACTTTGTCACATTCATTGATGACTACAGCAGATTTACTTGGATTTATTTATTACATTCGAAGTCTGATGTTCTTAATGCATTTAAATTTTTTGTTAACTATGTTGAAAACCAATTCTCTAAATGCATTAAAACTTTGCGCTCAGACTCAGGGGGGGAGTATGTTTCCAAGGATTTTCAATCCTTTTTAAACAATAAAGGAATCATTTCTCAACGTACATGTCCGTATACTCCACAACAAAATGGAGTCGCGGAACGGAAAAACAGGCATCTTCTTGATGTAACTCGAACTCTTCTAATTGAATCATCCGTTCCCCCTCGTTTTTGGACTGAAGCTCTCACCACGGCTGTCTATCTCATTAACCGCCTTCCATCACATACCATTGCTCATTTAACGCCTCATTTTAAATTGTTTGGTCAACATCCTGTGTTTGATCACCTACATACATTTGGTTGTGTTTGTTTCATTCATCTACCTCCCACAGAGAGAACGAAACTAACAGCACAATCTCGCAGGTGTGCTTTTTTGGGTTATGCCACTAATCAAAAAGGTTTTGTTTGTTATGATCCCATTGGTCGTCGTATCAGGGTTTCTCGAAATGTTATTTTCTTTGAAAATCAATATTTCTTCCAAACTCACATAGATTGTTCTCACCCCTCTTCACCAGCTCTCTTACCAGGTTTTTCGGATCAACCCTCTGTTACTAGGTTTAATCCTGCTTTTGTATACCACCGACGGGATAAACCTCCCATTGCAGATGGCCCTCCCCCTGATCCTCCACCGGCAACTGGTTCCACGCCTACTCCTGCTTTACGTCGCTCCTCCAGAAATTCTAGACCGCCTGAGCGGTATGGCTTTACCCATACTTCTTTGATGACCACTCTCTCTTCTATCTTTATCCCAAGTTCTTATTTGCAGGCTATCCAACAAGATTGCTGGAGCCAGGCCATGAAGGAGGAATTAGATGCATTGGCTCTGAATCACACATGGGATATTGTGAAGTGTCCTACGGCGGTTAAGCCCATTGGTTGCAAATGGATCTACTCGATCAAACTTAAATCTGATGGGTCATTGGATAGACACAAAGCTAGACTTGTGGCACTCGGAAACAGACAGGAGTATGGCATTGACTACGAGGATACATTTGCACCTGTGGCTAAGATGACCTCTGTTCGGTTACTTCTCGCAATTGCTGCATCTCAGTCTTGGCCATTATACCAAATGGATGTCAAAAATGCATTTCTCCATGGGGATTTGCACGAAGAAGTCTATATGCGTATACCACAAGGCGTCCCCTCTCCCTCCAAGAGGTCTGTCTGTCGATTGCGAAAATCACTTTATGGTCTAAAACAAGCTCCTCGGGCATGGTTCGAAACCTTCAGGGGTCGATTATGCGAAAGTGGGTTTACTCAGAGCCCTTATGATCCATCTCTCTTTCTATGCCAAACATCTACAGGGGTTACTGTACTTCTGGTGTATGTTGACGATATTATTATCACTGGCACGAATGATGGTATGATCAAATCTCTCCAAGCTTCCCTCCAAACTTACTTTCATATGAAAGACTTGGGTCCTTTGCATTATTTCTTGGGCTTAGAGGTGCATCAATCTCCCAAAGGTCTTTTTGTTAATCAACACAAATACACTTCAGACCTTATCGAGTTGGCTGACCTCCATGATTCTTCGCCTGTTGATACACCCGTCGAAGTAAATCTCAAGCTGAGTAAAGTTGATGGAGACCTTCTTCCTGATCCTCATACATACCGGCGCCTAGTGGGCAGTCTTGTCTATCTCACCATCACTAGACCTGACATTTCATATGTTGTTAATCTTGTGAGCCAGTTCATGACCGCTCCTCGACACCTTCATTTGACAGCTGTGAAGCGCATTATCCGTTATCTACTAAGCACTGTCTCTCGTGGTTTATTTTATCCAAAGGATAATCCTCTTCATCTAACTGCTTATGCGGATGCTGACTGGGCAGGCTGTCAAGACACGCGTCGCTCTACTACTGGTTGGTGCATGTACCTTGGCAATTCACTCATTTCTTGGAAATGCAAGAAACAAGCACGTGTATCCAGATCTTCCACGGAAGCTGAATATAGGGCGATGTCTTCTGCTTGTTCTGAAGTCTTATGGCTACGGGGCCTTCTTTCCGAACTTGGGTTCACTCAAACCTCTCCTACTCCATTGCATGCCGACAATACTGGGGTTATCCGAATAACTGAAAATCCAGTATTCCATGAACGCACCAAGCATATTGAAGTTGACTGCCACTTTATTCGGGATGAATTTAAGCGGGATGTCATTAGTCTACCTCATGTCCCTACAGAGTTTCAGTTTGCAGATATCTTCACAATGGGACTTCCTCGGCCTCGACATCAATTTCTTGTTTGCAAATTGCTGCTTTATGACTCCCCAGCATCAATTTGAGGGGGGGTGTCAATCCAAGCCCAAGCAAGCCCAGGCCCATTCTGGGCCCAGACTTCATATATTACTTAGTCAAAGCTTCTTAGTTTGTAAAACAGTTTTTTAGGATCTGATAAGTGATAGTTACATGTAATCAGGGATTTCATCCCCTTTATAATGAGAAGAACAGTCGACCAAGGAGGTCACTGCATTCAGCACATCTCTTCAGAATTCTTTCCATCTCTTTAAATGATAAACTGTCCTCTATAACTTCCTTTGCAAGCATCTTGAAACAACAGGATCAAAAATTAACACCAATTTTAGTTGCATGACTGAATCATAAAACTAAACCATGAATTATTGTGCATGGAAAGACATTCAAACAGTATGTTATCATAGTTAAAATTTACATGCAGGCAGCAAATTAAATGCATGAAATGCAACAAACAGACATGCATAAAATTCAGCATGTAAAATCATCATCCAGCAGTCAATGAAGTGAAATTAATAAAATTTTCTAGCACTACGCAGTGAGTTTAAGGCAAAATAACCCTACCCAAACAGTGACTTGGTGCATACAATTTTACACAGTAGTACCTTGAAACAGTGTATAAAATTCCACACAGCATACAAATAATACATTCATATGAAGACAGGTTCATGTAAACATTAATTCATATGTATTCAATTTCTATGTATTCTAATGGAAACAAACGAGCATTAAAGGAAAAAAAAGATATATAAAATAATATCAAAAGGAAATAATTATAATAAACAAAATGCCCAGATTGCAGAAATAATCAAAATAAGAACAAAAGAAAACTCTTTTTCAACGATAAACTCTTGAAAATTGAAAACTAAGGTAGACAATTTAAAGGGAAAATTAACAAAATCTTCATAGAATCGTAGAGATTGCAGAAATAAACAAAATAAGAACAAAAGAAAACTCTTTTTCAACGATAAACTCTTGAAAATTGAAAACTAAGGTAGACAATTAAAAGGGAAAATTAACAAAATCTTCATAGAATCGTAGACCAGAAAAAGAAGAAAAAAACCATGACATCAAAAATCATAACAATTATAACGAACAAAACATGATCTGACAAAAATACCAAGATTACAAAAACAAAACCAATCAAAATCCTTTTTTAAAAGGTGATAACTAACGTGAAAAAAAGCATGAGTTTTTATTGAAACGGTTCTAATATGCAAATCCCAGCCTGAAAAAAATACAAAGATTACAACAACAAAAAAACCAAAAAAAAAAAAGAAAGAGAGAAAATAAATCGCTTTTGAATGGTAAGATGATTCGAGCAACCCTTTGGTTGCAACACTGAGCACTTTCAAATTGTGATGCAACCTCTAGTCAAAATCCAAAGAAAACCCATTTTACGATCACCGCAACATTGTTAAAACCAACTAGATAGTAAAAAAAAAAAAAAAAAAAAATTAAAAATCTACACCTACATGATCCAAAGAGAAGTAAACCAATTTTACTACCAAAACAAAGAGATAATTATTGTAGACAATTAAAAGGAGATGTTCCTAAAATCTCCATAAAGCTCCCTATCAATGACCATAAAAAGATTGAAAAACACGACATCAAATTGAAATGATTGTAATAAACAAAACCCAATCCAAAAAAATACCCACATTACAAAAATAAAATCAATAAAGAAAAGAAAACCCATTTTTTTCTTAATGGTAACATGGCTCGAACCCGCGACCTCTCGGTTGTGACATTTAGCACATTCCAATTGTGTTGTGAGCACTTGTCAACATCCGAAGAAAACCCATTTTACCATCAACAATTTTTTTGAATGTTATCTGAAATCGTATTGACAAGAGAAAAACTATAAAGTACAAGAGATCTATACTGAACCGAAAAGCTGGATGAAGGCCACAAAAAGACTCGGCACGAATAAAAGACCACAAAAGGCACAAAGGCTACAACAAGCAAACCACCAATACAAACAAAAGGCAGACAAATCAACAGAGAATTCCTTATTTGGTTAGGTGATCTGTCTAGACATTGGTGCTCCTCTTTATGTGAGAGAATGATGCCCATAATCTATCAACATTGATAATAACACATAAAGAGAGAGAGAGAGAGAGAGAGAGAAGCACAAGCTCAGTATAGCAAGTCATAAAGCAAATAATTCAAAGAGATGCACAAGCTGTAATATTTTTATGAAAAGAAATTGAATGAAATGAAAGTTCAACTCAGCAAGAAGGATAAGGAAATAGAAGTACAGGAATTAGCAATAGATGAAACAGTGCAACCAAATGAATTGAACAAAATGTTGCAAGCAAGATGCAAAGCCTGCGAATGATAATCTTGGATATTTGAAGCCATAACATATTCAGTGCACGACAACAATAACAATAGAGAGCGATAACAAGTTGATAAACTGACCTCGCCAGGAAAAGTCCAACCAAGTTTTGTCCCAATGAGGGCAATGGGAACACCGTGCACATAACGTTTCACCAATAAGGGAAAGATAAACTGTCAAGAAAAACAAGTAGAAGAGTACAATATTCCAGAATGAACCAGCAATTGCTTACCATCTTTGCAACATTTTCATAGCTAGCCTTGCACAAACAAGGAGAGAGGAAGTAATTTGATGAAACAACCCATAATAGACCCACATGAACACGACCCAAACTAGGCCCATATTGGACGCTGAAACTTCGCTCACAAAATCAGCCATGTGGACATTTCCCACTTTCGAGGGTCCACAAACATGCTAATGTGATACCCAATACAATTTGGAGACGAAGTGGTTTCAATCGTATAGGAACCTCTCGTAATTCAAGACTTAATAGAACGGGCAAGTCACAAAGGGACCGAAATCAACAAGATAATAGCAGCCACTGCTCAATCCAACGTTGTAGTCTTTGCAGTAGCCACTAGTTCAGCCTTATAAGGATATGTGACAAACATGGTCATTAATTACCTCGATCCACTTGAAATATATCAAAAGAATTCAACATCCATGTTGAGGCAGGATAGATAAATTTAGGTCAAAACATGGAACCAAGTGCCAAGGTCATTGCAGATTGGATTACCATATTGAACCAAAAGGTTCTAGATTTTCAAGGGATCTAAATCAGAAAATGAGTGGATCAATTGATTCCATCCATCGATCCCCATTTCTTATCAAATGGGCCCAATAATGCAGGCAATTTCATGAATGTGGCCCACCCAAACATGACCCACACTACGCCCATATTGGTAGTCCAAAGTCCGTTCAGAAAATCAGCCACGTGGCTGGTCTTACAAGGAACAATTCCGAGGGTTTACAACCCCGCTAATGGGATGCCCAATACTATTTGGAGATGAAGTAATTTAAATCGTATTTATAAACCTCTCCTAATTGGAGACTTAAATAGAATGGGCAAGTGATGGCAAAGAACCAATGGACCAAAATCAACAAGTAAAGAACATTCGATCAATTTGTTTCTTTCTTGTCTCGGGAAGTTAATTATGTGGACCATATTTGTCATTATAATGGCAGACATTGCTCAATTCAATGGGGAAGTCTTTCAAGCTGCTAATAGACAAGACCTACAGGGAAATGTGACAGGTTTGGCCTAAAATTACTCGGATTGGCTTGATAGATCAAAGGAATTAAACATCCATGTTAAGCCAAGATAAAAAACTTCTGGTCAAAACATGGTATGAAGTATCAACATTGCCAGATATTGGATTTCCGCATTAGATCCAAAAGATTCTAAATTATAAAGGATGCAAATAAGAAAATTAGTTGATCATTTGATTACATCATAGATGAAAATATCGGTATCGGCGGGCGTAGCGGCCCGCCGCCAAACCGATACGAAGCGGGCGATACGTAGCGTATCGGGGATACGTATCGGCGTAGCGGTGCGATTTTAAAAAATCGCCAAAAAAATCTGAAAAAATTCCAGAAAATCCAGAAAATTGTAAAATGAAAGAAAATGTGGTTCTTTTGCAAAAGTAAGTAAGAAAAGGGGGCGTATCGGTGCCCTCAATATATGAGGTCCTGTATCGCTGTATAAATAGAAAATAATAGTAATGATTAGTTTTTTCACATGTATTCATGTTTCTTAGTCATGTTAACTTAAAAAGTAATGAAAAGCTCATTAAAAAAAATTAGAACATGAAATAAAGGCATAAGAAATTCTTAAGAGTTAGGTCATTACTCATTACTCATTAGTGAACAACTGAACATTGAACAATCAAATATCAATACTTCACTACCTTCAGCATTCAAGGTTTAAATTCAATCAAGTGAATGAACTATAAAGTGATCAACAATCAACATTCCACACCAATTTAGAAATGACAAAGAGAGTATGGGAAACATAGATCTATCATTTACAAGCAATTTCCAAGTGGTTTCATGGGTTGTCCATGAATATTCACATTTTTTTTTTCAAAAAATAAATAAATCCGAAAATAAAAAATAGAGAAAAAGCAATAAAATTCAAAATGTGATGGATTGATCTATGGGAAACATAGATCTATCATTTACAAGCAATTTCCAAGTGGTTTCATGGGTTGTCCATGAATATTCACATTTTTTTTTTCAAAAAATAAATAAATCCGAAAATAAAAAATAGAGAAAAAGCAATAAAAATTCAAAATGTGATGGATTGATCTATGGGAAACATAGATCTATCATTTACAAGCAATTTCCAAGTGGTTTCATGGGTTGTCCATGAATATTCACATTTTTTTTTTCAAAAAATAAATAAATCCGAAAATAAAAAATAGAGAAAAAGCAATAAAAATTCAAAATGTGTTGATTTCATCTATGAGAAACATAGATCTAACAATATGAAGCTATTTTCAAGTTGTTTCATGAGTTTTCCATAAGTGATAATGTTTTTTTTTTTTTAAATAACATAAATCCGAAAATAAAAATAACAATATATAAAAAAAAAAAACAAAAGATATGCATGTAAGATCAAAAGGAAGCATGAATCTACAATAAAACAACACAATGATGCCATTATGTTGTGATTCATAGTAGTTAGAGAGTGATAAATGAAATGATCATGTCAAAAGTTGAAAAAATAAACCACATATACCTTAATGAAGAATCTTGTTTTGACTTTTGAATCTCTAGATCTCTTTCAATAATGGTTTGTTGGTGATTTGGTGGCAAAATATCTTGAAGAGAGGGATTTGGGAGACATTTGGGACCACAAGGAAGTGAAAATGGAAACTATAGAGGGGAAGAGAAGAAAGGGAAGGGTAAAAAACCCTAAAAAGTCCCAAAGGGGGGTTTTATATAACCCCCCCCCCCCCACGTGTATGGGCCGATACATACCGTATCGGCCCGTATCGGCCGATACGCTAAAGTATCGGCCGATACGGGTGCGATACGGTATATACGGCCGATAAATTCAAATTATCGTATCGGCCTTGGCCGATACGGCCGATATATCGGCCGATACGCTTCGTATCGGCCGATATTTTCATCTATGGATTACATCCATCAATCCCCATTTTGCATCGAAGGGGACAAATATTAGATAAATAAATGTGCAGCAATGTCATTAATTGGACCCAAGTGAACATGACCCGAACTAGGCCCATACTAGACGACCAAACTTCTGCCACAATATCAACCATGTGGCGGGTCTTCCAAGTACAACTTTTGGGCTCCAAAAACCCTCTAATGGGATGCCCGGTACTCTTTGGAGACGAACTAATTTCAATCGTAAAGGAACTTCTAATGATTAGAGAATTAATAAAATGGCCAATTCACGCGAAAGAAACAAGGGACCAAAATCAACAAGATAATAACTTTAAGTGAACAGCCTTCAATCGACTTGTTTCTTTCTTTTTGGGGAAGTTAATTATGTTGACCATATTGGTTATTATAATGGCAAACAATGCTCAAATGAATGGGAGAAGTCGTTGTAGCATCCAACAGTTTAGACCTATACTGATATGTGACAGATCTAGCATATAATTACCAGGATTTACTTAATAGATCAAAGGAATTCAACATCCATGGTAGGACAAGATTAAAAAAAAATTAGTCAAAACATTGAATAAAGCGCAAAGATAGATGTAGATTGGATCTCCCCATTAGGTCTAAAAGATTCCAAATTACGTAGGGAAATAAAAAAAAAAAAAAAAGACTAATCCATTGCATCCATCAATCCCTATTGTTTTATCCAAGGGGCACAATAAAGAAGAAATAAACGGACGGCATGAACAGGACCAAACTAGGCTCAAATAAATTGTGAATGTCAATATTGTGTGTGCCTAAATAATTACGGGCTTATGGAATTGTTGTAAAGCTTCTTGAGAAAGACGGTAATGCCTGAAACCTGAAAGGGAAGGAGAAACGAAGGTCAGAGACCCTAGCTGCAGTCAGCCAAAGATAATCCAATGCCTGAGTTAGTGCGGTCACTGAAAAAATGATGAGTGAAATAAAGAGAAAAGGAAAGCTTAGGGGTGTGTCTGCGTGTAAGCATACCTATTCTAGATCAATCCTTTGCATATATATAGGCGGAAATCCCATCGGACCTTACCTGGAAGTTGGAGGTAGAGTCTTATCAGACCATACCCTGACTCCGTGGAGGTAGTTGGGGGTACTGTCCCATCGGACTATACCCTGATGTGGATCCCGCTCTTTCAGGGATTGTAGACGTGACCATCGAATAAGGATAACACCATATCTTTATCCGATGATCATTCTATCTGTCAGCACGTTCTGCAACGTGGTGGTACGATTGGAACCGATGGACCCTCAGTACTCGTCTCGGTTAATCGAACCGAGATGAAGACGATACCGAGGTCAAGTACGACATTGACTCGGGCGTGGTCTGGCACTGTTGCTGAGATGCATAAAACCGAGACCAAGACATGCCTAGTTGGTACTTTTACCGAAACCAGGACTTATCTTGGTATTATGAAAATGTCCCACACAAATATCCCACATGGAGAGATGTACAATTTCGAACATTCATTTTATCAAGATTACCAAAGGCAACGTTAGTTACAATTGATTTGTGATTTGTTTGTACGACATTGGATTGCATCCCATTGGACCACATTGGATAGATAAGGTACACAACTCTTACATGTACTGTACCCAAAGACAAATGCAACTCAAAAGACAAGTGATTCATGTGAAAGAGTTGCAATGGAAGCAAAATAAGAGAAAACGACAGAGAAGACGACAATGTGAAGAGGATGTTTACTAGATGTCAAAGCCTTTTCAAGTAGGGGAGTCTGATTTAGGATCTTATAGTTCAAACCCACAGGGATATATGATAGATCTAGACTTTGATTATCCAGATCTACTTGATCGATCAAAGAAATTCAAGATCCATATTAGGGAAATATCAACAAATTTGGAACAAAACATATAATGAAGGGACAAGATGACTGTAAACTGTATTCCAAATAAAATCCAAAAAATTCTACACTAAGTGGAGATCCAAATCAGAAAATTAGTGGAACAATTCATTCCATTGGACAATCCCGATTTAAATCAAAAGAGCCCAATGATGCAGAATTTAATGGATAACAATGCGATGGATTGGAGATGCATTATCATGACCCAAACCAAGCCCATAGTGGAGGTCCAAGCCAATTCCACAAAACCAGCTATGTGGCTCATCATACAAGTAGCTCTTAGGGGTTCATAACCCCCACAAAAAGGACGCCAATATTACTTGGAGAGGGAGTAATTTCCATTGCATAACTTCCTTTCTTGTTTTGGGGACTTAATAAAATGGGAACAGATATCTCTCTAAGCAGAAGTTAGTATAAAGTAAAGTACAAGTGGGAAGTCACAAGAAAACAAGAGATAAGAATCTAAAAGATAAGAACTCCGAGTGCAGAATCTTTTATGATTCGCTGTATTTCTTTTTTTTTTTTTTTCTAAGTTCATTCTCGTTCTAATATAACTCTCTAAAGTTTCATCTTTTTCATTGGTATTTAGTAATTTCTAGTGGGAGGTACGTGCATTGCACGTAGTTGTCAATGAACCTCGTGAAATGTTTATTATCATGAAAGAGTTTAAACATACAGCCGTCTAGTTCTAATTAAGTCCGTTTGAGTTCATTAATAAATAGAATAGAACTTCGATCAAATAATGTGGTGTTTCAGCTACAATAACACATTATAAGATAATAACATATGCTTGTATTCTTGCTTCACAATAACCACATATAAAACATCTTTTTTTATTGCCCCAGGAGCAGCAAATCTATTTAGGCCAAAGATGAATCAGTGAAATGGAAGACACCAATCTCGAACCTTTCAATAAGCCTAACAATTACAAAGAACAGGTACCAAAGGCACATTCCTAAAAGGCTTCTAGCTTTCATGTGTAGATTAGAAAGCATGGGTGGGGTGGTCTTTTGATCAGTTTTCCTTCTCGAATAACCCCATTTTCTAATTATTTGCAGCAAAAACTACTATTAGTTTTAAAGTTTAAATCAAGAAGACAGATTTCATTCATGTATAAGAGGGGACTGTTGGTCATTTGCCTTTATCTAATAAACATAAACACGCTCTTTCAAAATGAAAATAAAACCCATTCTAAAATAATATTCAACTGAAAACCAGAGGAACATAGTAGACATACCCATGACCGAGGTTGAGATCATTATTGTCATCCAAATCTTCTGCATCTAGATCATCGCCATCATAAGAATCAAGAAAATACATCCGTAAAAAAAGCTTTATTTGAAAGCCTACCCAAAACTTACAAACAGTAAATTGGAAATAAAAGTTGATGAAATCATAGAAGACCTATTATCTAGTTAGTTTTATATCTAAAAAAAGACTAAAGTGTCAGCAGTCACATGCTATATAGCAACAACTGGAAATCTGAAGAAATCAATACCCAAACACATTAAATATGATGAAAATAGTGCACTGACTTGATAAGTATCATTCATACCTAGAAATATAACTGATAGGATAAATAGGTACCTTCAATCTTCTTGGTGACCTTCCGATGGATTTGATGCACCTGTCACAAGATAAAATGTATATTGGTTTTAATTATTGTTGTTTATTACCATTCCCATATAGATGTTTATAAGAAATTATATTTTTTCATCTTTTTGGAAATATAAGAGAAAAATGATGGCTACGATAAAAAAGCAGCAGGGCTTAGCAAAAAAATCACTATACAATTTAACAAAAAAAATGAAGCTTCACGCCGATCAAAAGCAATTAAAAAATATGTGGGATATCATGAATAAACAGCATGCAACTGGGAACAAATTGCTTAATCAAAGGATCGGTTACAAGCAAACTCATATTGTCAACATAGAACCACAAAGATGGGAAGATTATTTGGAGGTAATTATATCATTTTCATATTTGAAAACTTGGAAAGTCGTAAATTAATGTCATTTGTACAGGTGAATCCTGATACAAAGGTATTTCTCGCATAAAACCATTACAGTTTTCCACCAAAATGGCTATTTTCAGTTGCCATGATTCCCTCCAGCAAATCTAGGCTTCAAAACCAAGAAAATATAGAGTTCAAATCAAGGTGGCCTAACCTCTACCTTAATGAGCATCCACGCGTACCTGCAAGTTATTCCAGATTTTTTTAGAAAATAAAAACATACTGCACGTCCTTCTCTCTCTCTCTTTCTTTTTTTAAAGACCTATTGAAATATAGAGCTACTTCAGCACATAGCTAAAAATAGAAGGTATAGGAACCCAAGGAATATGAAAAATATATCATTGAGCCCGAGAATGTTATTTTGCTAACATTATTAAAAATGTAATGGTTTGTGCTTTATATTTCATCTATTTATTTAGGGAGGCATAAACCCCATGGAATAAGAAACACAACAACTGAAGCCAAAATGTGTTTTGCTAAAATTGCGAACCTAATGCCCTGTTCTTTTATATCATGTATTTATGGTGAAGACATATTGGTGTTAAACTCAAATAAATGAAGAGTTGCTTGGCCACACAATCAAGAGCCAGATCTTTGTTAACCGATGAGTAAGTGGAGATCACTTCCATTAAAGGATGCACTTTTAACCTTTTAACAGCCTTGTAAAGGATATGTAGCCAAAGATCAATTGAAGAATATTCTCTCAGAACATGCGTATACTCTATTGGCACCAACCACAGACATCCCCAGACCTATAAATCACGTCATATGCTGATGTTGGAAATGGTTGCAATGCCTGATCATCAATTTTTCTCACATGTGGTGTCCATCCAATGAGTGACAGAATCAAAGTACCTGTTTCTTATCTTCATCGTAATCATTAATATTGAAAATGATGACTGCTTCAACACCCCCCCTCCCCCCGAACTTTGTAGCAGCTCTGTCATAGGTCCTGAAATGAAAACGTCCAAAATTCAATTAGCATTAAGGGAGCTTACTGGACTTCTTTTCTTCCTTTTATGTTATGAAGAACACACTTACCTTGCAACAACATGAGTAATATTGAATCCGCCTACAAATACCCAAATTCATTAATCAAACATTGATAAAAATGAAAACTGAGAAGGTCCTTACCCAAATACACTTACTTCCCTCAGTCCCTACACAGAGAGATGCAACACAAAACAGAAAGATCAAAACTTTTACAGGAAGATCAATACTTAGAAAGATTAAAACCTGAATTGGGATTGAAAGAAACATAGTAATAATACACAAATTCATTAATCAAACATTGATAATAAAAAAAATGAAAACTGAGATGAACCCATTCGAGCTTTCCTTTTTTTCTTTTTTCTTTTTTTTTTTTGAAAAAGCATTCGAGCTTCTTTTCGTTCGTCCTCCTGCTTCCTTGTTGGTTGCCCGTGGAATCCACCTATTGCTTCTTTCCCTTCTTCCTCCTACTTCCTTGCTGACATATTATAATTTCATTATAATTTATTTTTTTTGGAGGTGAGAGAAATGATTTTCTGAATTACTGGTGATTTTGGTGCTAATCACCACCTGATTGCTTGTCTATCTGTTTCATCAGTAATGGATTCTAGGATCTCTTACTATCAAAAGGGGCTAAAAATGAGGGATCTAAGGCGAAGCGCAAAGTATCGTCAAATGAATACCCTTTCATAGGAAATTTTTACCCAAACACATTCAGACCCAAAGGGTAGAAAATTCAAATTTTGGTCAAACCCAATTAGGCTACTTAGTTACCAAACAAAAGAAATAAATAAAGACAAATAACTTTGAGAACGGATCTGGTAAAGAAATTTCCATCTTCTCATTTAAAGCCTTCATGAACAGAAAACGAAAATGGGCTTCAAAAGTAGATATGACTATATACACATCAGAGAAGAAAACAAAAACAAAATCACAACTGAATCTAAAAAATTACAAAAGAGGGATTCATTACCTACCCATGTCTTACAAAGATGGAACAAAAGAAGTTTTTTTTTTTCCCTTGGGCGTTTGACTAAGAGGAAGAGGTTATGGTCTCCTTTTCATTTGGGCATCTCGCCAAGAGGGAAACAAAGAGGAACAATAAGAGGAAGCGGTGAAGAGTTGAAGCAGTCCTTTTCTTGTTGGCGACCATGCTTTGAGAGGAAGAATCGAGAGAAGAGAGGAAGAGTGGAGAGATTTTGCTGCATGGGCATGGAACGATGTAGAAACATGTAGAAAGACGAGGAGAAACCGATGGCAGCTGAAGAGGACAACAAAAGGATGACAGAAACCCTAAGCAGGAGGATAAATCTAAGTGGGGCCCGCGAGTGGAGGAATGAAGGTCCGGAGACATGCAGGTACTGCTATTTTTATATTATGGTATAGATATAGATATAGATATAGATATAGATATAGATATAGATATAGATATAGATGATAGCATGAATATCATAAACTAGAAAAGAAAGATCATGAGAGACGATTTCATAGAAAAATTAGATGAAGCAACATCTGGATCTCATGTGATGACGCACGGGAGGAATTTAAGGAAAACAGAAGAAATTGAAGAATTGAATCAAGAGATTGAGAAGTATAACTAGATAACCTCCCAAATATACAAAAAAAATTAAGCAGATTAATGAGAAACTAGATTACCTTTTAAAATTAAAAAACAAAAGCAAAAAATATTGACCAATCAACTGTGTTATGACGATTCTCTCTCAAATGAATCATCTAAATCATAAGTTCCAATAGAATAGGTACAAAAAAAAATTGTAATAGTCACACCTAAATCATAAGATTCAGGTCACACGCTTGGGATATTATTCCCTAAATCAAGCAGCAAACGGTTTCAGACTAAAGACACATCAAAATTGGAAGCTCCAATCACATGCTTGGAATGAACTCAATATCCTAGAATGAGATTTGAACAGATGTACAATGAGCAATAAAGAAAATAAAAAGTACAAAAAAAAAAAAAAAACCTCAAGTGATAATAAAAAGCCAATGCTTTTGAAGAGGTGAAAAGAATTGCTCTATAAGAGATTGTTACTTGCTGGAGAAAAAAAAAATGGTAGGGAAATAAAAACAATGAAAGATTTAATACGGTGGTCTAGTTAAGCACTTACCTTAACGAGAACCAAGCCTCCAATAGAGTAGTAATAGTCAAGCAGTGACCTTGCATCCTTCAAAACAAACTGGAGTTTGGAACCAATGCCCTTCAAAGAAACAGTATAATCAGAATTGTTGCAGCAAACTACCGACAAACATCTATACTATATACAAATGAATTGCAACATTGGCATGAACTTGTTATGTGACAGATGAAAGGTTACCTCAAAAGCTCTTGCGTCAATCGAACATCTCAAAATGCTATTGACTATCAGAGCATGGAAGAGGTCCTTTGCTTTAGAAGATTGTGATGCAAGGGTCTCCGCAACAAGTGGGCATGTTGATGGACTTGTATCAGCAATTTTATCTATTCCAAGTATCCGAAATGCTCTTCTTGGTGCCTCATAAGTGTCTTCCAAACTGGAATGAATAACACAAAATCAGAAAACAAACAAATGAATTTCCTAAAGAGTTCGGTAGCCAAAGTTCAAATATTAAGTGTGTAGCCAAATCAGTGAGATATTTTGGAAATAAAATTATGCATACGTTCTTCTATGGTGCACACATGTTGAATATGCATGCTGGCATGGGGAGTTACATTGTAGTATGGGTTAGTTATTGCTACTGTTTGACTGTAGTTATTGTGTCAGTCACTAAATCATTGTCCAATTATTGAGCTGGTTAGGAAGTTAAGGGCACATTTCATTTATGTATTAGATCGATGGAATAGGTAGTTTTTTTGTAATGCTTTAAATGTATTTGAATGCAATGAGAAAAAGAGCAGCTAGTATTATTCTATTCAACTTCACTTCTGTGTGAAGAAAGGAGGGCAGTTCCCCTTGAAGTGAACTCTATTTCTCAAATTCCCTATTTCTATGTTTTATTTCCTATCTCAGAACATTAAACCATAACATAAAATCAACCCATAAAGATGTGACATTCAATAATAAAATTTAATCAAAATTACTATAATTCCTAATTCCATTCTTAATATAGAATTGAATCCATTGTCTTGACGATCAAATCTGTTCAAATTTCTTTAAGTGAAGTATATATGTATATGTATAAAAAAAAGTATACAGTAAGTTATAGTTATAGATGGGACTAGTTGCACTCTCCCTCGAAATGCTAAATTGTGGACCTGTCAAGGGATCTGGAGTAACACTTGCACCTGCTGTTTTTGGGATTGCCGTTGGGTAAATTGGACTGATTTTGGCGGAAAATGCAATTTTGACGACTTTGGGCTATTTCGTGTAAAAACACATTTAGTTGTTTTTGGATAAACAATAGAAAAATGGGTGCAACATGAGAAATTCCTAGGTCATCCAACCTAAATACTACTCTCACCCAAAAGCGCTGAACTTTAAAGTTCTGATGGGATCTATTGTATTAGGGAATTCGAGCCTAGAACATGCTGCCTTTAATACCATCTCAAGTTGCTAACCAATACACCCAAAATGCCTTGGCATTAGATGTGCAGCAAATTAACTACTTAACAGAAATGCTATGGTGACCATGTGGATTGGGATCAATATATATATATATATATATAGTATCTAACTCATATTGTATCAGTTGCTCTCAATTAACTCTGTACTTTTCTCTTTTTTTGGATAAAAATTTTACATTACCAATAAAAGAATAATCCCGTCCACCTTGAATTTTTCTCTTCCACTCCACCCTTTCATCGTCACACCAAATGCCGATGTCTTTTTTCACTACTTCACCCAATGTTTGTCGATATCCCCCTTCTTCTACTCCATTCAATTTGTAGACCTTCAATGATCTAGCTACTCAGTTTTTCCTATAGTTTTTTTGGGAGCTACATCATCATCATAATCGATAAAACCCAATCCTATTTTTAAAAAATAACTTGCTAACTGCATCTGAATTACATGTGAGAATCTAAGCATCACTTTATTAAATTTCTTCGGCTAACCATTCATACCAAAACCTGAAGGAGTTAGTAGATGCAACATAAATACTATTCAATACTCCCCATTGGGTGGAGCCCACTTCTCAACATTCCCCCTCAAGTGGAACCTAGTTGGTGCACCTTTGAAGACATGCATTTCTTTTAGTGCCGAGTTGTTCCTCCCGAGATTCGAACTCGCGACCGGTTCTCTCTTATACAATAGTAAATTTCCTTTACTAACCATTCTACCAAAACCTTGAGGCGTTAGTATAGGCAATATAAATACTTTACAATACTCCCCATCAGGTGGAGCCCACTTCTCAAAACACTAGTGGTATTTATATGAGCCAAAGCAGATTTTAGCACAAAAAAATAATGAAAATAAGGTGAAACGATCAAAGGAAACAAATCCTACTACCTTTCCTTTCAAATAGATAGAATAAGATTTAAATTAAGCAAACAAAGAAGGTATTTGAGGCAAAGCTCAGTATAGCAAGTCATAAAGCAAACAATTTAAAAAGATACACAAGCTGTAATATTTTTATGAAAGGAAATTGAATGAAATGGAAAGTTCAACTTAGCAAAAAGTATAAGGAAATAGAAGTACACGAATTAGCAAAAGATGAAACAGAGCAACCAAATGAATTCAACAAAATGCTGTAAACAAGATGCAAAGCCTATGAATGATATTCTTGGAGATTTGAAGCCATAACAAATTCAGTTCATTTAAAAAAAAAAAAATCATATTCAGTTCATGACAACGATAACAATAGAGAGTGATAACGAGTTGATACACTGAACTTGGCAAGAAAAAATCCAACCAAGTTTTGTCCCAATGAGGGGAATGGGAACACCATGCACATAACGTTTTAGTTCACGTATCCCCGCTTGAAAAGAGAAAAATGTGTCACCAATGAGGGAAAGATAAACTGTCAAGAAAACAAGTAGAAGACTCTAGTATTTCAGAATGAACCAGATATTGCTTACCATCTTTTCAACATTTTCATAGCCAGCCTTGGTGATGAGAAAGAATGCCAATAGAAAAATATCTGCACCACAATAGCTTAGAGGTCTTAAATATGCTACAATCCTCGTAATCTGTTTCATAGAGCCGCAAAATAAGACCCACAAAATAAACTTTTCTAGCCAAAGAAAATAAAAAATTAATAAAGGGAAAATTTGCTAGAACGCATGGAATAGTTAAACAATGTACCTATTTTATCCCACCATCCAAGATTATTAGTGCTCCCATCCACTACCATATTTGCACTGAAATAGTCGAAATAAGTCAGTACATAACCCTACATCCCACAAAAGAACGATAAAATTAATTAAATAAACTCAATAAATATTTATTAGATTGAGACCACAGAAAAATAAGTACTTCACACCTACTCCTAAATGGAATAATGTCAATATGGCTTGAGACAAAGCTCTTGAACAATGAAGTTTTTTCAATAGAACCAATGCTTGAATTAATGTGTGAAAAGAAAATTCATCATTTCATGTGTGAATTAAAAGTAATGCTCAATTTCTGACTTCCCATGCTAAAAATAGAAAGATTCGTGATTTCATGTAAAAATATGATTTTCAAAGAATTTTGACTTGAATTCAAACTTTGATGCATGAAAACATGAAATAATGAATTTCCAATAAAATCAAGCATGATTTGATGAATAAGTCCTTAATTACTAAAAATAAATGATGAAAATGTACATTTTTTAAAAATTATCACCCCCAACCAGCATTTTGCTAGTCCCGAGAAAGAAATGAGAACTAGGGCAGGACTCTTACCTAATCTAAGAAAAGTAAATGCCAAAAAGAAAAAAAAAAAAAAAAAAAGAGGAAAAAAAAATGGCCACATTCACTGTCACTCTCGACTGCATTTAACGTGGGCAACAAGCCCTCAAGCCCCTTAACCCTTAGGTTACCCCTAGTGGACGAGTTGTGCATCGTGATGGTTTGTAGTGAATATGTGCCACAAAATTCATAACACCTAAAACCAAAAATAATGAAAGAAATTTTTTGAAAGAAAATTTATAATCATCAGATATATTCAAATCCTTAGAAAAATTGAAATTAGGCAATTTTGAAACTTGGTTCGCCAATCCCATCTTTGGAAAGAAATTTTCAAAAATCATGCCAAATATGATAGCGTAGGGTGAAAAAAGTACGCATACATAAAAAAAATAAGTGATAAATGCTCCGCTAAAACCTACGAGGAATCGTCAAAACAATTAGCAAATAATAGCTTCGCATTTAAAACTTTTGAAAATATATATACGATTCTCTATCGAATAATCTGGTCCACCTAGACTTAGCAAAAAAGCAGGTTTCCACTCAAGGCGACCATGACGGCTTTCGCACTACTGTTTTTCAAAAGGCCGGAAATTTTCATTTCTAGACTCGGTTACAAAGATATTGGGGAGCATACCCAAATCTTACGTAACTTTGTTCACAGTCCCCAACAATAGACAGCCATTTTCATGTGCCCGAATTGATTCACTGATATGTGGAAAAATCTACCCAAATGAACCAGGAAACTAGTAAAACTAAGTATCGGTGTTCCTTCATATTTTCAATCAAATCCTCAAAAAAATTAGCAAATAATAGCTTTAAAACTTTAGAAAAAATATACGATTCTCTATCGAATAATCCGGTCCATCTAGACTTAGCAAAAAAACAGGTTTCCACTCAAGGCGACCATGACGGCTTTTGCACTACTGTTTTTCAAAAGGCCGGAAATTTTCATTTCTCGACTCGGTTACATAGATATTGGGGAGCATACCCAAATCTTACGTAACTTTGTTCACAGTCCCCAACAATAGACAGCCCTTTTCATGTGCCCAAATTGATTCACTAGTATGTAAAAAAATCCACCCAGATGAACCAGGAAACTAGTAAAACTAAGTTCTGGATTTCATTCATATTTTCAATCAAATCGTCAAAAAAATGAGCAAATAATAGCTTCACATTTAAAATTTTAGAAAATGCATACGATTCTCTATCGAATAATCCGGTCCACCTAGACTTAGCAAAAAAGCAGGTTTCCACTCGAGGCGACCATGACGGCTTTCGCACTACTGTTTTTCAAAAGGCCGGAAATTTTCATTTCTAGACTCGGTCACATAGATATTGGGGAGCATACCCAAATCTTACGTAACTTTGTTCACGGTCCCCAACAATAGGCAGCCATTTTCATGTGCCCGAATTGATTCACTGGTATGTGGAAAAATCCACCCAGATGAACCAGGAAACTAGTAAAACGAAGTTCTGGTTTTCATTCATATTTTCAATCAAATCGTCAAAAAAATTAGGAAATAATAGCTTCGCATTTAAAACTTTAGAAAATGTATACGATTCTCTATCGAATAATCTGTTCCACCTCGACTTAGCAAAAAAGCAGGTTTCCACTCGAGGCGACCATGACGGCTTTCGCACTACTGTTTTTAAAAAGGCCGGAAATTTTCATTTCTAGACTCGGTCACATAGATATTGGGGAGCATATCCAAATCTTACGTAACTTTGTTCACGGTCCCCAACAATAGGCAGCCATTTTCATGTGCCCGAATTGATTCACTGGTATGTGGAAAAATCCACCCAGATGAACCAGGAAACTAGTAAAACTAAGTTCTGGTTTTCATTCATATTTTCAATCAAATCGTCAAAAAAATTAGGAAATAATAGCTTCGCATTTAAAACTTTAGAAAATGTATACGATTCTCTATCAAATAATCTGTTCCACCTCGACTTAGCAAAAAAGCAGGTTTCCACTCGAGGCGACCATGACGGCTTTCGCACTACTGTTTTTCAAAAGGCCGGAAATTTTCATTTCTAGACTCGGTCACATAGATATTGGGGAGCATACCCAAATCTTATGTAACTTTGTTCACGGTCCCCAACAATAGGCAGCCATTTTCATGTGCCCGAATTGATTCACTGGTATATGGAAAAATCCACCCAGATGAACCAGGAAACTAGTAAAACTAAGTTCTGGTTTTCATTCATATTTTCAATCAAATCGTCAAAAAAATTAGGAAATAATAGCTTCGCATTTAAAACTTTAGAAAATGTATACGATTCTCTATCGAATAATCTGGTCCACCTAGACTTAGCAAAAAAACAAGTTTCCACTCGAGGCGACCATGATGGCTTTCGCACTACTGTTTTTCAAAAGGCCGGAAATTTTCATTTCTAGACTCGGTCACATAGATATTGGGGAGCATACCCAAATCTTATGTAACTTTGTTCACGGTCCCCAACAATAGGCAGCCCTTTTCATGTGCCCGAATTGATTCACTGGTATGTGGAAAAATCCACCCAGATGAACCAGGAAACTAGTAAAACTAAGTTCTGGTGTTCCTTCATATTTTCAATCAAATCGTCAAAAAAATTAGCAAATAATAGCTTCACATTTAAAACTTTAGAAAATATATACGATTCTATATCAAATAATCTGGTCCACCTAGACTTAGCAAAAAAGTAGGTTTCCACTCAAGGCAACCATGACGGCTTTCGCACTACTGTTTTTCAAAAGGCCGGAAATTTTCATTTCTAAACTCGGTTACATAGATATTGGGGAGCATACACAAATCTTACATAACTTTGTTTACGGTCCCCAACAATAGGCAACCCTTTTCATGTGCCCGAATTGATTCACTGGTACGTGGAAAAATCCACCCAGATGAACCAGGAAACTAGTAAAACTAAGTTTTGATTTTCTTTCTATTTTCAATCAAATCATCAAAAAAACAACAAATCACAGCTTCGCATTTAAAACATCTAAAAATATATACGACTGCATTTTCTGTGAAAAATCATAGCTTCACACTTAAAAACTTTTGAAAATATATACGACTATGTTTTTTGTGAAGGGATCCAAAATTCAGCACTTTTTTGAAATACCTTTCCATAAACAAAATGGCAAACCAAATCTAATTTCGCCTTCTTTTTCAAAATTCCCAAGATTTTCAATATCTTCAGTTCATAAAAATAACTGTGAAAATTCTCTCTGAAACCAGAAGAAAGTTAGCAAAAACGAAAAAAATTCCTAGCAAGCAAATTTTTTTTATAGAAAGCAAAAATGTGTAAAAATTCTATTTAGCACAGGACAGGTGTGCTTGTCCCCACCCCATAACCTAAGATGAACATCGTCCTCGATGTTATGCATGCAATGCAGTACATATGAAAATGTAACATGCGAGGAAAGAAAATAACAAAGGGAAAAGTGGAAGAAGGTACCTGACTATGTGATACAATCTGCTTCCTGTCCATGGCTAGAAAAAAATATGCAAAAAGAAAATATATGTACAAAAAGGGAGGGAAAACTAAGAAGCTTGGAGTTGAAATCATCATCTTCTGAATAAAGGGAGAAGAGGCAGATCCTTGGTTCGGTCAGTGCTAATATCGGTGTTATTTTATACTGATTAGAAATGTTTGTTTGATTACCGATATTGCACTATAGAGAATAATTCTCTTCTTTCTTTTTATTTTGATCTTGGAATCTGCTATAGAACTTTCTTTTACTCAAACTATTCAACTCTTATGAAAAGATACCATTCAAAAAAAAAAACCTCTTACGAAAAGATGTCTTTAGCCATGTTTAACCTGGTCAAGAGTCATTATTAATAGCAAATAAAATCAGTCCGGTATTTTTTTTATGGTGATTAAATATAATGTTGATTCTCTTTAAGGAATAAATAAAATAATCCCTTATAATTTGTTTATACAGAATGTGCACTATTCTTTAATTACTACTGATTTAGAAGCCTTCTTGGAAGCCTTTTTCATTGTTAATTAGGTGCTACTCATTTTTAATGTTGACCAATAACAAAGTAAATTTGATTGAAGATACCATTGGGTCTTAACGAAAACCAAGGACTTCTTTTAGATAAATTTATCCAAATGAAGAAATGCTTTCGGATCTAGGTTACCTTGTGTTGCATTAGTTTTTCAATTTGAGAGATGGGTCTATTGACAAGGCATGTGTCGATATTTTTTTAATTAAATAATAGATATTAGGAATTATGGATATGCTCCATGAACACCCAACTGACAAGGAACTTCCAAATCTTACATGCTTCACTCCAATCCATCCCTTACAATATTCTTATCTTCTTGGTCCTCCTCTATGAGACAGAATTCAATAAAATAGGAAGGATAAAAAAAAATTATATATATATAAGAAACACAACTTACAATCCAAGAGATTTTTTTTATCCTATAAAATTTTTAAAGATGAGAACGAAAAAGAGGGATAGGTTCCTAATTAATTAATGCATTTTGGCTGCATGAGATGCTGCTAAACATAAAAAGGAGCTATGTCTTCAAAAATTCTCATTACCTGATTCCATTTCCTTGCTTCTTGATACCACCCAATTACACTGCAGTTTTAAGAAAATTACAATAATTAAGACCAAATTAACATCAAAATCTATAACCTCATTCAGATAAAAATACTGTAATGAACAAAAGGAATCGTGATTCATCCAAAACATATTTTTCAAGGTACCCTCTCACAGCATTTGCACATATTTCCGTTCAGAAGTAGTGAAAATTGAGAACATGGAATGTAAAGCAAGGGCTAAATCATCTCTCCTAAAGAATACATGAGAGAGATATATAGTTCAGTAGTCATATATGCCAAAAAAAAGAAAACAAAAAAAAAAAAAAAAAAAAAACCCTAGATTCTTATAGATCCAGTTAGGATTTCTAAAACACTCCCAACGAATCTGGTGAATCTGAAGTAATCTCTTTCACCAATTTAAATGACATGGACACAAACCATTCCAAATTCTCAAAACATCACAGTAATTGTGTCAAATCAAAGAAAAAGTAAAAGAAAATTTTTACATACTTCCATGAAAAGCTCAAAAAAAAAGAAGAAAAACCATTTTTCAAGACTAAGGAAGCACACCCGATCAGAGCTTTTCATTGCATACCTGTAAGGGCAAATGGATGTTCTGGGAGGGTATGAATCGTAGCAAAATTGTCCGATTTATCTGTGGTAACGGCGGTGGAGAAGGCCAGCATTGGGAGAAGATGACTCCTAGGATTGTCCGAGGATCTAAACCTCTTCTCCAGGCGATCCGACGGCATCCAAGTATTCCTCAGCGATCTCCGCCGCCCCCACCGATCCAAACCCGGTCTGGATTACCACAAATCCCATAACCTTGTGCCTCTTCGAGCCTCCTACAGGCGTAAGAATCTCCAAATCGCCTGGCATCGCCATTTTCCCATGAAATAGATACGGATAGAGGCTCGAAATCAAGGCATCTGTATCCGGAAACGGGGCAGAAGAAGGCGATGGATCCGAAGACGATGCCCGCAATGCCGAGACCGAGGCAGCAGATGGAGATGATGGATCGCTCTGAGAGGGAGAAATCCATGGCTGGCGAGGGTAGAAGAACTTGGGAGATGAAGGCATATTGTTTGAGGAGAATTTTGAAGAAACCCTATGAAATTAGGGTTCTTTCTGCCGTTGATGGAGTGGAGATGAAGAAGATCTTGAGTTTTATTAGTTGAGAGAGCGATGGAATCTGGTTAGTGTTGTTTGATCTTCAAGAAACGAGAAGTTTGTGTCTGCGATTATGAAAGCGACGATAATCGGGCTTGTATTGTTGTAGTATACAACACAACATCAAAACGAGAGAGAGAGAGAAGAGTGAGAGCAGTAAATACTTTTTTGACGTGAAGGAAAAGCAATCGACTGTAGATACTTTTGACGCGGAGAATTACCAAAAGAGCCACCTAGCAATACGCCAATAATTACCATATATCCTTTGTTGGCGGAAAACTGGTAGGCACAGACAATTTTTAAAATAATTTGAATAAAATAACTGTGCCATTTTGACGCTGGTGGCCCACCAAATATTTTTCCTGCACACATGCAATCTAGTATCAATGTTAAATTTAAAAATAAAAGCAAGTTCATGCAAATTGAACTCGCAACAAAGCCCTCGGCTCATAATAAGAGGCAGAGAGACATTAGGGCACAACTATAATTTTACATAAATATCATTATATAGGGCGCCACATCAACAACCTGGAGCTCTCGTTTGAAACAAATACAGAATAAAAAATAGGCATTTGGCCGGAGGTCTCTCAATATTAATTTTTATTGCAAACGATCTACGAATTAATTTCGTAGAGGCAAAAGTCCTTTACACCGTTTCATATAATTGAAAAGACAATAATGCCATTATATTCTCTTATCTCTTTATTAAAAAATGGTAAGTCTAAAATCGCGGTAACTTGTCAAAGAAGGAACGAAAGCGAGAAATTAGCGACACATCGGGCGCAAGGAGGAGGAGGAAAGTGAATAAGGAATGAAACAGTTCATTGGGCAGATCCCACCATGGATGGGCATCGATCAACAAATCCAATTAACCAAACCTTCCTGACTGTCAAATTGGTGAAAAACATCCCACCAAAAACTGACAGTACCAAATGTAAAGAGATATCGTCCATTCGTCGGCCATCAATCAGGGGGCTAACATTGCCCAATCAAAAGTCAATATCCCCCAAAATGCCCTATTAATAGTGGGGCACACGAGATGAACAACCTTGATTGGAAGCATCTGTGCCTCGTATCCAATTAAATTATTTTAGAACTCAGATAAATTTGTACAAAACTTAGATAAATTTATACCAAACTCAGTTAGATTCATATCCAACTCAAATAAATTCACTTGAACCTCATACAAATTCAGAAAATGATGGATCAAATGCACAGTCTCATAAAGAAAACCACACTCTCCTCCATTCCTTCAAATCTAGTCACACTAAAAAAAAAACCCTCAAGAACCCAACTAAAATTTCACAAGAATAAATTTCCTCCCATTTTTAATACGATTGAGTTCCCCTCGTGAGAACTTCTCATCTTGGGAACATTTCATAATATACATGCAATCAGCTAGTATAAGACCAAATCTAAGCTCATCCCAATTAACATTTGCATAGTCGGCATACCCCTTGATACATTTCCATTAAATGCTATTAGTTTTCTTATTATATTTGGTATTATTAAACCATGAATCTATGAAATCAAATGATGAGGGAAAAAAAAAAACAGAGGAAAGATAGCATGGTCATTTAAGTGGGTCAAAACACATCAAATGCAATTTCTCCCTCTCTTTTGGATAATTATCTAAATAATTGTAATACGCATGTGGCTTGATCGTTCTAGTAAAAAATTTTAGATAAAATTTACTAGACATTCATCAAAGAGACATCCATGGGCAAATCGACATGAGTTTGTAGCAGAAGACATAAACTTGATCTATTCCCTCCCATTTGAATTTCAAAACTTCATCTAGGAAATAAAATCCATTAGAGGGGCAAATCAATCATGAAATATCATGTTAAGGCCCTTAAATTTAGGCTTAATTTGCGTGACATGTTAAGTCACTTATGCGTGACGTATTTCGGCAGTTACAGGGACAAATCAGCTATGAAATATGTGATGTGGCGTATATAAGGACCTCTGGCTTAAATATTTTTAGTATTTGTGTGGACTACAACCCTCAAACAAAATTTGTGTGGACCAGAGCCTTTAAACGTTCCATTTCAGGGACCTTTCGCTAATTTACTCAAGAAAAAATGCAGGGCTTTCATAATTTTGAATCTCCTAAAATTTCTCCCTCAAACCTATAATATATCTCTCAACGAAATTCAAATCTTTAAATTATCGCTTGTATCTCTTTGAATTCAAACTTTAATTCCTAAAATCTCTCTCTTTAATAATAAGAAACATTATCCTTAGCGAAGTTATTCCTATTCTCATCCCAACAGTCTCTCCTTACTACATTCAAGTACTTGTACATGTTTGCCTTGTAATTTGATATTTTATGAAGATTTTTTGTCAATTGTGTGGTTGGGGAGCTGATGTGAATTTAAATTCAATCTTCTAATACTACAAGTGCACATCTGTTTTTTTAAAACGGTGGCAAGTACAGGTCGAATCCCACAAGGAGCACTACTAAGTTAAAATTCAAAATCTGATTTTTTTTATTATCAAAGATTAATAAGTAATTGAGATCCAAGAAAAAAAACTAGAAAAAATTCAGAAACACAAACTAATCAAATACATAAAATAGATCAGAGCATCCAAAATCTACTAAGCAAGATAATTAATCCATCAATGCAATTATTCTACTATTTGTCCCAAAATTAACTCAGATCATAAACAAATCAATGTTTTGGATCCGGAAGATTTGTCTTTCACGAAAATCAATTTTTAATAAAAAGAATAAGGTCACAACCCAAGACCTCATTCACCTCATAAAAGAATGAAAAATTATAAGCATGACTCATTAAATTAAGCATAAATTATCAAAGGATCTCAGCCCTATGCATAATCTATCAAAATAAGTATAAATCATCAAACAATTTTCATTAGAAATCAAAACAGATGCTGTTTAAGGCATGAAGACAGATCTATTATTCTAATAGAGCAGTGTGCCCAGTTAACCTCCTGGTCTGGTCAATCGACCGCGCACACTAGGACTGTAAACAGTCACCTGGCTGGCACAAACCACTAACTGTAATTCTTTGTGTGCTTGGTCGACCTACTGGCCAAGTTGGTCGATCGAATGCATAAGAATCCAAAAGAAAAGGAAGTCCCACTCACAAACATCTCCCATGAATCCTTGTGTTGTCGGTTAATCAGGCTGAGCTCGGCCAACAGTTTGAATTCGGTCAAACAGGCTGAGTTCGATCAACAGGTTGAGTTCGGTCAAACAGGCTGAGTTTGGTCAAACAGGCTGAGTTCAGCCAACAGCTGAGTTTGGCCAACAGGTTGAGTTCGGTCAAACAGGCTAAGTTCGGTCAACAGGTTGAGTATGGTCAAACAGGCTAAGTTCGGTTAAACAGGCTGAGTTCGGCCAACAGGATTGAGTTCGGCCAACAGGCTGAGTTCGGTCAAACAGGTTGAATTCGGCCAACAGGCTGAGTTCGGTCAAACAAGCTGAGTTCGGCCAACAGGCGAAGTTCGGTCAAACAGGTTGAGTTCGATCAAACAGGCTAAGTTTGATTCAACCGAGAGCACATACCTGCAACAACTTTTCAGAAATTGGGTTTCTTCTTCTTCATTCCGTTTTTCCATCAAAACTCATCCAATCTTGTCCAAACATCACAGCAACATAAAGGACAATAAAACACTTCAATCTACAATTATCCATCATCAAACGGACCATTGATCTTCCAAATGAGATGAAACCCATCCATCAATGGCCAAAAACCATGAAAACAAACTCCAAAGATAGATCTAAGTATTCACACATCAACTGAATTAAAATTACAGAATCAAAAGAAGGAAAACATGTATTCTATGCTAAATAGGTATATTGCACTTTCCTTAATCCAATTGTAAGAAGGTAGAGAGAGAAAAGAGAGATCCAAGCTATAAAATGTAATCCAATACTCCTATGGTCTCCATTCACGCAAACCAGCCCCAAAACACAGATCTAAAGAGATCTTTAACACCTAAACCCACATCCACAAGAGAATAGCTATAAGGAAGAAGAACTAGAGAGAGAAAAGAAGAAATCTAAGGAAATAGAACTAGATGATGAAAAGTACCTTAATTAGAAGATGGAAGTGATGTAGAAGATGAAAGAGATCCTTAAGATAGATGGTGGCACACTTGGTGTCACAGGGATCCAGGACACCAAAGAAAATTACTAATAACCGTTCAAATTAGAGATTTGATCGGTAAGCATATTGATTAGCTTATCTGCCAAAGAACGTAAGATTGTGGTAATCATAGTTGGGATTAGATGTTGCACCTTGAACTAGATCATGGTTTAATTATGACTGCATTCGTATTAGGATCATGTTCCCATTTGAGGTAAAGCATCTAGTATTTTCTATCATTTGAGTACTTTTGTACTATGCATTAAGGGATTTATATTATTAGGATTAATGATTATTTTTAGATGAATTATTGGAACTTTAATGGACTACTCAAGCTTTGATATTGATATTGTATATGCTTCCGCAATTAAATGTTCATTAACAGGTGTCGGTGATTAATCCTCACACGTTAAATGTAGAATTTTCTCTTTCATAAATTCAAACTTGGTCAGGAACAGGTGCAACGTAATGAAAGTACATGTGTCACACCTTGGGAACCACCCTAATAAGGGAATTCTCGGGTTCGGGATGTGACACCTACTTAAGTTGCTTCTCACATGTTCAATGAGTTTGTGATTGGCCTTTTCCACTATCATTACAGGAACATAAATGATCATAATTTTACTTTGTTTGAACCTGAACTCAGAGAAACTGAATCATAGAGATTTTGCTCACACAACCTTTATGATTTTTATGTGAAATACCAAAACTATTAGTTTTGACTACGGAAATACGTAAGTAAAAATCACCTCACTAGTAGTCGAGATTGTCATTGAGTATTGCAATGATGCTGAAGTTATTTTATGGCAACTTGCAAAGGGTCTGGTAAAGATTAGGGCTAACTTTGAGACCCATGCATTGGATTGTGGCAGATATTAGGATCGATAACTTTATAGGCCAAACTCTAATAAGTTTAAGCCAGGCTTAACCCAGAACACGAGCACTCCCATCTGTAAGTTTAGAATCAAATGGCTCACACATAAATCAAATATTTTTGGCCTTATTTAGTAGGCCAAAAATCAACACCCATAACTTATTGGGTCCAATATCCAAAACAATTTTTTTTAGATCTTATCCGATCTTGGTCCATGGTCTGGAACTCTCTATGATCTCTCTCTCTCTCTCTATATATATATATATATAAATATATATATCCTAAGAAATTTTATTTTCTCTCTAATTGGTTTTCAATTTCAACTTTAAAGATCTTGAGTGTGTCCAAGGTCTCATATTTAGTTCTAATTATATATACATAGGTATATTTGCAAGAAGGTGGAAGTCCACCAATAGTTATATGTAGAAACTTGAAAATACTCAGTCATGGATTCTCCAATTTCTGCAGTCTCTTGAGCAATTTGTAATATATGATCATGAACTTACTCAAGTATTGGTTTTCCATCAACCATTATATAATCCACAAATTTGTTAATTAAATAATAATAATTTCCTGCATCTTTAATTAGTGACATACCTTGCATGTAGGGTAGTCCATAATTTTACTTTGGTACAATAATTGCAAAAAAAGATTGAAGGTGTTTGACATTGCACCAAGAATCAAACTTGGGTAAATGCAATCATCCTCGTACAATTGCAATTGATCTTTTATGTAGCAATCATATGCAAAAAAAAAAATAAAAAAAAATGAATTGAGTGTTGAATTTACTAATGGCATGCTTTGTTGATATGGGACATGGAGCATGTAGGCAATTCAATGGATCACCAACTCCACGTAGAATTTCATCAACCAGCACTTGAAGGTGGAGCCATTCAATGTGTCCAATTTCTAGATCTCATTTGGCATAGGTTTGTTGAGTAGGGCAACCTTGCTGTAGACTTGAAATAAGAATATTTGTTGTCTTTAAATTGTGGAACATTATGCTAGCTTGGCAGACTGTGAAAGTGAGAAATTAAATTAAGAAAATAAAACAGAATGAACAAGGCACACTAATGAAGATGCTTTCTTAAATACAACAATTTCTCACATGTCAGGCAGATTAAAAGAAATTATGTGATACAGGCCGATCAAAGGCCAAGGCCCGCAAGACCGGATGACCCGTTTAATGGGGTCCACATGATCCCTTATTTGGGATCCCTATCCTTAGTTAGATAATTTCTAAATTAATAGATTGCCTAATTGATTTCCTTTCTATCCTAATTAGAATTAGCTATATTCTATGTTGCTTATTTTGGATTAATGCTACTCTATATATAGAGAAGCCTCCTATTGTAATCGGCAGACCTTTTAGTAATCCAATCAAAGAAGTTATCATCGTGAGCTGAGTCTTTTTCCTAACAAAGTTTAGGGTTTTTGAGTCCCAGTACTCGATCTCACCGTTGGAGGTGTAGATCTTCACATCATTATGTCCTTAGGATACAATGCTCAACTCTAATTCAAGTCTACACAATCGAATCAGAAATATGGAATTGCCCTTAAAATAAAAAATAAAATAATGAAGAGAATGTATCATTAAATATGCTTTATTTTGTCATCCATCAAATGGTAAGAATAACCTCACAGCAACACCAGCTACATTAACTTATCATTCCACGCAAGGTTCATGAATCAATAATTCTTTATTGCATCAACTTCCACCACAAAACAAATGAATTCCAACATGATGGAGACTCTTTTTTTTTTTTTTTTTTTTTTTGACCATCAACATAGCAAAAATAAGCTTAAAAAGTAAAAACGACAATTAGAAAGTTCACATGAACATCCAAATCTGCATCTAATTATTGCCTTCACCATCTTCCTCTTCTCCTCAAATTGTGAGGCTACTGCAATTAGAAGCTTAAGAAAGATAATAAAAAGGCTCCCAGGACTCCAACAAGGGGCACTACTGCGGTAGAGCCACTGCTGGTCGCCGCCCCTGGAGCCGATGCCCCCATCAAGCCAGTGCCGGTCGCCGCCCCAGGAGCCGATGCCCCCGTCGAGCCAGTGCCAGTCGCGGCCCCAGGAGCCGATGCCCCGGTCGAGCCACTTTTGCTTGCCTCCCCAGGAGCCGATGCTGCGCTCTCATGGGCAGCAAAGACCATGCTGGCGAAGGTAGCAGCAATGAGGATGGCAAAGGAGATCTTCCTCAGGTCCATGGTGGATTACAACAAAAGGCTTATAACCAAAGAATTTTGTGTGTGTGTGTGAGAGAGAGAGAGAGAGTTTGGATGAGAGGTGATCCAACCCCTTTTTTATTTGCAGAACTGAGGATGGAATATTGAGGGGAAAGGAGAGGCATTTATAGGTAGAGTTTGTGGGTCTTATTGCAAGAGGAGAGAATGTTTAGGCTTTCTGTTTTGTTAGTTTTCAGGTTTTTGTGGAATTAAATCATCCATGTGTTTTCTAATGAGAAGAACATGGAATTTTACATGTCTGCATGTGCATGGAAATTGTTGGTCAAAACTGAGTCTTTTACATTATGGTGCTGCCATCTGCTAATATCAAATTGAATATGTAAAATATAAAAGTATGGCACTTCTGCTTGATCAAAGCTTCACTCATATTTGCATGCCACTTTTGCTAGGGCTATCTATCATGTGTAGAATATAAAAGTATACATTATGTATATACAATAGTCAAATGCTAATTCATACTCTCAGTCTCAGTTAAATGGGATCATTTCCATATTTCCATAGCCAAATCAAGGTGAAAAAAACATATAGGTGATTTCAAAGAAATTAAGATATGTAGAAGAAAATATTATGAAAACTGATTGGAAGTCAAGAAAAAAAAAAACATAGTCATTTATGAACAAAAAAAAAAATAAGGGAAAATGGTGAGTTGTTTATCAATATAAACCTTTTTAATTTCATCAAGAGTTCATTTGGGGTAGATCAATGCTTTTTTTATTTTTCATGTCAATATTTTGAACCCTTACAGTACTGTTTATAAGTTCTTTTATCATTGTCGGTGTTCTATTATGATAATTTATATATTCATAAGGTTTTAAACCATAGCTGAGACTAGCTTCTAGCAAATGTGGTGTAGCTATGTTTTTCACCTCAACTTCATATTATACTAATGTTCTTATGTATTTTAACTATACCTTTACCTTAAGGCTATTTATTTAAAAAAAAAAAAAAAGTCTCTGATATTACTAATGGTGAAGGAGTTCATGGAAAAGTCAGTTGAAACAAAAGAACATCAAAGAGGAATTCGCAGTTGTTTTATCATCCGAAATCTTAGCTCACTCTTGTGAGCAAAATGAGAGTATAACAAAATTCTTAATAGAATAATAAAGTCTCCAGAGTGCCTTCATCAAAGGTAGAATGATTTCAGATAATTATATTATTGCCCATGAAATCTTTCACTCCTTCAAAGAGAAGAGAAAAGAAAAGAAAATCTTATGGGCCTCAAATTGAATATGGCAAAAGCTTACGACTAGATGGAATAAGATTTTATTAAAGTGGTCTTGGATGCTTTTGGACCCCATTAAGACTTTTTCCAAATTATAATGGAATGTGTTTCTTCCGCTTCTTTTTAGGTTTTGCACAATGGTTCCCCCTATGGAAATTTTATTCCCTCAAGAGGACTAAGGTAATGGGACCTTTTATTTCCATATTTATTTATCCTTGAAGCAGAAGTTTTATCTTGTATGCTTTTAAGAGCTAAAGAGAAAGGGATGATTTTTATGGTGCTAAGGTGGCTCGGAATGCTTCAAGTATTTCCCACCTTTTCTTTGTTGATGACAACCTCCTCTTTTGTAAGGAGACATTAGACGAAGAAAAGGAAATTAGGGTTATTTTGGAGGATCATTGCATGATCTATGGCCAACAAGTTAATTTTGATAACTCGATGACATATTTCAGCAAAGGCATATATCCCCAAAGGTAGAAAATCCTTGCTAGAACCCTTGGTGTTAGGATTATGAAAAGTATCTTGGTAATCCTCTGTTTATTAAACGAAACAAAACTCATGGTTTTGAAACCCTAATTTCTAACATAAAAACATAGAATAATATCTTGGCAAGCCCCTCTCCGATCAATGTTTTGGAAAGCCTCACTTAAGCCATCCCTATTTATAATGTTTGTCTTTAACTTCCGTCTAGATTGATTGCAACTATTGATAAAATGTTTATAAAATCTTGGTGGGGTGAATCTGAGGAAGAAAAA
Source organism: Camphora micrantha (assembly GCA_003546025.1). Classification (NCBI taxonomy): domain Eukaryota; kingdom Viridiplantae; phylum Streptophyta; class Magnoliopsida; order Laurales; family Lauraceae; genus Camphora; species Camphora micrantha. The sequence goes on along the minus strand of QPKB01000010.1, from coordinate 3,846,503 downwards.
AGGAAATTTCACACCATCAAGTAGAATGATAAATGCAAGCCAATTGAGGATGGTGGTTTGGGGATGAGGGACACTAAGAAAAATAACATAGCATTACTAGCAAAATTATATGTTGGAGAGTTTTATCCATGAATGGCCTACAATGTTCTAGGACCCTCAATGCTAAATATTGTCCTTAGAAAAGCCTATGGGAATTGGGAGGGCAAGATTAGAAATGGGAGCTCCTAGTTTTCAAGAGTTTTACACTCTTTAGGATTCATTAATGATAAATTGGGATGTGTAATAGGAAATAGTGAAAGTATTTCAGTTTAGAAAAATAATTGAATCTCATCTGATGGGGGTCTTAGAAAACCAATGTCACCGATTTCCAACCCATACCTAAAAGTCAAAACCTATAGGATGATAATGGAGAGTGGGATGAAAATATAATTAGAGATGCTTTTAGTGATTTAAGAGATGTTGATAATATCTTAAGAATCTACATTCCAAGAGAGAAGAGATGATAATAGGGTATGGTCTTTTACTAGAAATGCTACCCTCTCAACTAAATCCGCTTATAAGATCTTAGTTAATACTGATAATGATGATCACAACCCACCCTTCCAGTGAAAGACATCCATTTGGCGTGTCCATCTTCTACGAAGGGTTCTATTGTTTGGATGGAAATGCCTAAAGAACGCGATGCAGGTGCATAAAATCTTATTCAATAAATATTTTTCCCTTACTGCGATTTCCCCTATATGTGAAGATTACGAGTCGTCGATTGAACATGTTCTTTTGCTATGTAATCTTACTAGGGCCACTTGGTTTGGCTCAAATCTAGGCCTTATGACTCACTCAATCTCATCATTTGGGCTTTTTGGAATAGTGGAAAGAATTTATTGGGGAGTTGAGATAAACCCCTTCTAAAATAATAAGATGTGCAGGTAAATCCAAGATCAGTCCATATAACCCACAGGGAAACTACCAGACCCAGATTTTAGTTCTTATAAGGATGTGGCCTTGGTTTTTATAGACACTTCTTTTTCGGTTTTGCTATCGCGCTCCCCCCCTCCCCACCAAAAGGAAGCTAAAATGAGAGTCATTCTCTTATCGCTTTTGAGGGTGCGAATGAATGCGGTTTCAACAAGGTTCTTATGCTGTTGGGTGCACTTGAAGTTGTGCAGGCTATTAAAGGGACTTCTAATTGGTCCATCAGCTCAATTTTGTCCAACATTAAGGCTACTTTTGGTCTTTTTGATTTCATAGACTTCCTTCGTATTCTTAGAGTGTTTACTTAGGTGGCCCATGAGTGTGCTAAGCTGGATAATGTAATGAGCTTAGGTTCGTTGTTTTTGGGGATCGTTATGTTTTAGGATTGTTAGGGCCCTCATTTTACTGTAAATGTAATTAATTCTTCCGTCTTCCAATGCCCAATATTAATCCTGTGACCCAAAGTAGTTAAAAAGTGTATCAATTCACAATCAAGCCATCATCAACTCACCAATTTCACGGTTTGGGTTAACAATTGCAACCTATTTAACCTATGGGTTGTGTTTGGGTGGAGGTCAGACCTGCTATTAAACCTGTAAATCCCATGAAACTCAATTCATCCTTACTTCTGGACAGTTAAATTTTTTTTTTATTTGTCTGTGCACATCAAATTTTACTTTTATGTTGAATCCAGACAGATCAATTTTTTATGAAGGTAAGTTTTTAATTCAAAGCATTATTACATCATCTCAAGGACCAAATGCGTGATTGTTAACTGGAGTGGCCCATATTCAAATTGGGCTTGGCAGGATCAATAAGGACTGAACAGGCCCCTTCAGGCCCAAACAAGTTTGATAAGCCAATTTAATTGTGATTGACTTTGGGTGTTGTGAACTTCAGTAAAGATTTAGACTTCAAATTATATCCTGGTTAAGAGAGAAACCAAATCAAAAAATTCCATGTGGATAGGAGGTTTGATGGTACATATCCAATTGTGGCTACAAATAGTTGGTGCTGAGAGGTTCCTCTCTCTACACTGATCACATGCCCAACGGCTCCCTCTACCTTAGTATTTCTGTTAATAAGAGTAGATAGAAGGATTGAGCTCCAGATGATTGGTAGAATAAAGCTCAGGACTTTTATAAACATCCTCAACTTCACATATCATGGCATCCAAGTTATAAGTCAATTCAATCTTATTAGTGTATAAGCATACGCGCTCTGTAAGTAAATATGATATTCTTATGAGACTTGCAATTTTGAGTTGTACAGGCCAATCCATATTCATCTACCATGTATAGATACAGAGGAAGATATCATGCACACAAGATCTGGAACCAATTTAATTGCTAAAAAAATTGGCTCACTTTTGGATCATTAAATATAAAAAGAGGTGATCAGATGTGGTGTGTTTAGACAAGTAATATATCAAAGTTGACATGAAACTGCAATGAAAAAACCCCACAAAAAGAAGAAAAAAAGTGCACTGACCTTGCAAATTTGTGTTCACATTCCATCTCAAGAAAGTTTTCACACAAAAATATATACAGATTTGAGGAACAAAAAGGATGAAAAAGAAAGAAGTAATTTCAGCCATATGAGTAGGCATGCCCACAAAAACAGGAACACACAGATTTAAGAGTAGCACATTGTTCACACTTAAAACACTTGTTTTCCAAAGCCTAGTACAAGTTTCATACCCGCCGGTTATCTTTCCTACCTCTTCTGGTATAGACCTTTTTAGCATTCCAACGGCCCAAACTACCTCTTCCTCTTCCTCTTCGCCCTGCACGTTTTCTCTTGTTCCAGGGAACATTTATCTCGGACCCTAAGCAAGGTTTCAAAACTGATTCTTCTGTAACTATTGCCGTCTTTTTCACAAAGACTGGTTCTGTTTCTGGTTCTGGTTCTGGTTCAGGTTCTGTTTCTGTTTCTGATTCTGGTTCTGATGTAGGGTAATGTTCTGGTGCTGAAACTGAACATTCTGCGCGTCCCTTTTCTTCTTGTTCTTTTGCCAGATCCTGGGGCTTATCCATATGCTGATTGACATTCTCAAGATGCTGCAATTCTCCCTCGGCCGCTGGATTATGTATCAGAACATCATCATCAATCTGCACATATGAACATATTCAGGACAGCTGATCAAGCTATAACATACCCTGAAGAAAAGACCAAATGTTGGGAATAAAATTCTGACTCAAATCAAAACAAGCATAAATTATTCAGTTATCTAGTTCCCAGTCTTGCATTACGTATCTCAAGGGTGCCTCAGCTATGCCAACTGAAAATTGCAGCCTCAGCTAAAGATCATAATACCCTCTAGGTACTCACTCCAACGCATCCAAACTTCATCAGATACATTCATAAAAATAAAGGTCTGACCAATCTCAGGCGTGCAGGTTGTCTCTGACTAATTTGAACAAAGTCTCACCAGGCCTGACAGCTTCTAATACCGATGTCTAGGACCACCCGCAATCCAGAGAGAATAAAGTCTACCATTAATCAAGAATGCAGTAACAAGGATCTATCATACAAAAACTTCATTCAAAAAAAAAAAAAAATAGCTTTATCATACAGTATTGGTAAATGTGCATTCACTCAAATAGCCCGCACTCAGCACTATCTCTATGATGAATTCAGCAATAAGTTTTTCAATATATATATATATATATATATATATAGATAGATAGATATATGGACCAGCTCTAGCTTAGGATAAGGTAAGCTCAAGTGTGTGGTGGGGCCCACCTGAGGACCCAGATGGGGATGGCTATGGGGGGGATTTCAAGGACTCCCTGGGATCCTCCTCTCTGCAAAAAATCAGCCCCAACCATGATTTCTATCATCTTCATATAGGCCGAAAAGTTTAATGGTCAACAGTCCATCCAGATCGATACATAGTCGATCCAACGATCCAGTAAATTCGGATAAAATATATATATATATATATAGGGCAAGGCTCTCCTAAACTCGAGCTTAGGATAAAATTCCGTAAGCTCACAGTTGTGGGGCCCACCCTTGGGAGAGAGATTCCACAAATGCCCCTTTCCAAAAGGGATGTTTTTGCCCCTATGCAAACATCCAATGAAAGCCTTATTTACGACAATTCAATCCAGCAGTGACTATAGATTAAAAGCAGTTGTCCATTTAATAAGGATAACTACAACTGAAGCATTTGAAATTAATGGAAAGTTCGTGACCCTCCTAAGTGGTGCCCAATTATGAAAAATCCAAACTAAGTAAAATAGATGGCTCCATCTGTTGTGGGCCCTCACCAAATATTATTCCAACATGAGTTCGGCACATTGTCAACTTATGAAAAGGTCAAAGTTTTATGTATATATAAAGTCATCAATTTGATGTTGGGCCCAACTCATGTTGGAATGAATTTCTTTTAGATGAATCCAAGCCATTTAAATTGGATTTGTATGAACCCTCAGATTGATCATTCTTTTCTAAAAGGAAAAAAAGTAGGAAATCCAAGAGGAGAAAAATTAGCCAGATACTTAGATCTCTTTCCAAAGAGGACAAGGAGAAGAAGAAACAGGAAAATTAGAGTTGAGATTGGCGTTGAGATTGTTTTTTTAAGTATAAATTGGCGTTTCTTAGAGTTGAGATTGGTCTCTTTATCAAGAGAGAAATTAGGCATTTGAATGCATTAACTTCCCTTCCTAAAAATTAGCACATGAGAAGAAGTCTGTCATATTCTCATTTGTGTAAGACATTGGGGCTGAGTAGACATCCCGTACCCTTACGGTACAACCCTTTAAAAAAAAATCAATGTTCTCACCCTCCCTCTCATCTCTTGGCGACGTGGTGTGAGCATATCATAGGAAATGGTGGGCAATGACAGTCGACCCTTCCTCACTCTACTATGTTGAAACCAACGACAACGGCTGTCCGGCTTGTGGTGTTGATCTTCTCTGGCAGCAACATATAGTCAGCGAGAAAGGAGAGTAGGAAGTGGAGAGAATTTGTACGTGCAAAAGATGGAGGTTTCTGTAATTGGTATGGAGAATCGTAGGGTTTGCGCAAGGGATTGGGTAATGATGAAGGTTTGGAAGATGGGACGGTTCTTCATATTTGGCTTGGTTTAGATTTTCTGATGATTTCAAAACCCCATGTGCACTGTATCCCAGAACTCCATCATGAGGGCCACATGGTGATTTGAATCCCGTCCCCTTTAATGGTATATCCCTAGATTCCAGTTCAAGAGTGGGTCCCATCGTCAAATTGAGATGGGGTGGTTCTTCTTCGGCTTGGGTTCCATTTTCAGGTGATTTCAAAACTCCATCTGCACGATGTCTCAGAACTCAACCATGGGGTCCACATGAAGGAAATCTGAACCATAGATCTTGAATCCCAATTCCCATCCACTCCAATTGTACATCCTCAATTTTCAGATCAACAAGAGTCGGTGGTCTGACCTTCACATTGAGCTCAGTCACATTCCTGTCATGTGCTCAATCTGAAGGTGGACCCACTTATATTGAAATGAAATTTCAGGATACACCCCTAAGTTCCTCTTTATCTGCACACTCTCCTTGCATTCTCATATACAAAGAATCTTCATTCCTTATATCCCCGCCCCGCCCCCCGCCCAATCACATTCCTGTCATGTGCTCAATCTGAAGGTGGACCCACTTATATTGAACTATAATTTCAGGATATACCCCTAAGTTCCTCTTTATCTGCACACTCTCCTCACATTCTCATATACAAAGAATCTTCATTACCTCTCCCCCACTCCCCCCCCCCCCCCCCCCCCGCCCCCCAAATCCATCATACTACCAGAATCTCTCACGTAACTCATCATCTCTCTCTAATTAGATACCTCTTCTATCAATCAATGTTCTTTCGTTCAACATTTGTAACTGGTTTTATTGTAGATATAGATTGTACGTCTGGAGGGCATGGTGTTTGCAGCAGCTGCCATTGCAGGTTGTGGTCACATTGTACTTCACAGGAAAAATACCCTTGTAGTTCATATAGGAGGTTTGTGTTCTTTTGGAGGACTGTAAGCCCATAAGAACCCATAAGAGCATAGCCACTTTAGGCCTCCAATGTGCACCACCCAGTCATTATCCATGGTTTTAAGCTCTTTGAAGTCTTCATCAAAAGACAAAGGGAGTGGAGCGGGAGCAGGACTGCAGGAGCACTCTCTTCTACGTGCAATGCTGCAGCTGAGATATTTAGGATTGCAGCTATTTTGAATGGACTGTTTCTCATCGGTGCTGCTATTGGATTTGTTCTTTCCAAGTAGAAGCCTCACCGACAGAATCCAATTGAGACTCTTAAAAGACACAAAATGACGAATAAAAACTCTTAAAAGGCACTAATGACAGAAGGGGGAGAAGTAACTTTTTGTCATTTTGTGCTTTTACCGTCAACTCCCTCCTCTTACTTTTTCTCTTGATTTGACCCTTAATTTTATTTCATTCAAGCCCACATGCAAACAAACAGGCCCTTAGGGTTTAGTTAAATCTGCCAAATTCAGTTTCCATTCAAAATTGAATTTGTCTTCAACTTCTTAATTCTTCATTAAAAAAAAATAGAAGGGATAAAATTTCAGTGTGTAACCATACAAATTACAAACTGAAAAGGCAAAAAAAAAAAAAGTTAAAAATATGATAAAAATCTTTTTCATCAAAAGATTTGTATCTTCAGGAAAGTAAATCAGATAATGGACTTCGCTATTCAAGGCACTCAGTCTGAAAAGGACAGGATGTTAACTCACAGTAGAGAACAATATAAAAAAAATAAAAAAAGAAAAAGAAATATGCAGTTGAACAAGAAAGAAAATCAATTGCTCACATTCAACACCTTTATGGCCGCTTATTAGTAGCTCAATTGGTAGTAGCATTCTAGACAAATGCTCAAGTATTTCGTGGAAGAGTGAGTGTGCTTTGGACATGGACAGGCACTGCCAGACATAGGGGTTCACCTGATATTCTTTAAGGGTGATTAATTCATAATTTAATCTCCACCATCACCAAGCTCAACCCAAATTTTTCTTACCTTTATTTTAACAATTTCAACATGAACTAATAAGACTACGGGCAAACATATTAAACTCATATTTAAACGTGAAAAGTTTTCAACACCAATCATCTATCTAAGGATATAATTCACCTTCGTAATGCTAAATTCATTTCAAATATGTTGAGTTTTAGTTGTGCAATTGTTGTCACTTTTTTAATTGAAAATTAATCTGAATATTAATTTTTATAAATTACTTAATCTACATGAGATTTAAATCCATGCATCACATGGGGTTTAATGCAAGTATGAGTTATCCTCTTGTTTTGCTAACATATTTATATCTTGTGATAAATTTTAGGAAGAGAAGTCTATCCTATCTTGAAAAGGTAATGAATCCTTACCTTCTCATTTAACATCAAGACTCCAACACTTACTACTTCCCTATTTTCCTCTATTTTTGTGATTGAATCCAACAACATTTATGTTTGGCTTGGTATCGAATCGGGAATAGTGTCAATTCACGGGGTTAAGTGAGTGTGAAGGGATTAGATTTATAGATTTATCGATTGCTTTCATTATTTCATGGCAATATTAGCAATCCATCAGTGGAGCCCTCTTATTTTCTGTGATTGTGATTGAATCCAATAACATCTATTGGTCGGATTGGTATGAAATTGGAAACAATGCAAATTCATGGGAATTGGTGATTTCTTGTGATTGAATCCAATAACATCTATTGGTCAGATAGGTATGAAACTGGAAGCAATGCAAATTCATGGGAATTGGTGAATGTGGAAAGCTTAGATTTATCCAAAGGTTGGTGCCAACCTGAAAATAATATCACTTTATCGGCTCGGTGAATGTTAAAAGGCTTGTATTTAACCATAGTTGTGCCCCATTATACAAAATAAAGAGCAGCAAAAAAATGGCATAAGTAAAATAGCTTGGAATCACACGAACGTCTGTAAGGAATTTCTTCTTGTTTTTCAAGTTCAAATCCTCTATTTCATAGCTTGATATCATGTACATATCTAATTTATCCTCTTTTCCCACGTCACATTCTTCTTAAAAGGTGAGTCTCCTGCACATTCACCTAAAATGGTGAGTAATAGTTGGAACAGTTCCTAATGTGGATGTCTACTTTCATTGGCTACTGCCCCTTTTGAAATGGGGCAATTTAGAGAATTTCATCATCATCAAAGCCTTGTCCCAATATGTGGGGGTCAAGTACATGAATTATGTTTCTCCATTCTAATTTGTCCTGACCCAAATCCTCAAATAAGTTGTATGCCTTCAGATCTATTTTCACTTCCTCCATCCACGTCCTCTTCAGCCTACCCCTTCCCCTTTGTAGGCCATCAACTTGCATAGCCAAACTTTTCATTACCAGCACCGTTGACGGCGTACGTTGGACATGCTCATGCCAACTCAAACGGGTTTCTCTAATTTTATCACTCATTGATGATGCTACACCTAAATGCTCTCAAAAGCACAGACTTCAAAAGCTAAATCGGGACCCGACTTGGCCAATGTCGAGTCCGAGTCGAGTCACTCGACTCAGGCAAGTCGTATGGGACTCGGCCAAGTCAGATCGAGTCCCTATGCAGTGCTCAAAAAAATAAAAAATAAAAAATAAAGAAAAATAGGAGAAAAAAGCCTAACAGCCCCCATCTTCTCAATAACCCCCTAAATCTCTCTTGTAATCTCACTCCAAGGCTGCAGCTAACTGGTGAAGGAATAGTAGCAGCAGCTACAAAGACTACTGGATCAGGGAAAAAAAAAAAAGAATAGTACCACCAGAACCAGCCCAGCAGAGTAGCAGTAGTGTCAGCAGGCAGCAAAGCAGAACAGGTAGCAGCAACCCAACAAAGCTGAACCAGCTGCCTCTCTCCCTCTTTCATCTCTTTTTTCCCTCAAAATTGGCAAAACCCTTTTTGCTTTTTGATTTTCAGATTTCTCTCTTCCCCGCTCACTCTATTTCAAGTAATTTTACAAAACAGCCCTTTCGTTTTATGTTTTTTCTTTTCTACATTATGTTCAATATAATTGCCGAGTCGAGTCTGATTCAGCTAAGACCTGACCCAGACATGGCCGACTGCTCTCTTATTGACTTCCCAACCATTATATCTAAACCATGGTTGTGAATCTCATTTCGGACGCCATTTCGCCTCAGTAATCCCTTGAAGCAAGACCAGGTAAGATTTTCAGTCAATTCGGAAATTTCGGTGAAACATTTCGGACTTGCATTTCCGATAAATATAAAAAAAATTATAAATATATATATGTATAAAAAAGAGGACTAATAATAAAAAAAAAATTAAAAATATGAATTGATTCATCTACTTTATTCTAGTAAATCAACTAACAATATGACATGTATTACATAAACAAATAAGTAAACTAATAAATGTCAAATTGTCAACACAAAAAATATCAACAGTCCCCACTCCCCAATCCATAACAGCCCCACAAATAAGCAAACTAATAATTCTAAATGGCCCATAACAGTCCCCACTCCCCAGCCCAGCAGTCCCAGCCAACCACCAGCCCATGGTCCCTAGCAGCAATAAAAAAAAAAAAAGAAGAAGAAGAAGAGAGCAGCAGGCTCCCAGCCCCAGCCCACTTTCAGCCCCACAGCCCAATCCCAAGCCCAGGTCAGCAACTAAGATGAGTACCTGGCACTGACCAGCAATAGCAGCAGGAAGCACCGACCAGCTGACAAGACAAGTTAGGGCAGCAAAAATCTCGGTATGAAGATTGGCAGCAGCAGCCGTGCGTACCAGGAGTAGATCGAAGCAGTAGCAGCAGGAGGTCAGCTGGAGCATGAGTTAGCTGCTGTTGCTTTTTTCTTCTTCTTTTCTTCTTCTTCTTCTTCTTATTCTCTTCTTTTTCTTTTTTTTCCTTTCCTTTCATTCGATAGAATAGAGGGGTTTAGGTAAGGGCACAGGTTAGGGCTTTTAGGAAAAAGATTTACAGCCGCTGTTTTTTCTTTTTCTTTCTTTTAAAAAATCCACACAGACACAGTTTTGGCAATTTCGGCCATTTTCGGCCAAAATTGAGACATGTAATTTGACCAAAATTGAGCGAAAAGTTCACCGAAAAATTGTGATGGTATGTTTTGTTTCGGTATTTAGGCCGAAACAAAATTTCTCGGATTTTTTGTCTGAAACGAAACAAATTCCACAACTATGATCTAATTCTAAACCCCCTCACTTCCCAACCGCTACATTTAAACCCCCACTTCCCAACTGCTACATTTAAAACCCCCACACTCTCCAACTTCTTCCACTTCCAGACATAATTTTTAATTTCGTACCGTTTCGGCCAAAATCTAGAAATGATATTTTACATAATTACTTATTTTTTTAATTATTTAATTTTTATACATATATATTCTTTGTATTTCTTATATTTTCCCAAAATGTAATTCCAAAAGGTTATACTAGAATGGATTACATCCATATTACTAGTTTTATATTTATTTTTTATTTATATATATATATTATTTTTATATTTCCCCAAAATGTAATTCCAAAAAGTTTCGCCAAAATTCTAAATCGGCTGAAACTTTTCATTTTGGAGGCCAGACCGAAATGGGATCCGAAACTGTAACGACCCGGGCCCGCTATCCACATGATATTGTCCGCTTTGGCTCATGGGATTTCAACCCATTCTTGCCGCACGGTTTTAAAAGGCCTCATGTGCGGTTAAGGCCAGGTTGCACATTATAAGCCCAAAGTCAGGACTTGGATATTTCCGATGCGTGACTTGGACAAAGCCTCACGGTGCTAACCGAAGCACTCCACACTTACCCCTACAGATTCCTCTTTTCTTGGCTCACAAGATTACTTACATGGTCTTGCTTCAAGGGATTACCAAGGTGAATTGGGGTCTCACTCTCTCCCCTACCGAAAATAGAGTCGTCCTCAGCTCTGATACCATCTATAACGACCCGGGCCCGCTGTCCATATGATATTGTCCGCTTTGGCTCATGGGTTTCAACCCAATCTTGCCGCACTGTTTTAAAAGGCCTCATGTGGGGTTAAGGCCAGGTCGCACATTATAAGCCCAGGGTCAAGACTTTGCTATTTCCGATATGGGCCTTCGACAAAGCCTCACGGTGCTAACCGAAGCACTCCACCCTCAAACCTGTAGATTCTCCTTTCTTGGTTCACAGGATCACTCACTTACCTAGTCTTGCTTCAAGGGGATCACCCAAGCGGATTGGGGTCTCACACTTTATGTCACGCTTGTGACCCCCTTGTAGAAGGGTGTTGGGTCCAGCGAGCATCCGCCTAGAGAGAGGTGGGGGAAACTCTAAAGGACTGAGTATGCAGTGGTGCATAAGTCCCACATCGAAAACATGTTTGTCCTGATCCTGGGTATATGTGTGTGACCTAGCCCTTAACTCCACATGAGGCCTTTTAAAATCGTAAGGCAAGATTGGGTAGAAATCCCATGAGCCAAAGCGGATAATATCATTTGGACATCGGGCTCAGGTCGTTACAGATGGTATCAGAGCCAAGGACGGCTCTATTTTCCGGTGGGGGAGTACGTCCCCCCTTGTAAAAGGGTGCTGGGTCCGGACTCCGGCGAGTAGGGGTGTAACAAAAAAACCGAAAAACCGTTTAACCGAACCGAACCGCGGTTCATAACCGAACCGAACCGTTTTCCGTAATAATTCACGGTTATTAACCAAACCGAACCGTATGATACGGTTCGGTTAACCGTATGCGATTAACCGTACCGTTTACAAATAAAAGAAAAAATAAGGGGGTTGAATGAAATATTTCTTACCTTATTTAATTGCTCCTTATGTGTCATTTTACCTTCAATCATTCACATTTATCCCCTAATATGACTTATGTGAGGAAGGCATTCCACGGTTATTAACCGTAACCGAACCGTTTAATACGGTTAACCGCGATTACGATTTTCCACGGTTTTTGTGGATACGGTTACGGTTACGGTTTTAAAAGACAGAAAACCACGGTCACGGTTCGGTTAACGGTTTTCCCAAATTGACCGGTTAACCGAACCGTTACACCCCTACCGGCGAGCATCCAGCTAGAGAGAGGTGGGGGAAACTCTAAGGGACAGGGTATGTAGTGGTGCGTAAGTCCCACATCAGAAACATGCTTTTCCCGATCCTGGGTATAAGTGTGTGACCTGGCCCTTAACTCCACATGAGGCCTTTTAAAACCATGAGTCCATGAGGCAAGATTGGGTTGAAATCCCATGAGCCAAAGCGGACAATATCATGTGGATAGCGGGCCGGGTCGTTATAGAAATGATATTGACAACAATGCTCTGGAGATTCAGGAGGTACGTGGAGAGGCCACTAATGATCGTCAACACAAAGGAGTAAGTCCTCAGGACCAAGACCATTCACTGGGTAAGGTCCAGTGGGAGCATCATAGCGAAAGAAGCCACTTTAGAGCCGTGAAACCAAGACAAGGAGTACTAGGATCTTCCAGAGGTATGTTTAGTCATTTGGGGGGCCAAACGTTCTAAGGGAGAAGGGATGTAAGGTCCCAGATCCTAATGTCGTAATTAGTGTTAATTAATTACCAGCTAGTCTACTAAGTTCATTTAGAAGCTAACCAAGTCCGGATTACTATTAGGATCATGTGCGAGAAGTTTCATTGAGATCCGAGTCCGTTTGGACATAGAAGGTGGTAGTTTGCAATTTAGGAGAGTCTGTAGGGCTTTTTCGTAATTTCTGAATTAATGAGATTTTGGGACTATTGGGTAGGTGACCTAATTTCCCGAATATTACTCTTCTATCACACCTTGACTCGAAACCTCAAAGAACCTCTAAATCCTAACCCAAATTTCCAAGAACCAAACCGAAAATACCAAAAACCCCATCTCTTCCTTATATGCATTGATTGACCCTTCATTGGGTGCTTCACTTCCAGCTCTCTCTCTCGAAAATACTAAAAACCCCATCTCTTCCTTATATGCATCGATTGACCATTCATTGGGCGCTTCACTTCCAGCTCTCTCTCTCTCTCTCTCTCTCTCTCTCTCTCTCTCTCTCTCTCTCTCTCTCTCTCTCTCTCCCTCTCCCCCCTGCAAGTGAAGATCCAAGGTCCATCTCCACCGATCATCACCATCTTCATCATCCTCTGAGCCCCACGAGTTCATCCATACCCTATTAAAATCGTTTCCCCATCATCCCCATCCCTAGGTAAGTGTTTTGCCTTGTAATGAGCTAGGGTTTGGAGTTCTTAGGCTAGAAATGTAATTGTCTTAGCATATTAGTGTTTCACTTTGATCTGTGTAGGTGATTTCGGTTGAGTTGGATTCATTTCTAGAGTTTGGGATTTTGGGCATTTTGAGCTAGTGTTCACTGTGTCGGAGCTTTTCAAAATTCAAACCAAGGCAAGTGGATATATGCATGCATGTGTTGAGATGTGATTTTATTAATCGATTCTATTCTTATTAACTGAGCTTACTGTTGATATGTGATTATATTAATTGATTCTAGAATAGGTTGTGTAATTCGTATGGAAGTGAGTTGGATGGAATTGATGGATTGGAGGTTGTTTTTATGTGTTTGGAGTGGGCTAGACCCTATTTGATTGTGTATATGTGTTTGGAGTGGGCTAGACCCTATTGGAAGAGGGCTTTAGATGTCCCAAAAATTAGAGCTGAAACAGAGCTCCGATTGCAAAATTCTGGAGCCTGGTGATTAACCGCCATGAGTCATACGGTTAACCGTCAGTCCCCAGGTGACTTATTATTGTGGAGCAGACACCTGAAACAATGTCTGTTAGGTTTGGGATTTTGGGCATTTTGAGCTAGTGTTCACTGTGTCGGAGCTTTTCAAAATTCAAACCAAGGCAAGTGGATATATGCATGCATGTGTTGATATGTGATTTTATTAATCGATTCTATTCTTATTAACTGAGCTTACTGTTGATATGTGATTATATTAATTGATTCTAGAATAGGTTGTGTAATTCGTATGGAAGTGAGTTGGATGGAATTGATGGATTGGAGGTTGTTTTTACGTGTTTGGAGTGGGCTAGTCCCTATTTGATTGTGTATATCAGGTGATTGGAAGAGGGCTTTGAATGTCCCAAAAATTGGAGCTGAAACAGAGCTCTGATTGCAAAATTCTGGAGCCTGGTGATTAACCGCCATGAGTCATACGGTTAACCGTCAGTCCCCAGGTAACTTATTATTGTGGAGCAGACACCTGAAACAACGTCTGTTAGGTTTTACACAGGAGAGTTGGCGGTTAGCCGTGAGCTGACCACTTCTCAAGGTCGGCTAACCGCAGTGTTGGCATCACAATTCCAGTAGCTAACAAATTTAGAGATTGCAACCCTGGAGAATTTCGGTAACCTGTTGGTTACCTTGGTTACCCGCGGCTATCTGCCTGAGCCCAGTTCCCTTTTTGAAGGGGGATTTTCCTTGGATCTTTTGATGGGCCTAGGTGTTCTGATCTTAATTGAATAAACAGTATGTTAAATCAATGCATGGTACAATTTTTATGGAACCCCAATTATGTCCAAAGTAGTCAGAACAGTAGGTCACACTAAAGTCTCAGTAAGGACCAGTATGTATAGGCCATGATGAATGTAACGAATAAACAATTAATAATAGAAAAATGATGGCACGCCTTTTGATGAATAAAAAATAATAAATAAGGAAACTTTTGAATTATTAATTATTTTTTAATTCCAATTCCTCTCATTAACTCACTCACATTATTAGTGAGTCTAGTTGCAATGTAAGCACAATTCCTGCATGGAAAAGGAGACTTTAACCAATGTTCGGGACTTAGCTTTGGTACCCTTGGCATCCTACCTTTTTAAGGATCAATTAGTGGACTATGAGTAAAGGATGTTTTGAACTAAGATACCCTTACGAATTGTCCAGATTTCATACGAGGAACAACCTATATCTGTCCCGAATGAAGTGAGGCAAGAGGATATCCACAAATGGATTGTGCACCAAGGTTCTTGACTGGATATCATCCTCTCACCTCTTCCTTGGACCATGTAGGAATGTTTCGTACGATTAAGGCAATTATTGACCAAGGGCTGGATTGTAACTACTACTTGACTATCGATCAATTGAAATTAGATTGTACCTGATTGTTATTGATGCCAGCATGCCCAGTTTTGATTATTGTTTGGAATTGATAGAATCATTGAGAACTTAGATGGATTGGACTTAGGATCCCCTTTGATTTTGTTATATACATTTTGTCTTTGGTATTGATCAAGGTGTTGAGGCAAGCCGGCTTGATTGTAAAGGCTTCAAGGAGGCTACATGTTGTGGAATTGGGTATTGGATGTGGAATTGGACTTTGGACTTGAGTGATTGAACGATTAATTGGAAGGTTGTTCCTCTTTCATTTCAACGAATCCTGTTCACGCATGATGAGCCCAACCCTTTATTATTTGTCTTGGGATTCTCAAGTCAGGCACCACTCAATTATATTGTCCGATGTAGCACCTCTGTGGAAGGACCAATGTTGATTACTTTGAACTTTGGACGACTAAGTAAATCGGTATTGACTATTGAGACGGATGTACACCATTGGGTAACCCAAAAAAGGCGAGGCTATGATAGAGTAATGTTCGAGAAATTAGGTCACCTACCCAACGGTCCCAAAATCTCACAAATTTGGAAATAATGAAAAAGCCGTACAAACTTTCCTAAAATTGCAAACTACCCCCCGTAGTGTACCCAAACTTACTCGGATCTCAACGAAACTTCGCACACACGATCCTAACCATAATCCGGGCGTGCTTAGCTTCTAAACGAACTTAGTAGACTAACATGCAATTAATTAACACTAATTACAGTATTAGGATCCGGGACCTTACATGACGGATGAAGTGAAGGGGGCCAGGAAGGTGTCTAGTTCGGGAGATGTGATTGGGTGATGTTGGCAATCGATTGATGGGGTTTGGTCTACTAGTAGGGGCGGCAATGATTGGGGATTAGTGATGTTGGGACAATGATTGTGAACAGGAAAAGGAGAGGAGAGTTGAAGATAGGATCCAGGTGGATCAATCTTCAGCTTTGATACCAAATGATGTAGAACAGAGGGGAGATGCGGGTTGGGTAGGATAGATATGGAAGAAATTGGGGATAGATCAGGCTTCAACACCTGAATATTGGCTTCACACTAAACAACTCAAATCATTGGCGGCAAAGTTTTCCCATCATAGGAGAGAAGATAGCAAAAGCACTCAAACTTTTTCATTAATAATAATCTAAAGAAGCCAAGAGGCTTTACAATGCTTTAAGTAGAGAAATTAGAAAAAAAAATAGAACTAATCTCAACCATTTAAACATCCCTACAATCAAGATTCAAACACTCATACTTAAAACATAAGCCCTTAAATAATAACTCAAAATAAAATAAAATAAAATAAAACACTGCATACGGGCTGGACCGAATAGACTGGTCAACCCATGGGGTCATGGGTTTGTCCTACATCAAATCTCTAAAATGCCATTACAATGGAAACGAAACTAAAACCCACAAGCAATTCAGACCATGGACAAGATCTAATCCTGGCCAAAGCAAAAGAAACCAAAAGACTTAATTAAACTAAGAGTCCCATTCTATACCAAATTAGAAGTTCATAACAAGAAGGTAGATTTCATCCTCAATGTGGAAACGTGAATATGGGGAAACCAAATCCTACGTTTGATGTCATGCAATGTAAGCCTCATCTAATGCACAGTATGCCCTCTGTTTTGCTCCTGCGTAACGAAAAACATGACTAAAGATAGACCAGCTTCTGTGCACTCTCCCAAATTTGATCAGTCAAATCTGCCAGTGGAGATGGGAGATTGCAATTAGTAGCTACCCGCCAAATGGCATGAAAAGAATCACCATCCACAATAGGTCCTATAACACCCAGATGCAACAGCTCCCCACATACCACAAGCAACCATAATTTTTACTTTAGTGGAATTTGAGGTTGGCATATAGGAATTCAAATTTTAACAAAATTTCAGCAAACATAGTAACTAAAGTTCCATTGTACAGCCATGCCTGATAATGTAGAAAATAATTATATGCAACCATTAAACTGATTGTATTGAATTTGGAAATTTGCAGGGGTGTCGATAGGGAAGGTAAATGGAAATGTTGGGTCTAGAGCATGTGCCCAGGTGTCACGGGGTAGATTTTTTGCCTAAAATTTTCACCATGTGGCGTTAAGGACACCAGTCACTTAACCAGCCAACTAACAAACACACAAACAACCGCAGAAAAGGAATATGAAGAAGACAATTGCAGACAACACAATGCAATACAGATCACTTGATTAATTTGGCACCAGCCCTCTTTTATCAATCAAAACTGTGGGACAAACCCTTACAAAGAATTACATACATAAATCTCTGCAGCACTCTCATACAAAGACCCCTCCTGAATCTCTGTCTGAACCTTCAGAACCTCGGATCTGCAGCCATGCAGTCCCCTATTAAACAAGTCTCTGGCCAATCAGGTAGTGCCACCAAGGCTAACTGCCTGCCAACTTGGCCCCATAAACAGTTGTCAACACCCTGCTGGAAATAAACCACTGATGGGGCAGTTTGTCTGGGTAGTTGCAACCTGCCATGCAATTGTTGGTCCAAGCAGTTCTCCACATGGCCAACACACTCCACAGACCAAACAGACATGGCAGTTCCTCAAACCACGCACCCAAGTGGCTGCCATGTCATCTCCAAGTCGACCAGCAACTATCTATGTGGAAAGGCATGCCACACAGTACCAACTGTGCCTTCCAGGTGGGCTGCACCGGCCCCAGCACAAGGGAAAGGAACCCCATGCACCAATCTAGCATGCCACAGCATCTATTCGAGCCTCGCGGGCCCAGGCACGAGGATGTGGGACCCACATGCCACTTTATCATCCAAGCTCTACCAACGTTCAACCGAGGCCACCAAAGCCATTGGTGTACCATATAGTGCACATCGTGTGCTAACAGCACGCATCGTCCATCTTTCCAGCCAACAGGCATACCTTCTACATAGTAGAGGCATGTGCCACCTATTGTTTCTCACCTCCTGGGTATAGACGTATGAGATTGAGGAAATGGACGGTGCCATCTGTTTCTGCACCACCATGCACAAATTCTGCCACACACCGACTGTCATGCACTTCTGCCATGCACTCAATGCCTTGGACGTGCATTTGTTGCCAGTAAACACAAGGTTGGCCGACGAGCTAAATCTACCACACGCAGCACCCACAAGTCTGTCGACCACAGCACCCGCAGCACTCACACATCGTCGCTCGCAGCAACCACAGCACGCGTACGACGTCGCTCTCGCAGCAACCCAGCACTGCATGCACGCTACCATCCATGCAGCACGACGACTGCACACACCACGTGCAGTGCAATACTGCACACACCTCGTGCGGCACAGCACGTCGTGCACATCAATCACTGCACAGCATTATTAGGCACCACCGTCCATCACACCAGCAACCGAGGAGCAACACCCGTCCACACCAAGGGATCAATATGCAGTGTTTAGCTATCAAAGCACAGTCCATATGCACCAATGGACTGTCTGTGCAGTAGTTAGGTCTAGGAGCACCCGACCTACCGCACAATCTGCGCACCAACTCAGTATCACCATTTTAGGGGCCAACACCAGGCCTGTACTGGGAATTGGGGCAGCAAGAGCAGGCAGATACAGAACAATGAAAGGTAAAGCTAGTGCTACCAGATTCCAAATCAAACGGCAGCTTCAGCAGAAGGCTAATGGTTTCACGTGGAGCAGCAAAAGGGCAAGGATCGCTGCAGTAAGTGCGCAGAGAAACAGCAGGAAAGCTTCATTTCAATTTAAAATGGGAAGACAGAGGATGATGGTCCTGACACGAGAGCAGGCTGGGATTGTCAATTTTTTCAGCACAATATCTAGTGGATCAGGAATGCACGGAAGCAAAATGGGGGTAAGAGGGAAGGAATGGCGTTTAGAGGATAGTCAGCATGCAGTGCAGATTATTATCTGACGGCTAGGATGATGCAGGACAGACCCATAGTCCCCATAGGTCGACCCGCCAATGGGCCCAACCCATCCGTCTCGACCAGTTCTTTGGGCCTAGCCCACCTATCTTAGCCTACTTAGAGTTTTATTTATTTATTTATTTATTTATTTATGTCTTAAGTTGTATTTAGGTGGATGTTTTAATCCTGACCATCATTGCATTTGAATGGTCCAGATTAGTTTTAGGGTTAGTCTTTTATCTATTTAAGCATTGTAATGCCTCATTTGGCTTTAGTTATTGATTAATGAAATTTCTTACGAGTGATTTTAGGTTTTCTCAAGTTGTCTCTTCTTCCTCGCCTGCGATGGGGACTTTGGCGTGAGGCCAATTTTCAGACGAAAGTCTGACATATCCCTTCCACCATCCATCTCTAGTCTCTCAGCCTCTACCTGGCCCGCACCTGGTACTCCGCTCCGCATCAATTGATAGAAGAGCCGAAGATCGATCCACCTAGATTCGAGATTCGGCAACCCATCACCATCACAAGTCTCAGATCCACTGATCCTGCACTCTATCATCTTCAAGGTATTCATCCAGTTCCCTTTGGTTGATTACATCTCCCCATCCAACTAAGTCCTTGCTCTCATAAAAAGCCCGTCCAACTCGTCAATCCCAAATCCCTGAGCATCAACACCACAAATCCATACTTTTTTCCAAATCCCCAGCCCAAATCCCTAAGCATTAACACCACAAATCCATACTTTTTCCCAAATCCCCAGCCCAAATCCCTAAGCATCAACACCCCCAAATCATACTTTTCCCAAAACCCCAAACCACACAAGCCTCCGTTCGTCCCCATCGCTAGCACCGGCCACCGCTAAGAGGAAGCAGCAGCGTCTGGCTCCAATCACCATCTCCTCGTCCAGGTATAGAAATGAAGAAGAAAGGGTCAAGACCTCTTTATCTTTCTCCAGGGCATCGGTCTTCAATGCAAAAGATCCTGCATGGCTATAACTAGTAGCACGTGTTGAGCCCAACATTGGGCTTTAGTTCAGGTCAATTCGACCCGCTAGCAGCACAACTGAGTTTTGAGTTTGGCACAAATCCAAAACTACAGTCAACAGCAGCTTTAAAAAAAAAAGTTCCGACCCATCGCAACAAGCCCAGTCGGGGAGCACATTTGGCTAACATTAGTAGGTTCAATCTCAACTGCTGATCTTCAATCTGGGATATCTTCTCCATCTGGACTTCGATCGTTAATCTGTCTTCACCTACAAACTTCAATCAGTAAGATCTACACATCTGGTCAGTCTAAATTCATTTCTGAAGATCATTAAATTTGACTTATCTTGCATCACATAAATATGGAATCAGAAGAAAGTCTGCTATTGAAAATCTACAATGATATCCAAAAAATCATCTATGCTTGTAAATATGGACAATGGTATTCTGACAATAAAGCCTACTTTGATCAATTTCTTAATTTGAGTCAAGGAAAGCTGATAGTTGATGAATATTCTGATGAATTTTCAAGCCTACAAGCACAATGCACATTAGATGAAGATGATGAACATTATGTCACTATCTTTACCAGAGGTTTGAGACCAAGTATACGGAATAATATGAAAAATGAATGCAAAGATATGTATGAAGCATTTTGAGAAGCTATCCGTGTTGAGTGCTTGATAAAAAGCTATCGCCTTTGAAAAGCTAAGATGCAAGAAGAAAAATCTCTGCAAACCACAGAAGCTCATGTTGTAGAAAATGTCAGGGTTGATATTGAGGTAAAGGATCAAGTAAAAGGGGAAGTCGTTCCATCTTCTTAAGAAAGGATTGAAGTTGACATGGAAATACAAGAACCAGAAACTAGAGGATTTAACAAAGTTGATCAGCCATTGCAAGTGGAAAAGGAAGAGGCAAATAGTGAAGAAATCAATGAGTTTGATCATATGCTGGACCTCATTGCTAGTCCACCTCTAGAAAATCAAATTAAACCATCAGATGAAAAGGCCATTGATCAAGAGATTGTCAAAGAAGATCACATCATCGAAGTTCCTCATATTGACTTTGGTCTCGGAGACCGACCTATTCTACCTGGAGAATGTGTGCAAATAGTAGGTATTCAAGAATTAAAGCATCACTTCATTCGAGCTCGCATCATTGCAAAATCCAGTCACCAAAAGAAGAAGTGTGTCATGCCTCATTTAAGTTGGAAGAAAAGGTCATTTAAGTTGGAAGAAAAGGTCAAGTCAAGCCTCCAAGCCTTGTGAAGAGAATAAAGATCAACCGGAAAATCGAGGATTCATGCGATAGATTTTCGATCCTGGAGGACATCTATAAAACTCGAGGTCAAGTTTTCTCCAAGAAGGGGAGAGTTGATGCAGAACAAACCCATGGTCCCCATGGGTCAACCCGCCAATCGGCGCAGCCCATCCATCTCGACCAGTTCTTTGGGCCTAGCCCACCTATCTTAGCCTACTTAGAGTTTTATTTATTTATTTATTTATTTATGTCTTAAGTTGTATTTAGGTGGATGTTTTAATCCTGGCCATCATTGCATTTGAATGGTCCAGATTAGTTTTAGGGTTAGTCTTTTATCTATTTAAGCATTGTAATGCCTCATTTGGCTTTAGTTATTGATTAATGAAATTTTTTACGAGTGATTTTAGGTTTTCTCAAGTTGTCTCTGCTTCCTCGCCCGCGATGGGGACTTTGGCGTGAGGCCAATTTTCAGACGAAAGTCTGACATATCCCTTCCACCATCCATCTCTAGTCTCTCCGCCTCTACCTGCCCCGCACCTGGTACCCCGCTCCGCATCATAGGATGAATGATAACAAAGGAGACGAGCCAATACCATTGGTTCAGAGAAATTCAGATTTCATATGGCTCTGATGCCAACACTCTTGATTGATATCACTCACAAAGAGAATAAGACAAACAGGAAATATTGATTGGAATTTGATGGATCCATTGTGATGCCATCATCCACTAAGTCTAAATACAGGAAGTTGACCCATTGATTGGGTGATTTACAGTCTATAATGACCCATTGATTGGGTGATATGCTAGCTATAAATGGAAATACAATTGTTAAAATAATGAAGAATAATTGTACAGATTTGTCCCATGACTGGGTCAAATGGGCTCGGTTTGAGTTTGGGTTTTTTGGCCCAATGGGCTGAACCGACCCACTATCTTTACCACCACAACAACCCCCCCCCCCCCCCCCCCCCCCAAAAAAAAAAAAAAAAAAAAAAAAAAAACCAAAAAAAAGCTCTGGATGGGAGAATGTGAGCATCGAGAGCTTGGAGACCAACTGTGTGAACCGTAGTGGTGATTGGCTTTTGGTGAAGAAATCTGCAATTTGGTCAGAGGATGGGATATACGAAAGTTGAATAGTGTCATCTCGAATATGTTGGCGGATAAAGTGACACTCAACTTCAACATGCTTAGTTCTTTCATGAAACACCTAATTGAAGGCTAGTTTTCTAGCACTCTCACTATTAGTATATAAAGGTATAGGAACTGTAATGGGAACCCCTAAATCCTGGAGTAGCCAACGGAGCCAGATAATCTCAGTAGTAGTGTGACCGATGGCTCGGTATTCGGATTCTGAAGAGGACTTAGAAACAACTTGTTTCTTGCTCTTCCAGGAGATAAGTGAAGAACCAAGAAAGATGGCAAATCCTGTTGTTGAGCATCAGTCATTCACATGACAGGCCCAATCTGAATCTGTGAAACCATAAAATCAAGGCTTGAATTGGAAGACATGAGAAGAGTTCTGTTAGCGGTCCCTTGTAAGTAGCGCAGAATTCGAAGAACAGCAGCCCAATGAACAGATGTAGGATGAGCCATAAATTGACTGACTACATGAACAGAATGAGCAATGTCAGGTCTGGTAATTGTGAGATATACTAAACTGCCAACAATCTCACGATAGCGAGTAGCATTAGTGACTAGAACCATGGTTTAAAAAATCGTCCGAGTCTGAGTCGACTCAACCCCGGCCCTGTCCAAGTTGGATCTCATGCGAATGGGACTCAACTCAACTGCAAGGAAGGGGAAGGGAAGGGAAGGGAGGGATTGGAGGAGGCCAGCATCATTGGAGGAGGGAAAAAATAAAGAAGAAAAGAAAGGGGGGGTAAAAGAGGAAAAGGACAAAAGAGAATTGAAAAAGAAAAGGTCGTCAGCTGGAGGAGAGCTGGAGGAGAGGGAGGGAGAGGGAGAGGGAGGGAGAGCACGTTTAAAAACAAAAAAACAAAAAAAAGGGCAAAGGAATACCTGGGCTCTCTGCAGTGTTGTGCTGTGCTACAGCTGACTGTTGTTGCTACAGTGCTACTATTGCTGCTACCTGCTCTGCTACAGTGCTGCAGAGTGCAGACTGCTTTTCTGCCTTGCTGTTGTTGACGGCTGTCCTAACTCCTCCGAATGCAGAGTGAAGAGTGAAGACTGCTTTTCCTGTTGCTAGGTGCCTGGTACGCTCTCCTCATCCTTCTTCTTCTTCTTCTTCTCTTTTCTTTTCTTTGCCCCTCCAACCCACCTCTCTCCCTCTCTTTTCCACCCACTCCCTCCTTCTTCATTTATCTTTTCCCCTTTTCTTTTATCACTGGGCTGGGTCCATTTTTCTGTTTTTATCTTCTTTTTTCTATTTTTCTGTGCAAAGAATGGAACTGAACCTAACTCGGGCGAGTCGACTCGGACTCGGCCCTGGCCGAGTCAGGTCCTGATTCCGCTTTTTTAATCCATGACTAGAACACAGTCGGGAGTGCGAAGTTTGGCATTGTGCTCGATCGGAGTGGATACAGGTTTTTGATCTGTCAAACCAGCACGCTGAATGACATCATTACAATACTTAATACTTTGTTTGAGAGAGAAGATAACCGGTTTGAGAGTATGCAACCTCTATCCCCAAGAAACTAGCAGAAATGGTCCAGACAAACTGAAATTTTGTAGAAAATTGCCACGTCTGTCCCACTGAATGATCAGATGAATGATGTGATTATCTCCTGTGGAAGATAATCCTCTAATGCTGCAACAGTCCAAGTTTTGACAGAATTTGGACTGAAATCCAGAAATTTGTACGGATGCGATGAAAACACTGCACAAAAACTGGAAAAATCAAGGAATCAAGTAGAAGACCCACTTCTGATCTCTAGAAAGTTCTGAAAAAATTCAGAAATACTCACAAGGTTTGGGCCACCTTACAGTGTAGATAAACTTGTGGCTAGTGATACTCATAGGCCACACTCCAGATCTGACCTCGTTTATGCAGGATGATGAAAACTCTTTCTGCAGAGGATCTTCAAAGCTGTGATACCATCTTGATTGATATCACTCACAAAGAGAACAAGACAAACAGGAAATATTGATTGGAATTTGATGGATCCATTATGATGCCATCATGACTTTAAATAACCCACTAAGTCTAAATACAGTAAGTTTGACCCATTGATTGCGTGATTTACATTCTATAATGACCCATTGATTGGGTGATATGCTAGCTATAAATGGAAATACAAGTATACAACTGTTAAAATAATGAAGTGTTGTACAGATTTGTTCCAGGACTGAGTCAAATGGGCTCGGTTTGAGTTTGGGTTGGCCCAATGGGCTGAACCAACCCACTATCTTTACACAACGTAGAATGTAATTATTTGAAAATGATAGACAAATTGTATCAAATTAAATTAATTACACCATATCTTACATCATTAAGAGATGATCAAGACACGTGATCCTAGGTAAGCAAGGAAACTAATCCTATCAAACATCTTCTAGAACCTGTCACAAACTTGACAAACCTCAGTCTAATTGTAACTATCCTAAAAAGAACCCAAGCAGCCTCCTTATAGATGTTATTGCATCAAAAATGTGCAGAATTCTGCAGACATTTTGCCAATAGTGACAATTAGAGAAACAGTATCCTAACTATCCATTGGCAGGTAATGAATTAACATGGATAATCATACAGTCAACAAACCCATGTCCAACAAAGGGGCTCAGCATTTCCAGCCCAAGAAACAAAACATTTACTGCTGTCAGAAGAAACCTCCAAAAGATCAATCACAACCAAAAACTAAGAAAGGTCTAAAGAATGTTTGCCACATTATATAACTGGTTTCAGTTTTGAAAATAAAAAAAGAAACAGAAAACATAATTAGAACTGTTTATAATAACCATAAATAATGGTGCAATTATAAATGCATTTGCACCTCATTCAGGAATATAAACTTATTGTACTAACGCATTACAGCTGTTGCAATTATCTTGCTCATCTATGGACAGTAGATGTGCATGATATTCCGTGTTGTTTTATAATAAGCAGCCTTTTCGAGGGTTTAAAGGTTCAAAGATGAGAGTAGTATTCCATGCTGGGTAATGAAAAAACTGAAGAAATTACTTAATTAAAGAAAAAAGGATCTTACATCTGCGCAAGAATCTCCATGCTGAGGCCCGTCGTGAGTGACATCAACAGAAGATAAAAGGCCCACTGTGCTGTCAATTATATCAGGAAGAGATGCAGCTTCTCCAAAACTAGAAACACTTTCCTGCATAATTACGTCTCCAGTTTCATACTCAGATATATGCCCAGGTGCGGTATACAATGCTCCACCATGCATCTCATCTCCTTGGGCAGGAGAGAAAGCAGGGCTCTGAGCAGAGCCACAAGGTTGGTCAGCTGGCATAAGTAGACTTAAATTGTCCATTGAAGAGAATTTTCTGGCATATTTGGACACCAATTTGTTGATCTGTGTCTTAATCTTGAAAACTCGAGATTGTAGAACTTCAATGTTCCAAAGAATTTGCTCTAAGGAATCATCAGAAACTCTCGGTTCAAGTACTGGCCACTCATAATTCACCCCATACTCATCAACAGTGTTAGCATCCTGAACCACTGCATTCACTACCACACACAAACAAAATCAAAGCATAAGCCATCACACACACGAGAGAGAGGGAGAGAGATAAAGAGACTGACAATAAAAATAAATAAAGCACTTTGGAGTTCCAGCTAAATTAAAAACATTTTCTTAGCAAAAATAAATAATAAAAATAAAAAACATTCACAAACCCAACTAGCAAATCAACTCGACCAGGGCTGATCAAGCATGGCAAAGGCCATACTATTTTTTTTTTCCCCTAAAAGGTAACAGAACTCAGTCCTGCAACCTGGTGTTGCCATACTGAGCACCACTTATTAAGAGCCACATGCATGCATTGTCATTTACCATGTAACCAGGTAGTACAACACAAGCTGGAGCAATGACATATGGAGTATAAATGCATATAAATACATGCATAAAAATTGGTATCGGTTGGAGAGGCAATAAATAACATATTGTATAGGATTACAGGTCACTGGTTTGGTATAGAACTGTTATAGAATTAACAGGGAATAAACTTTTGTGCAGCAGGCACACTGAGAAATATCTTAAAAGGTTATAGCTGTATTCATTGGTTTAGGAGGGAGTGGTAAGCCTAGCATTGCAATAATTTAAATTATGCAACGATGCCAATAGTTTAACAGGATATTGGCGGGCCTATAAACGGAAAGACAGAAATACTTCATATTCTAGGGGTTAACAGTAAAAGGTTTTTTTTTTTTTTTTTCTTTTTTGAAAGGTAAAATTCATAAAAAGGAAGCTAACAGTACAAGAGAACTATACTAACAAGCTAACAGCCAGCACTCGAGACCAATCAACCAAGACCAGCAGAAAGAACACAAGAAACAATACAAAAAGAAAGGGAAAGAACTAATAAGACACGGCAACATCCCTCTAGTTTAGCATAATTTGGTCTAGCGAAATCCCATGAAAAAGAGGATTTGTAGACAACCAAAAAGCAACAGAAAGCTTTATCTTATCGGACACTAAGTTC
Source organism: Camphora micrantha (assembly GCA_003546025.1). NCBI lineage: Eukaryota > Viridiplantae > Streptophyta > Magnoliopsida > Laurales > Lauraceae > Camphora > Camphora micrantha. Next base: position 3,819,687 of record QPKB01000010.1, on the reverse strand, counting down.
ACATCGGAAACGATCCCTTCAAAGCACATGGCATTTCTCTCCTTCCAAACAGTCCATATAACAGCAAGGAATTGCAGTTTCCACATTTCTCTTCCTCTAGGCGCAGTAGAAGTATTCCACCCTTCAAATAAGACTAGAAGAGAATTTGGGAAAACTCAGCTGCACCCAAACCAATCCAGCACCACATTCCAAATCCTATGGGTGAAGCTGCACTAAAGAAGATACTCCGCGAACACAAGGGGCAGGCATTCACCACAACCACATCTTTTCTTAAATTATCCATTGTTATGATTCTCTTTCTGAGGGCCAGCCACCCAAACAACAAGATTCTAGGAAGAGCTTTTAATTTCCAAATCCTTCCCAAGGTACTTCTTGCTTTAGTCCACCCTGACAATGCCTTAAAGAAGGTAGAGACTAAGAATACGCTGTCTTTAGAAAGAGTCCAAATTATCTTGCCTTGCCCCCCTAGTATAGAAACCAAAGACAGAATATTGTGGAGAGAGATTACTTGATTTCCTTCATCCTCCTTTAGATTTCTTCTAAAGATAGGGCTCCAAATTAAGTGACCTCCTGACCCATGCCTCACTAGGTAGCTACTACAGTTGCTTTCTTGATCATAGCACAGGTCACTAATTCTGGAAATTGGGCTGCCAACGGGCGGTCGCCAACCCAATTATCAAGCCAAAACAAAACCTTCTCTCCTGACCCTACCCGATACTTTATGTTCCTTTCAAACTCTTCCTCTACTGATGTAATCCCTTTCCAGATGGCTGAGCTTTTATAGGATATGGACTTGAAATCCCATCTGTTCCTACAGCCGAAGTATTTAGCCAACAGCAAATGTCTCCACAACCATTCTGACACATCCCCAATCCTCCAAAGCCACTTGCGTAGCAAAGCTCGATTTATCCCCCTTAGCGGTCTAATACCCAAGCCACCTTCTAACTTTGGTTTACAGATTGAAGCCCAATCCACCAAGTGAAACTTCTTTACACTGCTTCTCCCATGACATAGAAATCCCTTTGAAGTTTTTCTATGCGCTTGACAACGAAAACCGGACATTTAAAGATGGACATGAAATACACACCACAACTAGATTCCACAAAGACTTCTTCAGTTCGCCTAGACACGGGGAGAGGCCCAAATAAGAAGTGGGAAGATGACCCACCTTACATCCCAAGATTTTAGCATAGTGATGCACCAAATCCACCTCTACTCTTATCCCAATCAGCTCGCTCTTGGAGAAGTTAATATTTAAATCCGACACTGATTCGAAGCATATTAGGGTGGCTTTCGCATTCATAATTTGATCTTCACTAGCATCGCAAAAGATTAGTTTATCATTAGCAAACTATAAAAATAGAAATAGGAGGAGCACTTTCACACACCCTTGAAGCCTCTTATCTGGTCTGCATAAGTCACTGCCTTAACCATCCCCCTCAGAGCCTTAGCCACAATAACAAAAAGAAAAGGGGAAAGAGGATCTCGTTGTCTAATACCCCTTTGTGTTGAAAAGAACCTGTTAGGCGACCCATTAATTAAAATTGAAAAGCAATCTGACAAAACAGATTCCTTATTCCATGCCCTCCAATTTGTTCCAAACCCCATTCTAAGCAAAAGATAGTCCAAAAATCCCAATCCACTCTATTATAAGCCTTTTCTAAATCCAACTTGCATCTCAACCCTAGAAGCCTCTCTCTCTCTCTCTCTCTATTACTAGAATGCAAGCATTCATTGGCTATAATCACGCCATCCAAGATCTGTCTCCCCTTCACAAAAGCTCCCTGCTCATGAGATATGATACTCGAAAGCACCCTCTGAATTCTTCCAGCCAAAACCTTCGCCAAGATCTTATACATGTTCCCTATGAGACTTATAGTTTTGTAATCTTTGATGCCAATCTCTCCCTTACTTTTGGGAATAAGCGAGATGAACAAAGCCCCTAAACTTTTAAGAAGCTTCCCTCTAGAATAAAACTCTTTAATAAAATCCATAACATCTGCTTTCACTTCTACCCAAAAGCGTTGGAAGAAGGCCATAGGAAAGCCATCCAGACCCGGGGCTTTATCTCAAGCAAGAGCGAAGACCACAGCCCAAACCTCCTCAAACTTCCTTCGTAGCCATTGAGCTTGCTCAAACTCTAATGTAGTGAAAATCCAGATTATCTACTGACGGTCTATTCCACTGATCCTTGGAGTAAAGAGAGATAAAATAGTTCTGAATATGCTGTACTATTTCAGCCTTGCTTTCCAATCTGACATCTCCTACCATGAGAGATGAAATTCTATTGACTCTTCTCCTGAAAGAAGCCATCCATGAAAAAAACCTGGTATTTTTATCTCCTTCAGTTAGCCACCTATATCTTGACTTTTGTTTCCATTTAATTTCCTCCTATCTCAACTTCCTATGGAAACCATCTTTTAGAGATGATCTTATATTCCATTCATCTGCAGATAGCCATCCCAGTTCCTCCTTATTATCAAGGGACTAAATTTCCTCTAGAATGGCAGCCTTTTGAACTTCAATGTCTCCAAAGTTTGTCTTGACCCACTCTTTTAATTTAATCTTAGGCTTTTCGGCTTTACAACTAATCTATATCCAGCCCATCCCTCGCACTTTCAGCTCTTTCTACCAATCCTTAATTTGAGATGCCAGCTTCTCCTCCAACCACATAAGCTCAATAACCGAGTCTGAGACGACTAAGGCTTTTCTATTAAGAAGTAGCAATTTCTTTTTTTTTTTCTTTTTTTACCGCAGCCAAGGGTGTTGGGACCCAAGAGAGCTCACACAAGAGGGAAGGAGAGCCCACAAAGTCGAAAGAAAAGCCCACAAAGTGGGGAAAGTGACACACCCAGGGATGGATACCTAGGTAGCCCGGTGACAATGGGGTTGCCAACCGAGCAAACCCTAGTTGTCAACTAATTTAACTACACAACTCTTTTGCTCCTCATTTGGTCTGTTGCAACTTGAAACTAAACCCACATATTAAAACTCAACCAGGTCTGAGTCGACTCGGAACTCAGCCCTAACTGAGTCAGGTCCCCATGGGACTCAAACCTGAATACATGGGACTCGGCCAAGTCCCATTTGATTTAGGCAAGTCAGCCGCGTTGCACAGTAACACGACTTGGCCAACTATTAAGAGGGCTCTTTTTCTCATCATCAACCCTCATTATTACATGAGTGCTTTGATTGGGGAAGGGGTTTTTTCACTGTGGGGAGCTCAAATATTCAGATTTTTGAAGATCAAATCTCACTATTTTGAGAGATCTGGCCAACTCAAGATCAAAGGCACTATTCGTCCAAAAGAGGTTTTTGGATTCAACTTTCGAGAGGTTTAAGGGTTATTGATACCTGAATGATAGTCTGCCTGATCGAATTTTGAGTATTAACCCTTAATTTTTATGTAATGTGTATTATGCTATTATGTAGTAGGCTACTAGATTTCTTGTCATTGATTTTTAGCCCTTATTAACTGTAGCTCTTATTAATGTTGATTGTTGATACTTGATAACACCTGAATAACCACCTCACCAAAAAAAAAAAAAAGAACTTACATAATCGAGTCACAGAATGCAGTCAAATCATGAAAGGAACAGTCATACATTGATTACCAAAAGGTTTTACACAGGTGGGGCATTTTTTATTTTTTTTTCTAGTTTTTTCAAGATTTTTAGCTAGCTAGCTAGCGTGCGTGCGTGCGTGCGTGCTAGCTAGCGTGCGTGCGTGCGTGCGTGGGGCAGATTCGGCCCAACTGAACCAACGCAAAGGGGAATGAGTCAGGTCCCAAGTCCAGTTTTTTAACCCTTGACTAAACCACATGTACAATAACAACAGTTTCCCAATCAAAAGGAACATAATTATACCTTGATTACCATATTCATCATCAATGGAAGCCCCATCCACTTCAGATTTCTTCTTTTCTGCAAGATGCCACAGAGGACAGTTAATTTGCAGAATTTGATGCACGACGAGCAGTATACATGCATAATTTCTTTTTGATAGTAGAATACTACAGAAGCACAGTAATCACAGCAAATGTACCATAGTAGGAGAATAAGCTATGATGTGACATATAGGATGGAAGATCAGATGTGTCTTCAACTCTCTTTCTTTTTTTTCTCTTCATGACTTGTTTTCTATAACTCTGACGTGACAGAGGTACCAATCTAGCAGCAGAATTGTCTGACCCAACCGGCTCTAACTTGTACTGCTTTCTGTGAGAATATGCTTCAAGTTCTTTGTCATATTTTAGTGCCTGAGACTGAAATTCTTTCACCCGAAGTTCAATCCATTTGCACCGCCACATTAGAGGACGGATGTACTTTCTCCAATGAGCAGTCAACTTTCTCTTCCTGGAAAGTTGGGAATGTAGATTAGAAGCATGCACGAAATGAACAATCGCACAAAAGTTCCCACCAAACAAAGTCAACAAAAGAGGCTCAATTGCATTAGTTTACATGTGACTGAAAAAAATTCAAACGTAGTTTTTGTTAAAATTAAGTAATTCAACAAAACATGTCAAAACCTCCCATTATGATCCTTCTCAGTTGCAAATTTAACCAAGATGCATGATTGATCGGGTCAAAAAGTGAATTGGGTGGAAGAGAGTCCATGTTGAGCCTCCTAAAGAGCTAGTTTAGTTGCTATATAATGGAAAACTGAAGAAACTTGTAGAACCAAAACGTGATTCAGACAGAAAAAGCCGCGAGGGGAAAACTTCCTCTGCCAGAACATGAAAACAAACAACCCTCATGTGCCATGGTAATGTCAAATTTATGAATGAAAAAATTGGTTCCACAAGAATTAGACGCTCTGAGACACTGTGTGCAATTTGGAAGGTGATAATAGTTAACAAAATGGATCTGGAGTTTGTGCATAGGGTTAACATTTAACTTTGAAACACAGAAATGTCATGAAAGTGTAAACACCAATGTGTACTTCAAATGTACCTGTACGACCAATGTACGATCTTTTTTCCTATTTCCTTCTATTTAGAAGGGCCAGTGTAGAGTCTTGAACATCGCAAAAGGGAAGAAGAAGGATATGAGCCACACCCGTGTCCCTCCTGGAGCAGAAAATTTATGATGGCTCACATTGTCTAATATGAATATATGATCCTCACCAGCAACCATATTCACATGAAGACCATGCTTCATGTGTGTAAGATGTTTTATAAATCCAAGGTCAGTAAAGCCGATATTGATTAAAGCAAGAATTGATAGGGAGTGTGGGACTTGAGGCATGGCATGGAAGGCAAAATTTCCAAAGCTGTGGAAATGATTCTATCAAACATCAAAATGCTATGTCATATTATCCCTGAAGCATCTACTTGTTGATTTATTGGCCCACAGTTGACTTCAGCTAGCAATCTCATCGTCTCATGTCAGAGACATGGATGATACCCATCCAATGCAGAAAGTTTGATGGAATCCATTCAAGAAGTCATGCCAATCATGTGGGAAGGTCCCAAAAAGAAAATATTCTATAAATAACTAGAGAGCTAGAACTTCCGAAACATTTCGGTTGCAGTGGCTTGTTACGAAGGGCTTTTCGGGTGGGTATGTTGTGGGACTGACCATAAGAAATATTGACATGCATATTCAGTAAATAAAGTCAATAATGCTAATACAAAAATTGGAAATCATGGCATTTCAAACACTATACCCAGATTTCATTATAATAAAATATTTTTTTCTGTTAATACTAAGGGGTCGGTTGTTTTTTTTTACGCATGGGACATAAAAATGGGATATTTACTTAACATAGGTAAAATTTAAAAGTGTGAAACACATTACCATGTTTATCTGGAACAACCCATTTCCACACGAGTAAACATTGGACGGTTTGAGTTACATATGTAAAACTTTCATACATCTTCGGAAAGAGGTGCGAAACACTTTCACCCTTTTATAGGTGTACAAATTTTTCATATGAATGAAATATAGCCCCACTTACACCATTTTCACACCTAATATATGCATGTAATGCGTATATAAGCCAAAAAAAAATGTGAGCATGCATAATTGTTACGCATGTGCAACGTTTGTAAACGTAAATGGGAACAAACAAGCGGCCCCTAAGTGAATAATTAAATGTAAGACTTGGTGAGTTTGAAAGAAAAAATCAATACAAAGATTATACCAAAATTGATAACAATGAAGAAATAACGATTAGTTTGAGCTTTTCAGTCTTAGTGTTTTTTATGAACAATGATTTAAAAATAAATAAATAATAAAGCGCAATGGAAAGACCAGTAAGTGATGATACCTTGGACGAAGCATTTCATCCAAGCCATCAAAAAGAGTCGAAGCCACATCGTCAAATCGCGACTCCACCTCAGCTTCACTCAAATTCGAATTCAAACCATTGTCAGCTCCATTTCCTCCTGACATGGTGTTCCCAAAAGAACTCGAATATTCAGTGGCATCTGGGGTCACCATCCTGGTTTACTCTCGCACTTGTATCTGCCGCACAATCGACGATATCAACCATGGTATCGCCTGCCTCATACACCTTATGTTTATCAGGTGAAATGTCCATGTCAAATGTGTTATCCTCACAATTATTGGTACACCTCAGATCCACATCACCATCATCATCATCATTAAAGTTCCCATTCTCCCTTCCTGCCACGGACTTTGTTGGTGCCTCCATTTTAATTGGCTGTTGCTGCTGCTGCTGCTGCTCTGGATCGAATAACATTTGAGCAGGAGCCATGTTGTGGTTTACTTCCAGATTAAAAATTCAACTCACTTTGGGACTAAATATATTCCAATAGCAGAGACAACAACATGTACCTCACATTCGCCCTTGAAACCACCTTAATCATTTGAAATCTGTGACAGCCTCAAAAAAAAGATGGAATGGAAAAATAAATCAGTATATCTTGTTGTATATGAATTCATCTTAACTAGATTTCAAAGTTTTCATCTCATTCATTAGCAGTCAAAAGGATTCTCTCCTCCATCAACAAAAAACTAGTACAAAAATTCATCACATTTCCGTAGCGCCGCCAGGCCAGTGGCTGGGTTTTAAAAAACCCCACCGTCGAACCACCACCACCACTCTTTCCCTTTTCACTCTCTACCTCTTTCTGTTTTAAACCCCACCGTCGAACCACCACCACCACCACTCTTTCCCTTTTCACTTTCTCCCTCTTTCTGTTCAGGAAGAAGAAAAAGGGACAAAAAAAAAAAAAAGGAAGAGAGAGAGAGAGAGGAGTTGCAGAGGACATACCTGGATGTGGTAGAGCACCGCAGCAGCAGCGGCATCGGGAGCAAGCTGCACCGCTCCTCCTCCTATTTCTCCTTCTTCTTCTTCTTCTTCTTCTTGTCTTCTCGATCTCTCTCTCCTGATTCTTTTTCTGTTTTGGCCGAATGCTAGGGCAGCAAATACCCGTTGCCATCGTCCCTCTTTTTCACTTTATTGAATGGTGGGAAGTAATGGGTGGGCCATCACCTTTGGGAAAGGCATTAAATCATAATTTTATTATTATTTTTATTTATGATGTCCGCAGTCGGCCCTTTGGATCGGAATAATCCATGTTTCCTATTAGGCGCTCTCACGGGGAATCCCCCATACCCCCAGTATGGTAGTGTAGCTACCCTCTAGATTTAAATTATAATCAAGGATTTTATCCCAAAAAAGTCACGTTAAATGCTATCTCTATCAAAAATGCTCTTTAGTTTGGATGCGTAAATCATAATAAGAAGATTTCCCCTCATACAACTTTTGGAGAAAGTCATATTGTTTTGATCTTGATCTTTTTAATTTTGTCTGAGGCCTTTAGCCTTGTTTGTATAGCTTCTCTCGTTTTTTTTTTTTGGGCAATGTTGTATTTCTGAGTTCTTCTCCAGAAGATTCTCAAGTATAGCTTTTTTATACTGTAAAGCTTTTCATCAGTGCAAGTTACAATTTCATAAAAGAAACTTTGGGAATTTTTTTCACATCACAGGAGAGTTGTCAGTATCAAACATTCCATGCGAAGGAAATTAAGAGGGCCTTTTGGTGCAATTAGCGTTTAAATTGATTTTTTCCATTAAGAAATATTTAAAAAACCATTAAAATAACCCATTTAAAAACGACTAAATGGTTCAAAATATCATAAAAAATTTATTTAAAAACCATTCAAAAAATTAAATGGATCCATCCAAAAGAAGAAAAGCTGAGAACTTTGTGTCCTTTTTAAAACACTAGTATGCTCCATAATTGAGGCCCAAATTTTAAAATAAAAAAAGTTGTACCTTGCCAAATATTACTTAATTGTAATTAATGCCTTTGTCAGTCTAATTGGAAAATAAGGTCATAGCCAACTTTACCACTAATAAAAAATAATAAGAATAAAGTACAAACCAAATCTGACAGCACATTAAAGATGGGCTCCAATCAAATTTTACTCTAATATGAATAGGCCCAACAAAGTTCATTCTAATATGAAATAGTGCCACAACCAAATTTTTACTCTAATTGAAAACTAGAAAATGTGTCGTGTGCCTAAGCACGGGCAAATTGAGGGCCTATTTGGTATTACTCTAAAAAAGGAATTTCCATTTTAAAAAATAAAAAAAGACTTAGAGAATACGTTTGGATGCAAATCTCGTGTATTTCGTAATAGAAATGGTGTGAAATATTTCTAAAACTCTTATGAAGTAATGAGATATAAAAGGAAATTTAAATCGTTTCTTTTTTTTTTTATGGAAAGCTTTGAAAGTGGGCGGAAGATCCGCAAACAGCAACTTCCCGGTTCTAAACCCAACAACTCTATTCCCAATAAAAATTTTAACTATGCACATGGTGTTCCCAGGAGTACATATTTGGCAAGTCACAACCGTGCATTGCATACCATATATTCTAAATACATGTGTAAAACTAAGAGAAAACTAATTGAAAAATCCCCATAGGACCCCATAAGATCGACGAGGGACCCAATAACATGTTAAAGACGAGAGGGGTCTTCAATTTTCCTTTTCAGTCTTTTTTTTTTTTTATCATTTTGCGATAGGTTGATATCGATCAGTTTGTAGTATTCACAAATAAGACGGTGATATATTGGAAAAATCTAATGACAGATTGGTAATATCGGCCATTAGGAGGAGTAGTAATGGTCAATATCGATCATTCCTATCATGTTCAACGAATAAACAGTTATAGTTTGGAAAATTTTGACCGAACAGATTGGTCGATAGCGACATTTAAGAGTAGAAGAATATAAAGAACATTCTCTCTTTCCGCAAGGGGAGCGAGAAGAACGCGGATCAGATGTTCAACAAATTGACTAAAAGCTTACCAAAGAGCTAGATGGCAGTGAGTTTTATGGGTTTTATAGTATGCACAAGTGGGGTGCAAAGTGCAGGGAGGCAATTCGAGTGGGCTGTAAGTATAGGTGGGCTCGTGTGTTTGAGCGTGGTCGATGTTGTAGTGTGGGTCGCGCAGTGGTGGAAGACAATGAACGGTGGCAGTATGGTGTTATGTTAAGGAGATATAGAAAATGAGAGTAGGTGTAGCAATGGAGTGAAAGTGGTCGGGCACGAGTGTGGTAGCGCATCAATATTAGTGTAGGGAGAAGGGAGGAAGGAAGACATGATGAGAGGGAGAAGGAAAGAAGAGAGAAAGAAAGGAAAGAAAAGAAAGAAAACAAAGAAGGATAAGGAGATTGCTAGCGTTGCCAGTGCAGTGGTGCAGGCACAGTTGGATATAGGAAGTGCAACGTAAGTGTGCGGGGAAGGAGAGAGAGAGAAAGAAGGAGAATGAACCATAATGGATATTAGAGATATCAATATCGACCACCTACAAAAAAGTCAGAGACCTATCCCTTTGTCTGCAACATACTATTTAGGTCTTCTTCCTGGTCCATATAGGGTTATGCGGATTTTTTTCCGATAGTTTTCTTTAAATTTCAGGCAAAAGACTCTAGAAGACAAATACGAAAGAAAAACGTTCTGACCTTTTATTATAGCACGTCATTACTACTACTTACCCTAAAAACGTGGGGCTCCGCGTATCCAAAATTTCCTATCCAGCGCACACTAATACAAATTAGAGGATATGTAAAGAGGCCGATCAGAGAAAAAAAAAAAAAAACATCATTTAATGTTATGATAGGAAATGAAGGAAAATTGATTTTGGTATTTATATGTTTATACTATAGAAAATCTATAATTAAAGATATTCTAAAAAATAAAAAATATATACCCTTAATTTATAATCAACGATAGAAAGGATACTCACGTGCAAGACATGCCCGTGCCATTCTAATTTCCTGAAATTATAGTTTATTCATAAATATTAAAAGTATAAAGACTACACTTAAATAACGAATTCATTGGATATTATATATTTTTTGTACAAATATTCCTAAAAATTATAATATTGATACTGCTGCTTGATCTTCCCATCTTCTCTCTCTCTTTATGATCTCTGCTTGGATCATAGCGCAGGTCTGTTTACGTTAGCAATCTCCAGAGTCCAGTGGTCCTTCTCTCTATCTATCTCCAACCGTGGTTAGAACCATAACTCTATGAGATCCAACGGCTGTGGTTTCAAGTACGGAGATTTTCAGATGAATCTCAGCTGTTCAAGGGCGTCTGTGTGGGTGCATGCATGTGTCACTAAAATGTCTCTCTGTTGGATTGGATTTGGGAAAAGAGGAGGAAGAAGATGACAAAAATTGTTTTTTTTAACCCAAGAAGAGAGGAGTGGACTGGGAAACTGACCCTCCAAAAAATAGGTAAAAAATAATGATTTTTTTTTTTTTTTTTTGTAGAAATACCTATTTAGTGTGACGGAAACTAAAGTAATCTTTTTGGTTGAGGGTCCATCTATTGTGTTTTTTTTTTTTCTTTTTTGTAAAATCCTCTGTAATAAAAATCTATATTTTGATAATACACAAATGAGTCTATCATTTATTAGCTCACGCGGATGGGTGTAACCCTGCCTGCTAGAACATGTGAGGCTCACATTTGGCCTATCCAAA